>JALIRH010000025.1:2226498-2608616 GCA_023055505.1 Callipepla californica brunnescens
TAATCTTCTCTGTCAGAAATACACTCCCACATTCTAAGGGGAGATCAGAGCTGATGAGAACCTGTCCTGCCATGACTCCATAGAAGTCTATCAACAACTGCTGAAGTGATGAATCACCAGTGAATTCTGCTGACTAGAAGCCAAGTCAGAAAAAAATAGTACATTTTGCTTATTAAAATAAAATGACTGAGTAAATAAAAACAAATTCTCCTTCATTATGAAGTATTTTCATTGGAGTGCTTTGAACGTTCTATTTTATAATAAAGGAGAATTTGGTTCCTTTTAAATAATCTCTAAGTAAAGAATTTCTTCCTAACCTCTACTCTGAATTTCCCCTCTTTTAGTTTTAAACCATTTCCCCTTGTACTACCACCATTAACTGTGTAAAAAGTCAGTTTCCTTGCTGTTTATAAGCTCCCTTAGTACTGGAAGGCCACAGTGAGGTCTCTCTTCTCCAGGCTGGATGAGCCTCAGTCTTTCTATGTAGGAGAAGTGCTTCTGCCCTTTGATCACCTTCATGGCCCTCCTCTGGACTTATTCCATCAGCTCCATGTTTTTCTTATTCTGAGGGTCCCAAGGGGAGAGCTCTCCCTGTACACCTATTTTTACCTGCAGCCCAGACTATTGTTAGCCTTCTGGGTGCAAACACTCACATACAGTGGAATCAAGCTCTACAGTCTCCTCTTGTCTCCCCTTCATCTCTGTGTCCTTCCCAACAAAGTGATAGCCAGAACCCACATTTCCTGTTGGCATATAATTAAAACTGTTCTTACAGGTGAGCTTTCTTCAGTACCTTTTCAAGTAGGTGCCAATCTCTGTTGGAAAAACTTTTTATATCCTAGCATTTAGCTTTTCCATAATGAAAACATGTAGATGAATCATCCTTCTCCTGTGACAGAATATGACCTTTCTCTTTTTCCAGTGTTTCTTACTGATAAGCTGTTTAATGATAAAAGAAATCGTGGAAAATTGTTGCTTACTGAAATGTGATTCTCTAGGTTTTGACAAATTCTAATGTCATAGAGATAATACAATGTCTATATAAAATGCTCTTCTAATATACATGATTGGTAGATAACCATTCAAAATACACATGCTATATTATCTATAGAACTATGCAGTTTTGTTGATTTTTTCTGTTACTGTATGGAAGGTGACCTCTGAAAATTGATGGATGTCCTTGTTTCAAGAACAAGCTGGTAAAGGCAAGGAAGTTCATCCATTGACCAGAGACTCACTAGATATCATTATAAGGAATTCCACTGTCTTTGTAAATTTGAATCACGTTTTAGCAAAACAATACTGAAATCACAGAATTGAACAAGCATCACGTATATCTTGATCAGTACTGAAGGGAAGGAAGTAAAAATGCTTAGGAAGTGAGAAAGGGACAATGTGCTTTGATTTACAGATTTCTCTCCCAGTAGGTGAATGAAGGCAGATGGCATGCACAGAATGGCATATTTTTTTCCACTGTCTTCTGCTGTTGGTAATATATATTTCTGATGTATTAATTCATAGGCACTTTATGTGAGGTTGTAAATTAGACCCTGTGAAACACTTCAGAAGCTTTAAAAATGAGAAGGGAAAAAAAAGCTAAATGCATCTGTTAACTCATTCATTCCCTTTTTCTTTATGTCACAGAATAATTAAAGTAAAAACTACAAATACTTTAGTATCCTTTTTCTAAGATGAAATTCTGTTTCTTTGACCTTTTCATGTCCAATGGGGAACATCTGCACTGTTTTCATCAAACAAGAACAGACTGCAGTCAGTGTTGTCAGACTGGCTACCTTATCTGCACAGTAAGAGCCATACTATGACACACGCAGAGAAGGATTTGGGCTGATTTCCAGTGCCTCATTTGTACACAGAACTCCTCAGTTAAATGACCACTATTGCTAACTGTAGTATATGAGCCTCAATATTCTTCATTACATCCAGCAAATCACCAGACAGGAGACACATGAAAAAACTGGAAACCACCCTGCCTTATACTATTCGAGCAGAAAGTAGAAAATATATACACAAATCAAATAAAAAAAAAATCAACAACTCTTATTCCCCATTATTTCTCATGTAAATATGGAAACCATTGCATCAATTCAAATTCCACCAAGTTGGACTGAAAACAAGGAAAAAAACAGTGAGTGGGTAGCCTCCATAAAAATGTCAAGAAAATGACTTTTTTGAACAAATCCTTCCCTGCTGATTTGATAGGAACAAGAAAATTTGAGGAGTGCCTACATTAAGGTTTCATTTTTTCCCGTTGCTGCATTTTTGAGCCTCCTTGAGTGAAATAAATAAATCTAAAATAATTAATTATAGATAATTAGAAGATGCACTACAAACGTACCTGTCAGTATTCACATTTTCTGCAGAGCAAAAAGTATCTGTACAGTGTACATGCATTTTAAATGTTTAATAATAAACATTAAAAAACTGTTAGAGCAACGTCAGATCTAGAAGAAATATTTAACTAAAGAAATAGCAGGACTGATCTTTGACTGGAATCAGTAAAACCTGCTCTTTTAATGGTTGCCCCATAAATTTACAACTAAGAAAATGTATGCAGTCTGTGCCAAGGTCAATGTAGCTTTCGCATTCCTGTTGCATATCTCAGGCTCTGAAAAAAGATGGGTCCATAAAACAACCTCTTTTGTGCTGATTTTGCTATTGTTGAAATAACTTGAGGTACTTTAAATAAACGCATTTTTGAAATCAGATGATGCCAGTTTCAGTGATCATGATAGCTGAGTTAAGTCAGGATATTCAATCTGGTGCAATTTCTCTGATAATTATTACTAGCATAAGCAACTAAGACTAAGAATTTTACAGAAATTGATGTGAGACTTGTGATAAATATGAGATGTACAAACTTCACAAATGTTAATCAGTTCCTCCTAAGCTGTTAATATTCAGAAGTCATTGTTATGGTTTGTAAGTAAGATTTAATTTAGAATTTATTTTTGTTTCATTACAAGATCTCTGAGACAGCACTAGCAAGTGAGCAGCCGAAGAACAGACTCATGCTTTTCCACAGGACTCTGAAAAGGTTACAGTGCAACATCAACTCTAGGTGTGGGCTCCTGCTGCAATTGATAGATGTTTAATTGCTTATTTCCAAGGGAAAGCAACTTCACATTTTCATTTTTACTGGAAGTGTGTTTGCATGTTTCTTTATGGAACAGGTATTCATTAAGGACTTACTTCACAGTGTTTAGACATAGCAGTAGAACCCTAGAGTATATGAAAGGAAGGCTTTACACATCTCTTTCCCCACTCTGCTAACAGTTCTGGTTACACCTGTTATGTCCTGCAGATAATGGCTGTCGGTACATGTTTATTGGTAGGCATACTTTCAGTATACTATTGAAACGTTTGTTTTTATAAATTTCATAGAATCAAATGCAGATATTTCTATTTTGTGGGATTTAGGGTCAGACTAGGATGTACTTTGGAACTTATGTTTCAATTCATATATGAATTTCTGCAATAAAAAGCATTCTGAGCATCAGCAGGAAAGAATAGCTCTTCAAGTGTTTGTTTTCATCACTGACCAAAAATATTGCCCAAGATGCATGGGATTTAACTAGAAACAGATGGAAATAAAAATGTCAGTTGACAAGGGAATACTGAAGGTACTGCATGATCAAACCAACTATTTAGTTCTTTCATTGAATTTTTCATGTGTGACTGTCAAAGCACTTTAGAGGAAGTCTATATGATTATCTTACTTTTGCAGATGGAGAAATGAACTGAGATTAAGTACATCAGAGAAAGAACCAGGAGTATATCTTAATCTTTTGACTTTTTTGTTTGAGGAAGTAATGCTTATTTGTAGGATTTTAAAACTCTGTAGCTCATTGCAAATGTATAGAAATGGTGCAGCCCTCTCTTAGAAAGAAGAAGATCATAGAAAATATAAATTTAAGTCCTAGCATGTTGCTCTTACTCTTTTTGTATTTTGTATAGCTAATCAGAATGCACAGGACTCACCAAGGACCTGCTTCACAAGGATTCTTAAGCATGCACATTTTACTGGGATCAAAGATACACTTAAGGAGATTTTCAATTTCAGATAGACCCTGCAGTTTTCAGCATCTAGAGAAAAGCAAACAGGCAGAAAATAAAAAAGCAGAACCTGCAGAAAGTGGAGTGGCTCTTAGCTTCAACCCACATTATCAGTATTTCCTCAACCTCCCTGGCTTTTGCTAGATATTTCAGAAGTGCTGGCAAGCATCTGTACTCTTTCCTCGCAATCTCTGCTAGAACTGCCAAGGTCATCTTGGGCTTATCTGTCTTGATAAACAGTAAAGCTCCCAATAAAGACAAGATTCTCCTACTTTAAGTCACTGTTATCCTTGTAAGAACTAGAACCTTCAAAACAACTTTTAACCTTCCTTACTGGGAAATGAAGAAGGATTTAGATCAGCTCCTACTGATAAAATCATTATATAGGAATATAAGCATTACTACACATAGTAATATTTATTGTTGTATTTTTAATAATTTTAAAATTTATTTTTAAAGAATTAAATACACTAATCTGCAAATTCCACATAAGTGTCTGCTCATCTACTTTCAAATCTCAAGATGGGAGATTTCAGTAGCTTACAAGGCCATTTCCTATCCTCAACCTTGCAAGAGAAGTTTCTAACAACCTCTTTGATGATGGAGGTTGAGAGGTGACAAGATGTATGGGATTGAGCAGCACTAGGTGGTGTAGTGTGGTCATCATTACTATAATGCACACAGTTCTATTTTCTATCAGGAAAAGGGAAAGCTGGACTTAATCTAACTCCGGAATTTATCTTCTTCTTTCTTTGGTCTTGTGTTATTTTTAGCTCCTCCTTCTAGCTCATCACTCAGACGATCTAGCTGACCAAAAGAAAGCAGGCACTGAGAATCAAAGACAAAGATTATATCTTGTCCTGTAGAGCTATTTGTATGAGCACTGGTAGGAACTGCTACTTGCTATACACCTTGCAGCCTCCCTAGAGCTTTGCTTTGGTACCCCTATGTTATAAATCTGGAAGTCAGCCTTCACCCAGGAACAGCTTTGAAGAAAATATATACAGTGGTGAGTAAGTAAGCCCTTGTTAAATAAATTTTTAATAAGATATGGAGTAGTGAGTCAGATTGCATTTTTGACAATCACATAGGAAATCTGGAGCTGCGTTTCTGACGTGAAATTCCTCTGGGTGCCCAATTTTCATGTAAACAAACCTAGGAAGTAAGCAAATAAACTGATACATGGGTTTATTGAGGGGATGTTTCTTACTGTGGAGCTAGGATTAGACTCCATTGTATTCCATCATGGCAGAAATCTAGATCCATGAGCCTGTAACAGATAGTCATACATACAGCGTGGGAACAACTTTGCTTTTCAAAAGGATATGTAGAAGATTTCTGAGGCTTTTAAGAGAAAATTGGCAGCATACCCAGAAAGGTACAATAGTGCAAGCAGGAAGTGTCCAGGGATGAATCAATTGCTTGTAATTGTAGAGAAAATAATATCAAGGTCTTGTTCCCTATTTCCACCCGGGGAAAGTTGTCCCAGCTGTATTTCAACAGCTCATAGGGAAGATTGAGATGTCAGAAATTAGTCTGATCAAATACCAGATGCTGCTTATATTTTCCATTTGCACAGGGACAGCACAGCTGCTCTAAGCTGTCTGCAAAGCACTTCTGGTAAGGGTGATTTGGGTAGCCTCGTGATTTTCCATTTAATACAGCTTGTGTCTGCAACTAATTTTGTACTGTTTGAAGCAAATACATTTATGCAAAATTACTTAGAATTTATTTATCTGACTTGTCTGACACTGCAAATTCTGAAGGGGTGGAAGTGAAATTTCATCAGTATTTCTCTAGATCCTTCACAGGGCTGGAGGGACAGTCTTCTGCTGCTATTCTTTTTCATTGTTATCATTTGCTCAAGGGACAGCCCCTTTGCTCACTTCAGTGGTTTCTAGACATCTGCAGTGCAAATGCTTAGATAAAATTTTTAATATATTAGTCTAATCTGCTGTCTCGTATAATCTTTCATTATACAAAGATGTGGGATAAGAGAAAACAATAAGAAGCCCCCAGGAAAGATGGGACTCCTGTCTTTGGACAACCATTGGGATGGTGAAGCTGTGGGGAAGTTACTTGCGTAGAGCAAGGAAAGAAACCTCACTAATCACAGTGGGGAAGCATTGGTCTGAACTTGAGATATGACTTAGTTGACCTGGAATTTGTACAAAAAGTCATAATAAAATATTTGAAGAAGCAGCTGCTTTTACATATTATTCAGAAAAGATTCTGGATGAAGAGTGATGTGAAATAAATATGACAAGATGCACTTGACCTGTCCAGTTCAGAAGGTGTGCAGCAACAGTACTAAAGTCAATGAAAAACAATATATAGTTCAATAAATATTTAATACAGACCACATATCCTCTATCAGCCAGTTTTCCCAAATTTTTACTTGGCCTCTCCCTATCTCAAATTATTGTGTAGTGAATTGTAGCTGCCTTTCAACCAGAGATATTTCAATGGTAAACTGATTTTCTTTAATGGACAGAGAGAATTACGGGCATCGAAGTCAGTAGAGGTTTGTTTTAAGCACAAGTAGCAGGCCTACTAGTTTTCAGTCTACTTTGACTTTTTGAAAAACCCTTTGTTAAGAAGTCTCATAGTCATAGTTATTAGCATGAAACTTAGAGTAAATGAAATGGCTTAAATTTCAATGTTACAGTCCTTCCTTCAGCAAGCCATCTGAATGAACAAGTCTAGGGCTTGACGCTGGGATAAGGATACATTTTTTAGCTTACACTGTAAATATCTTGTAAGTGATTTTGTGTTGTTGGGAATTAATTTGGAGGATCTATATCTGAATGAAGTGGGAAAAAATAATGAAAAGCGTCTAAATATATCCCAAACAAATAATTGTAATATATTCTTAGAAATCCAAAGTTGCCATGCTCACTTATTTTGAACAGTATCTATTGTCATGGTGAGCACTGTCCTGCAAGAGTGAAAATGATAAACATGGCGAGGGCAATATTTTTCTGTCTTCTCAAATCATCCTCCAAATGAACTTTTCACAGTTTTACCATACAGTATGTCCTTGCACATATATTTACTTGATGCAGTGTGTGGTAATATGTGGAAAAAAAAAAAAAGGAAGTGTGAAAAATAATAAAATTGGCATAATTGTAGATCAACTGTGTCCTGGTGTTGGCCTCAGGCATATCTTCTTTTCAGACTGTGTTCACTGCTGCAGTGTTGGTGTCTATCTTTGCAGTTATGGAAGAAACAGTACATTATCTTGTTACCAAATGGCTTCAGCTTGACTACATTTACCAGAAAGACAAGAAAATAATATCTCTGTAACTATGAAATAGTAAATTTTTGGATGTGAGAAATGTGAAATGTATCTCTCCAGTTGACATTAGCTGAAGTGGTAAAAACCATTACCTTGTAGATGAATTGGAACTACAGGGGCCTACCCTTGAGGAGAAGCAACCCCAAGTACCAGGATACACTTAGCTAGAAAGCAGCCTTGCAGAAAAGCACCTGGTAGACACTGTGTAGGCCATAAATCAGCAGTGTGCCCTTGCTGCTAAGAAGGCTAACAGTATTCTTGGCTGCATTAGACCAAGTGTGAGCAGAAGGTTAAGAGGGGTGATCGCTCCGTTCTACTCAGCACTGGTGTGGCTACACCTGGAATGCTGTGTGCAGTTCTGGGCCCCCTGTTACAAGACACCTGGACATACTGGAAAGAGTACAGTGAAGGGTTATGAAGATGATCGAGGGACTGGAGTACCTCTCTTCTCAGGAGAGTCTGAGAAAGCTGGGGCTGCTCCGCTTGGAGGAGACTCAGGAGAGATCTTATCAGTGTGTATAAACACCTGAAGGGAAGGTGCAAAGTAGATGGAGCCGTGCTATTTCCAGTGGTGTGTATTGATCAAACTGGGCACAAACTGGTATACGGGAAGTTCTGTCTAATCACCAATAAGCACTTCTGTGCTGTGCAGGTGATGGAGCACTGGCACAGGTTGCTCAGAGAAGCTGTGCAGTCTCCTCCTTGGAGATGTCCAAAAGTTGCCTGAACATGGTCCTGCGCAGACTCCTCTGGGTGTCTTGCTTGAGCATTGGGATTGGTCCAGATGGAGCCAGAGCTTCCTTCCCATTGCAACCTTTCTGTGACTGTGATCCATTCGCATTTCATTTCATTACAATTATTACAAGATTTTTTATATCACAAACTTGCCTGTTATTATTAGTGCAGCAGAATCTAAATAAAAGTGATAAAATGAAAAAGGAACAGGAGTTTGTGGAGAACACCTACCCAACAGTAGCTATATAGTAACAAGTAGTAAATGAAGTTGTACTGACCTTGGGAGTAATGTGACAACCTAAGAAATAAGCAAATACATAAAAATATACATAGGTTAGAGGAACTACTGTGTTCTATAATTTGTCTTAAGGAATGAGAAATCAGTTCAACAGAGAAGATGTAGAAAACTTTTAAAATATTAAAAGCATAGCATAGTTCATGGGATTTATATTCTTTCCTAACAGGAACTGAAATATAGAAAATTGCCTTATAGAGTACAGTTTCTTTCTCCTTTTTTGTATCACCAAGAAAGCTGCGTGCTGAGCATTTAGATTGGAGACAGATCAAAATGCAGATGCTTTATTTGGTTACCTTAATAGCTTAATAAGCTTTAAGGATTATTAGTTTCACAAGCCTTTTTGAGCTTACAAAATCCTAATGTATTTGCTTTTAGAAATTATGAGCTCAGTCCCAAAAACTCTTACTTCCATGAGCCCCTCAGTGAATTGCCTGATTTGATGCCATTGAATATTAAGGGTCTGCATGATCACCATCTTGTTCTTGCAAGAACACTACAGTGAACTGGAAAGTGCAAGAAATTCCCAAGGGAGCCAAATAATCTGTAAAACTATCATGTCCCACTCAACTCAGTCTGTTCCCAAGGATATTTGTCCTACCTGCATTCATGCTACAGTTTATCAAAATGCAGATAGATTGTACATACTAGATGTTATTCAAATCTCTATATTTAAAATCCTTGATTATGGGTAGTATTGAAGATAAAAAGTAGTCCTTGTACGTACAGAAGGTATATTTCAGAAGTTAGTTCTCATGTGGTGGGGT
Source organism: Callipepla californica brunnescens (assembly GCA_023055505.1). Lineage (NCBI taxonomy): Eukaryota > Metazoa > Chordata > Aves > Galliformes > Odontophoridae > Callipepla > Callipepla californica. The sequence goes on from JALIRH010000025.1 coordinate 2,235,668, forward strand.
CCAAGGTCTGTTCAGCTAAATTTGAAGTGATAAAAACAGTCTCTCAAGATTGGAAACAAATCCATGATGAGGCAACCCCTTCTTAGTTTGTTATGGCCTTCCAAGAGATTAAACTGGACTGTCTTTCTCCTTTAAACTGCTGGATGCATATGCCTTTGGGTATCATAATGTCTTCTAGCCTAGCTTTTTGTTATGCCCTGTTGTGATGACCTTTACCATGTTAGACTAAGTCTCCTTGACCTGAGGAGCTGAGCTCCTTGAGCTGATCATTATATGTCTTTATACTTCCTCATCCAATGTTGAAAATTAATGCTGATGGGAGATTTGTCTTTTAACTACATTTCTGGCTGGAACTACTATAGCAGTAGCCCTGAAACCATCTGTGGAGTTATTTGAAAAGATGTGAAAAGAGTTACTTAGGAAAACAATATGCAACTTGATGATTCCTTAGGGTCTAAAACTCTCCGGTTGAAAAGCCAGAGTGTTGAATTTTTTGTTTGTTTGTTTTAACACTGAGAAATATCTGTTATTTGTATATTTCCACAGGCTTTTCCTCCTGATGTTTCTTGCCTTCGGTTGTGTAATCCAGTGAAAGGAATATTTCTGAATATTACTTCAAACTTTTCTGGCTTCAGTAGAAAAAACGTGTACATTTGGAGTGAATATACAGGAACCATAATTCCATCTCTCCATGACATTTAATCAAAAATGAATCTGTTTAACCTGCAAAGGTTGTGTGTAACTTCTCGTTCTGAAGTCCCTGGCAATCCTTATAGTCCTAACGGGCAGTTCTGAAGAAAAGGTGTAGACAAAATGTGAATATGCTAGTATACATTAAGAAAGAAAACAACCAAACTAAACCAAAACTGAAATTCAAATTCAGATAATACTGAGGAAAAAAAAAAAAAAAAAAAGCAAAAAAAAAAAGAAAGAGAGAAAGAGAGAGAGAGAGAGAGAGAGAGAGAGAAAGAGAGAGAGAGAGAGAGAGAGAGAGAGAGAGAGAGAGAGAGAGAAAGAAAGAAAGAAAGAAAGAAAGAAAGAAAGAAAGAAAGAAAGAAAGAAAGAAAGAAAGAAAGAAAGAAAGAAAGAAAGAAAGAAAGAAAGAAAGAAAGAAAGAGAGAAAGAAAATCAGATGGCTCTTCTTTTGAGAAAACTGAAAGCAGGCTAAGAATCCTGCATCAAACATTTTCTCCAGAAGACTGTGAAACTTCAGTCATTAAATGTGTGGAGCAGGATTATTTCTGATTAAGATTCTGAAATTGTAATTAACTCAAAACGGCTTTTAAAAGGCATAGGAAAAGTTCTCTGTTGTTGTTCAAAGTTCCTTGCAAGAGTGAGTCATCTGCTTCTTAAAAGTTTCAAAGAGAGAGTGTAAGCAGCAGCATCTATAAAGGATCTGATACCCACTGCCTTTGTCTTTTTTTTTAAGGAACACCTGACCCTGAAAATTGTTGCTTATACGAGGTGGAAGATAAATTATTAGCGGAGAATTTTGTTTCAAGAGACAATACAGAACACATGAGATATGATGTATGAGAATATGCTGTATTATGTATAAAGATATCATGAAGACTGGAACAGGTTGCCCGGAGATGTGGTTAATGTCCCATCCCTGGAGTCTTTCAGTGCGAGGATGGATCCGGCCCTGGGCAACCTGATCTAGATGTGAGTGTTCCTGTTCACTGCACAAGAGTTGAACTAGACGAGCTTTAAAGGTCCCATCCAACTCAAGGATGCTACGATTCTGTGATACAGTGATCATTTATAAGAAGGTAGCAAATGATTTAAGAAAAAGTGAACGTATTTTTCTAAAGAAGGTGCTCACACATCACTATGAACTCTGAGTTTCTAGATGGCAGAAAATAAAGTGCAGACACAATGCTAACTCCTTCTTTCTATTTAGGTGTTCACATTATGTGAAATAAGATGCCTGAAATAATTAAACAAAGCTGTACAGCAATTTCTAGCTAGATGAATTAAATGAAAATTGATAATGAAAAGATGTTGGAAAGGCTTTAAAATACTCTTTCAATTCAATAGCAAGCAGGGTGTTATTATAGGAAAATCATAGGGTAGTGTTGATAGTAGAAGAATTTTTCTGTCTAAATAAATTTTATTTAAGTGGAATCCAAACTGCCTCATCAGAATCTTTCATAGCTTTGTGTGTAACCCAGCTGCTTTTGGCAGAATGGTAGGTTTCTTCTTGCAGTGCAAGCGAGTGGGCTTTGTTTCGGACATTCCTGCTTATGGCTCTGTGGTATTGATTTAATATAGAATCATAGAATCATAGGGGTTGGAAGGGACCTTGAGAGATCATCGAATCCAAACCCCCTGCCAAAGCAGGTTACCTATACCAGGTAGCACAGGTAGGCTGACTTTATATATGCTGACTTCAGATATAGAGGGTCCAGTGTATTTCTGTTTATTAATTTTTTCACAGCTTTTTCTTAATAGAGAGATATGAAGGTCCATTTATTGCGTATTTTTTCATGATAGAGGAAAACATAGTTGGCTTGCTCCACAAGTATTTCATAATCACTAGGATTTTCATACAAAAATATGTAGTCTAAAATGCCAGGGTCAATTCTCCCTGACGAGTCATGGTTGGAAAGATTCAACCAACATGTCAACATTTTTCTGTCCCATGTTTCTAAGAAGTATAAAATACAAGTTAGTTGATTTCCCCCCCAAAAAAGTAATGGTTGGAATTCACTGTACACTGTGTTCACAAATTATTCTTGAGCAGAAAATAAAAACTTTTTAAGACAGAATTTTATGGCTGTCAGCAGAGCATGTTCTTATTTAATAGCAGGATATTTAAAAAATGTACCTGTGCTTATATGGATAGAAGACTTGCTTTCCTCATGCTTGCAGAAATGTGTACATTCTGTATTATCTGCAGATCATTGGTTTTTATTTTAGTTTTTTTATCTCTTGACTTTTTTTCAGTCAGCATCCAGGGTCGTTCTCAGTGGTCTAAAGCAGAGGATGGGCCTTTTACATATAATACAATTGTAAAGAAGACTTGGACAGTCATATTATCTAACCTTTTTCTATCAGAGAATTGCATATATCGGACTCTCCTACAGGACAGGTAGATTCTAGAGAGCATTTTTTCCAAAGGCTCTGAAGCACCTCTGACACTTGACTCCACACAGATCTGTATGTTGCTTTTCTCTGTCTGCGCCCAGGAGGTTGCTAGGCATTGATGATGTTACAATAAATTTTGTTAATGCACTGAAGTCTGCTGTCACCCAGATTGATTCTACAGTCCTTGTTTCACAGATGGCACTATTAATCCAGCAGACTGGAGCAGCACATGTTTATCACCAACCCGAACAAGATTCCAGCCAGAAGTGAGACATGAAGGGTTTGCATCCTGTTACAGTTCCTGCTTTGCCATCCGTTAATTAACTTGATTTGGTTTATAGCGTTGTTCCTACTTGCCTGTGATGGCAGCAGCAGAGGCCAGAAGTGAAAGCAGACAGGGGTGCATGGGGTGGCTGGACCCCAGTGCATCTGCGGAGCATTATGTGTGGCCGCTCTGGGTTTGCTGATGAGGCTGGGCATCACTTTGCTGGGAGAATCAGAGACACAGCTCGCTATAGGCTGCCATACCATTAACAAAGCCATTTAAATTGTGTATTTATTTTTTTGTTATTGCTGTTAGAGTTGGCTATCATTTTTTTTCCAAAAATATTCTAGCAGTTGAACTTGCTAGTGCAGTTGACTTCTGACCCACAACCCAGTCTGATCTGGTTCATCAGAGGAAGCAGCTAGATCTAGAGCCTTCGGTTTTCTCAGCTCTGGTTGTTGCAGTACTGCACAGATGGCAAATGTGACTTTAAATTATGTCAAGGTCTCAAAGTTCTTCCATCTGTTACCTGCTGGGTCAGGCTACAGGATGAGCCAGCAAAGTCCTGACAGCCAGCAGGGTGGAGAGAGCCTGCCCGTGTGACTGACAGAGCCCTTGAAAAAGGAAGAGAAGTTGTGAAATAGGAGCACCTTGTAAAGATGAATGTAAATAGAACCACAGGATAATCAGCAGTCAGTAGCATCCAGAGAGAGAGACTTTTTATTTAGTAGCATATGATGGCTAGTGCTTTAGCAATTTTTCCAGATGCAAATGCAGTATGATCTGTTGGTAGACCCCAGAGGGTGGAAATTTTTTGTCTTGCAGAGCACATTTTTCACTATATTTTGTTTATATGTAACTAGTTCTGACTGACACCTTGCTTCAAAGTGCTGTGGAATAAATAACACCTCTTCTCCTGCAGATTCAACTGGATCCTCCTCTTTATTTCTGAATTTTAATGCTAATCCCTTTGAATTAATTCTGTGGTGTATGAAATCAGACTTGGAAACAGATTTGTTGTTGGAGGTTTTCCATACCAATGTCCATGTAGTTGTTATATCTTCATTTGTCTTAAGATCTTGATTTTACCTTTCTTTCTTTTTTCTTTTTTTTTCCCAGCTAATTGATAAATGTCTGTGAGTCAGAAAGAAAAGATTTTGATAATTTACATCTAATTAGAATATGAAAAATAGCAATGGTTCGAGAGGAGGTTTCTATGTTTGTGTATGGGAGATCAGTCAGGAAATGGGGTAAAAGTTACAGGAATTTCTCAACAACAGTCCTAAGTGATTCTTTTCCATTCAGTAAGCACAGTTTTGGATTAAAAGAAGAATTGGTATAAACGACACCCTTCAGATATTGCCATAGACATTCACAGTCAGACTGCAAGTATTTTCTGTATGAAGCATTTTAAAGTTATTCATGCACAGCGATATTGCCAGTAAAACTGATCTTAAAACAAAAATGACTCAAACTAAAGGAGATTTAATCTTCTTTTCCTCTCATTCTGGCCATGTGCTGTTTCACAATGGAAAAACAGTATTATTCCAAGAATCAGCTTGTTCTCTCTGACTCCCTTGATCAGTGTTCTAAGCACAAAAGTCTGTTAGCATAAAACATGTATAGAAACACCATATTGTAAAAAGGTGTCTGTATTTCATCACAGCTTGACTGGGGCCTCACAACCTCCGACACAAGGATGCCATGTTTTCTGCCAAAACTGCAATTCCAAAAGTTCAAGTAAATATGTTCGGGTGAATGTGGGTTCATTATCTGCTGAGTTTTTTACATGCTGGCAGAATGATTATCGTCAAGTAGAAACAGAAAAATGTGAATTCGTGGCAATGGGAATTTCCTTTAAGGTCAAAAGTCATCTCATGAATTATTTCCAGTCTGATTACAGCTACATAGAACATAATTTCTTACTACTTACTTACCACTTACTGTTTCCTTAATATAGTTAATTTACTTGTATTAGAGATGTATCCTTTCATCTTGGATCAACCAAGAGTATTGTGTATCGGGAGCAGCATGACTTAGAAACACAGATTTACACTGGGATGTCACTGAAGCCAAGGACATGCCAGCCTGCAACCTAGTCACAGGATCTGGGATCAGGTATTTAAAAATTGCCAAATAGTTTGCATACTTATATGTAAGTATGCTTATATGTAAGTATACTTATATATATATAAGTATTCATTTTTATTTTAATACCATTTACTTCCAGAAAGTCCAATTCCTGTTCATCATGGTGACTGCACTTAAAGCAAGGACATTTTTTGTGTTTAAAGTTTCTACTGATCCTTCCATTTCTTATACTGAAAACAACCTGCGAGGAGTTGCCCAGGATGGAAACTGGTGGTATGTAAGGAGAAGATTTACCTTCTCCTTGGTAAATTCGGATAAACATCTTTATGGCAGCAGATTGCTGAAAGAATAGGAAAGTCCATCTCAAATAACAGGGTTTGACAGGAAAAAAGGTGTGTATGGTGGGCCAAGTTTACATGAGTGCTGGGTGTTACACCTCCTGAAGAGGGAGGAGGATGGCAAGAAATTCCAAGAGATGACAAAGGACAGGTTCTGAAAGATAAAAAAAAAAAAAGAGAGAGAGGGAGGGAGAGAAAAAAATAGTCTTGAGCATTTGTTGAGCAACTGCTAGCTGAACAGAGGCTTACAGCTGGGAGGAAGCACACTGTCTCCTGATTATGATTCCTGCAGTGCCTAGAGAAAATAGATTCTAAGGTTGTTTGTGATAGAATGGGATTATGTAAAAGATGGATAGGGTTGCCTGGAGTTTCTCTAATTGAAAGACCTTGTAGACTGTGAGTTTGGCTGGTGTCCAAAACAACATTGCTCAGCAAAAGTCTCTGAGAAATTGCATGATTTGCAATGAAACTCACCTGGCAGCTTGGAGGTAAAGAAATACTTTCGCCTTGAGTCTGAAAGTGGGAAAGAAAGGTGGAAGACAGGTCTCAGCCTGAGCTGGGACTGATACCTGCCTTGGCTGCCACCCTCACTACTTCACCACAAACTTCCTCGTGCCTTCTTATACTGGTACTCTCCTGTTCCCTAACAGAATTCAGTCTTTCCTACTTCTCTAATGATTTATGGTATTCTAGATTCCCAACAGGAGTTGTACTTGGTGCTGCCGGGCTACCTTAACTTTTAGAAAGTTGGTTTGGGAAAGAAGTTGGTCTCAGCTAGCAGAGCAACAGAGCTTCTGCTACTTGGCTTTGTGTTAGTGGGTTGCGTGCAGGCATCTGGCTCATAGCTGCAGAGACAAATCAAAAGTGTAACAAGCAGTGTGGCGTAGCAGATTGATGGGGGAAGAAGAGCGCAAAGAGATCTGCTTTCAGTCCTTTGCTGCGTCACACAAGACATAATTTCCCAATGGAAATTCCATTGGGTATCCAAAGCACTAGGAGACAAAATGGGCTTTTTCATGTTGTAGCTCTGAATTTAGAAACAGTGCTATTCAGTTATTTTCACTTCCAAAGAAGTTGAAAGTAAGTTAGCCTGTGCATGCTGCTCATTCTCCATAGCATGTCCCTGGTGGTCTCCAGAAGCCCAGTTTACACAGATATTCCTGATTTTGTTTTAATGAAAAGCAGAGCACTATAGAAGAAGTAGTTAGAAGGTAGAAGGAATCCAAGTAAGACAGAAGCTGATGTCTTCCATTTTTCTACACTTAGGGTGAAGAAAACATTAACTTGTTTGACTTTATATCTGTAGATCACATTGGGAATTTTGGATTTGCATTTCTGTCCACACTTTTGTCAGACTTGATGGGACAGAGCTGATGTGCAAATTGTTTGACAAAAATTCTATTTCTTTTCAGTATTTTTCTCCTTACAATTTCTTAGACCTTCCCCAAGTGCAAGAGAAACCCTTGGCTTAGATGGCATTAGCACATTCCAAGTGATAGAAAATGATTTGGAGGCAGTGATGAAAATACATGAAAATGATTTTCAGAAGGACAAATTTGGAGGCAAAATGCATTCAACATCAGTTACAAAGACAGAGAGCCTGAAATACTGTTGAGTCGAAGGTTCAAAACTAAAGATTTTCTTTCAGCAATCCTTCATTATGTCTCAATTTAACTTATAATTTCCTATTTAAAAACTGAGAAAATGTAATAAAATCCAACGAGTGTGTGAATTAAATAAAAATAACTTTATTTCATCTGCTGTCCTTTTACAGTGTTGAAGAATCATTCTAACATTCTTTTGGATGTAAAAAGTACAAATGTTTTATATGCTTTGATCACACTGATTGTCTTACACCCCCTTAAAGCCATAAACTCCAATTTTTTGAACCAGACTGTCCAAAAATAAAAGATGTTTTATATTTGTTAGATAATAAAGCATTTGGAAGAGGCATGTTTTGATGTTTTACATACAGCTATTGGAGATGGCTAATGTCAGAAAAGAGATGCTTTGTGGCATATTCCATCAAATGTTTCTTGTGCTCAGCGGAAGATGCAAAACCCAAAGACAGAGATGAAATGCACAGCAAATTGATGAAGAGAGAGCAGACTTACCAGCAAGCTGCCCCTAAAGCAGAACAGAACAAAGTTCTTTACAGACAGTGTCACTGCCCCTAGTTTACAGATGGGAAAAGGAAGGAGCAGAAGCAAAGCCATCTGTTGGATTTTGAATATTAGTCTCATGTAAAACTGATACGTAGGGACGTGCAGATCAGAGCTGGTGATGTGCACCCCCTGAATGAGGATTTGACCTTTGGAAGCCCTTTCATTTGAAACGTTAATATCCTAACAATCTTCTGAACTGTATTGATAATGCTTTTCTTCCTCCTTGCTCTCTTTTTTAAAATCTTTGAGGTACACTTGAAAAATGTAATTAATGTTTCATGGAACAGGCACTGCCACAGAAAACAGCATAAGCTTTCCTTTTTGTCTTCTGAAGTGCCAGTGCTTTGCCTGCTGCGCTCTGTCCCTTCCTAGCAGTACAGCAAACAGCTCAGCTGGTGTACTCAGTATCCCTTGTCCTTTTATTTGCCCATCTCTCATTTGGTTACTTTACTCCTGCAGTCACTGCTCTGAGAGCTGGATCTGGCTTGCACTCCTGCCAGCTGGTGATGAATTCAGCAGAGATCCTACTGGCAAGAAGTTCCCTGAGAGGAGATGGTGGCTGTGAAATAAAACAGAGAAGTGAGCAAAGCTGGTGGGAAGGGGACATGACCAGGGCAGCTGAGGATGCACTGATTCAGCATTTCCCTTCTAGGTTCTGCAGTCTGGGTTCTCCTTCCTGCAGAGGCTCCAGGGTGTTGGTAGGAGGGGGGCAGTGAAGCTGCAGCTCTGCCATGCCTGTGCTCAGCCCTCTGTATTGCCCACTCACAGCTATGAGATTTATCTGATCGCTGCAAATCATCATAGCAACATGCACTAAGGTCTGTCAGACCTTTTTTTCTCTGAGAATTATTGTGTCTATTTATAGGGCAAATTCTAAAACACCCACAGTCTGTAGCATATCCTTTGTATATTTAGGTAAGCAGGAGCCCTAGGAAATGATTTTCTGCTGTCTTCTTGCTGAACCATGCAGGTTTGATTGAATTGTATGAAGAAGAGCAGTTGGTAGCATTTATAGCATGTTTGGAGTTTGGCAGAAAATCTTCCCATACCCGTGCCCAAAACCTGAGGTTTGTTTCATGATTTTAATTCAGGCATTCCCTAGATTTGGAGAATTTAACCTTGGAATATGTACTAATGCTTCCATGTAATATTATTGATAAAGTTGTAGCATATTAAAGACTGTAAGTCAAGGTATTTTAAATCTAGCTACATAAAACCCTGTTGATGTTCTTAAACTGTCACTTGTGAGCAAATGTTTTACATGTGTAAGTGCCTAGTGGCTGCTGTAGATAACTTACGTTAGTTTAATCTTTTTTTTTTTCCAAAAGGTTCTTATGTCTCCCCTGAAGGTTGCATAGAAATATGGAACTATTGTACTAATTTATATAATAAAAAAAAAAAATTAGGAAAAGGTGACTTCACTGACAAATCTTGAAACAAGGATAAGAGGACAACTTAAAACTGCGTGATTATTTCTGACACTAAGATGATTAAAAACTCATCAAGTCTTTAAGCTTGAGCTATTACATTGCCATCCTAAGCCAGAGATACCTGCTTTTAAGTAAGTTCAGAGAAGGTAAGAGACATAGGATAGACTGTGACTTTCTTGCACATAATGTGTGATTGGTCCTACTGGCTGACCATAAGAGTTAGGTGTTCATATAACAGTACACATAAAAATCTGGACTTAACTCAGCTGACCTAGCATTAGCATGTAATTTTACAGCTGGTTGCTTAAACCACCATTTGTCACTGTGTGAGTCATCTAAGATGCAACTCTTCTGAACATGTATGAGGATTCATGAAAGGAAGACATATCGTGCAATTATACGAACAGAAAGAAGGCAACTGAATGAGGAAAACTGTCCTGCTTTGCTAAGGGCTATATATTTCACACTACGTGTTTGTAAACAAACAGTTGTAAAAGTGTCCAGGTATTTCAGTTTGATATTCCAGCTCAATTTCTGTTCAAGCTTAAGTTAATAAATATTTCACTTTAATTAAAAGAAAAACAGTAAGCTTATTTAATTTTTTATATGATTCTAGTGAATCATACTTAACTTATTCAACAATATGCAATTATTTTACTTTTGGGAAATAGTATGGTAAAAGGAAGATGTCAGGCTAAGTGAAATAAAATTTTATTTTTCCACAGTGTACTTCATTTAGATAAAATCTGAGGTTATTTATTAGTTTAGGTCAAAGGCTGCGTTCAGGTTGTGATCTAATAAACAATAATATGTAATCTAAAATCCCTGTCATCAGTTCACAATTATTAAATATGTAAATATGCTCTTTTAGCCACTCACAGCCTTTCTACGTAAGGACATTGAATGTCTCCAGAAATGGGGCATCCACCATCTCTCTGGGCAGTCTGTTCCAAGACAATGTTTATAACAGAATTGTGTTGGGATATTCATATGAGGGAGGACTAAGGGATTCTAATTTGGTAAAAAAGATTTGCTTAGGACGAGAACTAGATAAAATAATTACTTTCTACATTATTTTGTTTTCCTTCAAAAAGCTCATTAGGTTTAATCTATCCAAGTTAATTTATTTGGATTTTTCTTAATGCATTAACCTGTTTTACCAAATATTTTCCAATCAGTGCATAACATCTCTTTTTGAGGTACATTAGTAACACTCTGAAGATAGTGACTTTTAAAAAGGATCCAGGCCCCATTAAGTCAAATGACTCCCTTTGAAATGCATTTAATTTCTTTGCAAACAAAAGATAGAGACATCCTTAGACCTTAAACTTTTGAAGTGTCTTGCAAAGATTAGAGAGCCCTGTGTACACAAAGAAAACTACTACCTGTAATTTACTTTAGGATTGTCAAGCAGTGCCTCACTGATATGTACAAAATTGTGGAGTCCAGGTACTGCTTTTGAAAGCACGCATAAGAGAGATTGGCAGATATCCTTCACAGTAATGCATGGCTGAGTCATTTTAACAAAATCCTATTTGGGCCCATATTCTACAATAACAGGAGAAACCATATTGCATTTGGCACCATGCTCTGCCACCTACTGAAGATCATGAACTTTTGTTATTCCCATAAAGCTGGTTAAAATTAATAGATAAATAAGATTAGCTTTTTAATTATTATAATGGGAAAATATTTAACAAACAGGAAAGAGATGTCAACTCACCCTGTGGGTTGCGTACTGAAGCTTGTTTTTATGTTTACCTGCTGTTGTTTGACACTGTCTTCTGATGCTGGTGGAGCTGGTCAAATGCCTACTTTCCCAAATTAGGCAGAGACTTTGCTGATTGCCTCAGACTACTGGACTTGTGAAATGGTCACTGTATAAGGAGAGCAGAAACCCTTATACCTGCAGGTAGTCATTGCCCAGATTTTGCAGTACCAGGTCATACAATCTAATATATAGTTAAAGTCACTAGTCATCTTTTATTAGCAAGAATATTCTGCAGCCCTTTATTTTAAAGGAAAGTGGGAGGACACCTGCCACATAATGAGGCATCATGTCTTGGGTGAATTAGGAACCTGTTTTTCAAGAGCATGAATTCCCAAACCACTGCCAAACATTAAATGCTTTCCTAGACCAGACGGAAACATCTGATAGGTCCTGGTAATATAATCATTCTCTTATCTCTTAGGTAATATTTCTACAGTTGCATTTGACTGACAGGAGATGTAGGTGTTATTTAGCATTTTTTTTAAATTTGGCTCTGAAAATTTTCAGGGAGAAATAAGTACCTAGTTCAAGTGCAACACAAGCTATTTCTTTCATAAATTGGAGGTTATTATGCAACTCATGGGAATGAAATGAAAAGAACCACTAATGACTGTGAAGAATTGCATGGACTTCGATGCTGATATAGGATATTACTTAGAGTTACATTCTGTTTGGCTGTGGGAAAATATCTTACATTTCTACAGAAATATTACTTATTATTTATTTAAGTTGAATGAATTTTTTTGGTGCAACCATTGTGTGATGAGATATACTCCTTTCAACAATTTAGAAAAGTTGCTCTCAGAAGTTATCAAATGTGGTATCTTTACTGAGTATTGTCAGATCAAATACTGTTGAATGTTGTAGTGCATAAAAGATAATTGTAGCACTTCTGAGCAATAGTATTTGGCTTTTTTTTTTTTCAGAAGATAGCACTGGCAAGGAAGTTGTCAGATTTATCATTATTAGACTTATGTCAGTGAGAAAAAGGTGTGTGAAAAGGAACTGAAAGTGATTTTTTCTTAGGAAGTGGAAGTTCTGTATTTTCTCTGAAGTAAAATCTTTTTAAGGCTTTTAGCACAGATGGAGTGAGGAAGACATGATCACTGATGTGCATAGGAGGATGGGCAAACTCATAAGTGCTTCCATGGTATATAGGAGAACCTACAAATGTTTTGGTAAATTCTCAAAGAAAATAGCAAACTCTCATGATTAATCTTCCTATAGTTCTCATAAAACCATAACACAGAGTTGTGCCTCAGATACTTTTGCAAAAAAGTGTACTAGAATGCATTGTTTCCATTTTGCATAGCTATAATAAGTGAATGATTTTGCAGAAATTATAACATGATTTTTGATTTTTTCTGCTACTAATCTAATCAGGAATACACATAATGGACATGACAATCAATTTCCATTTCTTCTTGATCCTAATTGCAGTAGCTGTCAAGATTTAGGAGCAAACTTACCTTCACTGAAGATATGTCTTAAAAGACACATGATCCAATATATTAAAAAAATACATTTTTTATTCTCACTACAAGAAAGTATAACCTTTTTAACTGAGGACCAGTTTTTGGTGTGAGCTTAAATGAAAAGGTTGAATAAAATGTCTGATAGATTTTCTCTACAATAGAAAAAATATACTTTACAATATTTACCCATGCAGAGTATGATATTCAAATTACATAGCACTAGATTTGTAAATGCAAAATTCACTATTATCAGTGTGAAAACGGTTTGATTTGCTCCCTCCTAATAGGAAAAAATTGTCATCAAATGTCTCATGTAAGCACACTGAAGATTAACTTTTCACTGTTTAATGGAATAGTTAATAATATTTTAAGGTGTTATAGCTAATCTAGGAAATAATCCAGGCATTATAAGTTTTTAGTATCACTGAAATGTCAACCATTGCTTACATCCCTATTTTTAGGGATTGTGGAGAAATTTCTCCCTTAAAACTCTTTTAAAAGTTTTAGTCTTGAACACTTATTCTAGGATGTAACTTGACTTGCAAGTTAAGCTCAGATACAATTACATTACTAATCATGTGGAAAAAAACAATTTGAAAGATCTGTTTCACTGTATTATAGCCCGTTATGTACTGTGAGAGCAAATTTAATTATTTCAGTTGTGTTTTTCCCTTTTTGTTTATTTCCTTAATAAATATGCAAAATATATTTCATTATTCTCTCTCTTTTTAACATAATCATCTTATACAGATTAAATTGTATGTTACAAATTATCATTTATTTCTTATATGCTCTTTCCACTTCAGCAAGTTCCCTTTCAAGTAAGTGACAGCATTCCTTGTAACTTCAGTCCTTCTTCAGAAGTGCCTTCATCTCAAACCTAGTGTACTCAACATTTCTGAGGAATGGTGAACATTCTCATGGTCTCTTGGCGTTAAAGAAAATTACACTCTTCAGCTTATTTTCAGGTGTAACCTGAAATATATGAGGAACGTATTCTCACATCTTTCACGATTAAAATTAAGAAACAAATTCCATAGAACCACAGAATGGTTTGGATTGGAAAGCACCTTAAGGACCACCCTGTCCTGTCCCCCTTCAGTGGGTGGGCAAGGCTGCCACCCACCATGCACAGGCTGCCCAGGATCCCATCCAACCTGGCCTTGAGCACCTCCAGGGATGGGGCATCCACAGCTTCTCTGGGCAGCCTGTACCAGTGTCTCACTATCCACTCCAAATTTTTTATTTGTCCAAATAGTATTTTTTATAGTATTACTATAGTTCCAGTTATTGACAGTCGTCCACATTATCACAAACTTTACTTGCATATAACCACTGATCTTTAGAACTACGAGGCCAAAATCTCTCTTTTAGAGACAACAGAAACTCATCCTGATGAGCAGTTCTTTTTGCTTTCCTGTGAATTTTACGGCAAAATAACATTTCCCTCACAGGAAGGTTCCTCGAAGTATAACCAAAAAAACATGTATCAATTTGTTTCTTAACGAGTCTCTGTGTTTGTATTTCATATATATATGCGTTATATACAATTTAATTTACTAATAAATATATAAGTTGTATATAATTATATAAAATTTCTACAGTTCCTTTGCTCTTTTGTTGACATTTTAGAGCACAGATTTTGCACTTTCTCCTTCTTTCCTTTTCTTTCCACTCCATTAAAAGTTTTTTTCCCTGATGATTGTCATCAGTAGTTGCATAAGACATATTTTTTTCCTCACTGTTTCTCACAAGAAGGCAGTCTAATTTCAGATGTGACAGGTATTTCCTTTATCAGAACATAGATCCTTTTTCTCTGTTTCATCCTGTACAAGTTAATATTGACAGCTGGTGGAACATTTTTGACACAAACAGCTCAGTTCAGGTTATACTTTTCCTCATTATGGAGCAGAAGAGACCTGTTCTGTTATCAGAGTCTGCACCTAATTACTTGTCTTCCACTAACCTTCAGGGTTAATTCACTAAGTCAGAAGGTATGTTCTGCCAGATTGAGTTCATGTGCGTCAAAAACAGAGTTTCACTGTACAGGGAAGTGTAATGCAGAACTGCTGCCACATAATTCATTTTCTGTGTGATGCACCAACCCTGAATCTTGGTACAGAGGAAATGACTTGTATGTCAGCTTGTGGGGAAGGGGCTATGATCAGAAAAGGATAAATGTGAGACAGCTGTAGTTGGCATTATTTCCTTTTCTAATTAGTTTTAACAACTGGAGTTCCTTAATCCATGTGTCTGGGTGTTGGCTTTTCATCAGGGCTAATCAGAATGACTAGAAAAATGACATTGCTTAATCACAGTACGTTGTTGAAACTTAACTTCATGAAGAGAGTTCTGGGTCCCCATTCGGTACAATTGTTAACTTCATTAAAGATACAACCAAGACTTGGGCCTACAAATCAGTTCTGCTCATTTTCAATGCAAATATGTCTGTGCTTTGCTCTCTCCTTAGCTGTTGCTGCCAGTTTAGGATACATGTCCATTTGCAGGGAGATCGGACTTCATTTCCTCATGTAGTCCCTTCCTGCAAAGTACCAGTGTAATGCTACACATTTTTAGGTTTTATTAAACAGTTCTTTGGTCAGTTTTGAGTTTCTTAGCACATTTAATTTTTTATTCCTCGCTCCCACATAGTGATTTGTACATGGGATTTTGCCCCTCTGTGTATTTTGTATGAAATGAACAGCATGATAGGTAGCACAGCTTCTGTATGCCAGGCCTTGAAACTGTGGCCGTTCCTGTCCAAGCAGCTGGCAAGAATGAAAAACTCTTGCAGTGCTTCATTGTGAGTAGACTGTGATTTTCCTGATTGTTAGGATGCTTTAATTCAAGTGGTTCAAAAACATACCAAAACAGAGTTCAGATAATCATACATCTGTGGTGTTTTACTGCCTTTTCACTTGATGTGTGCTCCATCTGACGCTTCTTTTTGTTTTTTCTCCCATTCATGTAGTCACCTACTGCTGGCG
This sequence comes from Callipepla californica brunnescens, assembly GCA_023055505.1. Taxonomy (NCBI): domain Eukaryota; kingdom Metazoa; phylum Chordata; class Aves; order Galliformes; family Odontophoridae; genus Callipepla; species Callipepla californica. The sequence goes on from JALIRH010000025.1 coordinate 2,251,280, forward strand.
ACAAGGATGACCAGACACTGACGGTACGCAGCAACTAGTAGTTTTCTGAGCATTTATTTCTCAAAAGAGTGGTAAGGCAAACAAGGTTTAGCACACATCAGTGTTTGTATCACTGGGCTTTCTCTCTCCATCCTATGCCACTGTTGAATTTAAATATTTAATTTCCAATGATGAAACTGTGAATTGATTCCCTTGTCCAGTTTTTATCGTTTTGCATTTAATATTTGTATGACACCAGAGATTTATATATATTCTGTTTTTATTACAAGACAAACAATGCCTTTTTTGAGTCAAGTTTGTTTTTTTTCCTTCCTATAATGAGATTACCAGACTTTGTTGTCCAGCTGTCCATTTGTCCTGGTTATTGTTTTTATCCAAATGAGAAAACTGCTCTCCACAAAGCAGACTTAGTCAACATGGTATGCTAAATACTTACAGTATGAGACAGTGGCTTGGAGAGAAGAACCTCAGAACATGTTTAAAAGTTCCTTAAAATTATGTGAAAGATTCTTGAACACAGGCTGTGTGGTGCCTTCACTGCTTTACCAGTCTTTCAGTCTGTTTTTTTAATCATTATGTACTGAATTGAACCAAAGTGAGGCATACTTTTGACTGAATTTTAGGATTTTAATCTTAAAAAATGTTATCAAGACTCTGCATATTTGCATTGCACTGGAGGCATTTAAGAGTAAGACTTACTTTTGAGATTTGACCACAAGGTTCTGCAAAGTAGATTATAATTACTCATGATGACATTGTAAGGCTGTAATTTTCTTAATATTTTAAGAGTTTTCACAGAGAAGGATTATTTTTAACTGTTCTATTCCTATGTCTTGTGAGACTAATAATTAATTGGATGAACTATCTTCTCCAAGGAGATTGGCTATACTTAATGACGGTGTTTAATGGAGTGTGTGGTTAATATAATATGCTATAGTTGTGCTATATATATATATCGGATATAGATATGCTATGTTTGAAAATGTTTCACTGTATGAGAATGTGTGAGATTAATTCATGTGTTTCAGGCCTGCTTCTATGCAAAGAACAAATAAAACCTAAATTCTGTCCTTTATTTCTCACTTAGACCAAGCCGCGGCTCCAGCGGGGAGGAAGCTCTGCATCTCTCCACAACAGTCTGATGAGGAACAGCATCTTCCAGCTCATGATTCACACACTTGATCCACTTGCAGAAGGTATGCCTATTAATTTTCTATTTTTTTTTTCTCCTCGTTAAGCTATTTTCTACATTTCTTTTGCTTTTCACCCATATTTTCTGAATGTGTATAAATTTTCTGAGAGTTTTGCATTCAAACGACATGATATGTTTACTCCCACCAAGACTTACAACTTAGGAAATTTGTTCATTGTAGTGATAACTAAAACTGATCTCTTGATTGGTATATATCATAATTACTGTTTTCCTTCCCCTCTTTTTTCAGCAGCAACTTCAAAGTTACAAAACATCAATCATCTTATACTTCTGTAGAGTTTCTGTTTGTTTTTGGTTCTTTCCTAGTCTTGATTTTATTACATCAGGGTTAAAATTAAAAAAATAAAAGAAAATAAAGCCAAACCAGTGAGTGATTTGTCATGGAATTATGGAAAAGGATGAGCCCCTACTGGTTTGACTTTGAGTGGCTTAACACTGAGAATAGAAAAAATACAACAACCCTCAGTGTAACATGAGGGATGCTTTGGTCTGAAAAGGTGTCAGGAAAAACACAATTATTTTGTAATTTCAGGATAATTTGTATCTCAACTTTTGGTAGACTTACAAAAAAATTCAAGGCCAGACATACATTAGGTGTATATGCGTCTGTAATAGTTCTAATTGTCTGGAAATAATTGTCTGGAAAAATCGCAGTTGCAAAAATATGTGAGGGACTGAAGAGACACATCGCTGACGGTGATAAATTCCAAATATTGCCAATCATGAAGTACGTTCTTTCATCTAAGTTCCATTCATGTTTCTTATTGCAACATTGCACACAGCTTTTTAAGTTGCTCTTCATGTCCTGGACAAGGCAAAACTTCTTTTCCATTTCCTTCTTCGTGAGATGAAGCTGATGTTCCTATTGTCAACACAAGGGCAATTTTAGCTCTTGCATTATCTGCACCATTATTTCTATTCTGATAATGATCTACTGCCACAAGAAAATGGAGTATGCATTTTGCTTTGGTTAGTGATGCACTATTCGCTTCCAAAGCCTGCTGCCTGCTAGAGTGGAGCCATCAACAGACTGTGCTCTGTCTATTCTCATAAATGCTGAAATAGGACTATGTAATTTACTGGAGATAACCATTTGACATTCAATCACTGTAGCAGGTGAGTTGGTTTTCTTACTGCTGCAAACTTTCCTTTCAAGTCTCATCTTTATCCACCTGTTAGTCAAGCTTTTTCCTCTGATAGACAAAGAACAGGCTCCTAGTAAGAGCTTGCAGAAGAAAAAAAATCTGACAATCTCTCTCATTCCTCTTTTTCCTGAAAGCAGTGCTCCTAGGCAGAAAATATGCCATGTATGTCAAATAGCACTAAGTGCTAAGAGAAATGATAATAGAGATCATCAGATCATTTCCAAAAGATAGAACAGAAGTGGGTTGGGAAGAACCCTTTAGCAGAGGCATTTCTAGGTTGAAAACTAGAAATGCTTACTGGAGTTCAGTTTGGACTTAACAAAGTTTCCACAATTAACGTCAGTTCTCACCTAGTATGTATTTCTCCACTGCTTAAGCTTATTTCACTTGTTTCCCAAAAGCAGGCTGTTTAGCATTCAGATGTTCTTCCAGTGTTTTTCTCCTCTAGCAGCCTTGTACCATGCAGTGTAATCCAGAGTCTTCTCGCTTTGTGACAGCCTGGGAAAAAAGGTTTTTAAAATGTGAAATCTGTCCTGGGAAACATAGAAGTCTAGCATTTTTGAAGATCAATTATTGTAATTAAATATATCAAACATCATATATCATTATGTCAGTAAAACTCTTGAGAACAATATGGATTGTTAAGAGCAATTGCAAAGGATAAATCTTATTTACAGAAAAAACTATCTTCATGGTCTGCTTGCTCATAATACCTTACAGATTGCTTTTTTATTTTTTTTTAACCTTTGACCAAACTCTTATATCTGTCCTGAAGCTAATATGCTCAAAAATATGAATCTAAAGTTCTTGTGGTCCTTATATGAGTATAAGGCACTGATATGAAACCTGTATGTTTCACTAAAACTGACATGCTGAGTTTGAATTTACAAAAGCAAAAAAAAAAAAAAAAAAAAAAAAAAAAAAACCAAACCAGCATTTGCTTTAAATACTGTGTTGTTATGTACAGTTATTGTCAGGATATGTCCATGTAATATGGAAAATGGAAATCAGGTTGCGGACATTGAATTTGGTATTGACATCAAACGAGCTAACATTTAAAATATCCACCAACTACACAAGATTAAAATTTTAATTAATGAAAGCAGAATGTGCAATACAATAAATACTTCTGCATTTGCAGTTTCGGTTTTATTTTTATTAATATGTCCAGATATATTAACCATTGTATTCTGCCACACTTTATGGTCATTAACCCTTTCTGAGACACTACTTTTGTGGGGAGGCTTATCTTTCAAGATTTTTAGCACTGCTGGTAGTTTGGAAGACAGTCACTTGTCAGCTCACCTCTATGACCATTAAGATTATGGTAGAGATCCTTCTAGAAACCATGTCAAGATGTATAGAAAACAGAGAGGTGATTATGGACAACCAACAGGCCTTCATGAAGTGCAAATCATGCATGACTAACTGGGTGTCACTCTACAACAGGGTGACAGTATTCATGGTGAAGTGAAGAGTAACTGATGTTATCTACTTTGACTCAACCGAAGCCTTTTGTATGGTTCCACACAACATTCTTATCTCTTAATTGAAGAGACATAGTTTTGATGGATGGACAGTTCAGTGGATAAGGAATAGGCTGGATGGCTGCATCTGAGGAGATACTCTCAGTGGTTCAATATCCAGGTGACAAGTGGTGTCTGTCAAGGATCCATGCTGGGACTGGTGCTGTCTAATATTGTCATTGGTGACATGGACAGAGGGATTGAGTGAGCACTCAGCAAGCTTGCAGATGACATCAAACTGACGGGTGCTGTAGAAGGAAGGGATATCATACAGAGGGACCCTGACAGTCTTGATAGGCATTTTTGTGCAAAATTCATGAAGTTCAACAAAATCAAGTGAAAAGTTCTGTACCTGGGTCTGGCCATTCTCAAACTGTGGTACTGAATGGATGATGAACAGATTCAGAGAGCCCACTGTACAAGGGCTTGGCTATACTGATGGATGAAATACTTGTTATGAGCAAGAAATATGTGCTTGCAACCTGGAAAGCTGGTGGTATCCTGCATACAAAAAAAAAAAAGCGTGGCCAACGAGTCAAGTGAGGAGATTCTCCTCGTCTACTCTACTCTCTTGGCACCCCACCTTGAGTACTACATTTAGTCCTGGGGCACGTGGCACAGGAAAGACATGGATGTGTTGGAGTGAGTCTAGAGGAGGTCCACAAGGATGATCAAAGTGCTGGAGCACCTCTCATGTGAAGAAGGGCTGAGAGATTTGAGCTTGTTCAGTCTGGATAAAAGATTTTAAAGTTCTGGGGGGACTATATAGCAGCCTTTTATTTCTTAAAAGGGGTTTACAAGAAAGCAGGGGAGGGACTTTTTGTCCGGTTGTGTAATGATAATACAAAAGGTAACAGTTTTAAAATAAGAAAGACAGATTATGTAGAAGGAAGAAATTATTTTATATCAGCAGGATTAGATACTGGTGCATGTCCAAAGAACTTGTGTATGCCCCATCACTGGAAATGTTCAAGTTCAGTTTGGCTGAAATGTTGAGTGGTAGGTTTCCTGCCCATGGCAAGGGGCTTGGAAATAGATGATCTCTAAAGGTCCCTTCCAAGCCAAACTATTCATGATTCTATCATTATTGGATGTCTTCACTGAGTAGGTATTGTTTCTTGAAATTTTGGACTTTGAGTATTTAAGTGGCCAAATTCTGCTGTCATCCACGAGAGAAAATGTATTTTAATTTGCTTGTTGGAGTAAATATTGTGGCTGTCCCAAATAGGTAAGGCTAGTTAAAAATACAGATGACACTGTATTTGAATCCTGTATTCAGTTTAAAAATATATGTGAAAACTGTTGCATCCACTATTAATTTTTGCTCTGTGTGAGTTTTATACCAAAACATCACAATGTTCTTCTCTTTTAATCTTCCTGTGTATAAAAACATCAAACTCAGACCATCTTTACTTTAATAGCTCTCTGACATGCTATTTAAGTAATTTTTAAAGTTGATAGCATTTCATTATTACAAATCAAAAGAAAGGATAATATTTACCAGAACCACCTGAGAAATACAAACTTTTGTTGCACCATCCCATCATTTCAGGGGATATAGAAGTGTAAAGGTTTTTCTGGTGTTTTCATTGGCTCGTTTTACTCTCTCCACTTCACAAGCACTTTCAGGAAGAGATTCTGAGCATTTTTCTGCCACGCTTAATCGACATAGATCCCCACAATATTTCTACTAGATGATGACTTCAATTAATGGGTCAAAAAGTCATATTTGCAGCAAAAGAGCAGCACATGAAAACCTTTTTCAAGTGCCATTTTCAGAGGAAGAAAATATGAAAGTTGTAAATCAAAGTACAGATGTGTAAGCACACCAGCATTTACTGGATTTGGGCACTCTCCTATCATCCTTCCTGTCTTGTTTCCTCTGTCATTCATTATTACTCCCTTCTTCTTCCTTGCTTTCTCTTTCTCCATTTTGTTACCGTTTGCTTCCTTTGTTTTTTCCACCTTTTTTTCCTCATACTGTTTTCTCTCATCCGCACCTGCTTCCTTTCACCCTCTTCCATTAGGATGGCTTTCTCAGCAATTGCATTCTTTCTGTCCTGCTGTTTCATTCAAAGCACTTCCTAAGTGGACACCAGCAGCCCGTCAGTAGGTCCAGCCAAGTAAACCAGATGTTTAATCTCCAGAAGAGCTCTCACGAAGTTCGTCACCAATGTGCTTGACCCTTCACAACTTCCAAGTCAAGTGTTGCCATCAAAGCTAAAACTTGTCACCATGCTGCTGGAACACCCAGCTTTTCTTTCAGTCATCAATAAAGTTAACTACTACTTTTCTCTTTAGTAACCACAAAGACATAACGCTTTGTCATTTTGATTTCTATGGGCTTTGTAAGGCTGGAAGAGCAGAAGTACCATCTTAGTCCTCTTAGTGGAAGCATAAGTTTTACAGGATGTATAAACAGATGATATGATTATTTAAGGTCAGCTTGGCCTACACAGTATTGTTTTTACATTATCATGAAATGTATTATAGAAAAACAGTTCATGCTATTTACTAATTCAACTGTGTTTTCACAACCAATCTCTGCTTTAACTGAGATCCTCTGGAAAATAAATTTGATTATAAGTTGGTGAATATGGTATGATATGATATAGAAATGACCTTAAGAAGTTTTTACTTTCTTGCAGATACGGATAAACAGTAATCAGGTTATAAAATTCCACACTTGTGAACTTGTTCTTCACTCTGTTCCCATCAAGTTTGCTTTTACTATGACTTGTGCATGTCTTATTGAAGACAGCATATTAAAACTTGGAGAGCAGCATGTTTCAAATTGTTCAGCCCACCTATAACAGGTGATTAAGATCTGAGATCAGTGGTAGTCAATGGATGCTTGGAACACTGCATTCAGGCAGATGTGCAGACTTGCTGCAGATTTATCAGTCTGAGACAAGAAAGGCTTCTCCTCTTGAAATTTTGGTTTCAGTTTAAAGCTTCTAAGAAGAGATCAGCTACTTTAACAGGTGAATGTGTAGGTTATTCATTAGCTGTATATGAACTTTACAGTTGAAACCTCATTGTTCATTACAAATATAAATATCCATATGACATTCATTTTTGTTTGCTTTTGTCTTGTTACAGATATAATGACCTTGGTAGAGATCATTTCCTGGAGATTAAGATTAATGACTGCCTCTGCATCAGGCTGTCATCTACTCCCAGTCAGTCAATAATCCCCAGGAAATCCTGTGCCAAATTTGCTTCTACTTAAGTACTGGTCTGGCAGTCCTTTTTTCATCCAGTATCAACCTGTACTGCTCGTAACAGCATTACTCACACGTGAAAGGACTGCATCATCAGACCTGCTGTGTTGGTCAGACCCCAATCCAAAATCCAAGCAACTCAGACATAAACCACAACAGTCTTTTATCATTTGTGGATATTTTTTTCTGAGTCCCTCTGTCTGAGTCTTGGTATTGAAATGAATGTTCTTGGGTTACTAACAGGTAGGATTTACTACGATGTCTGTCCCTAATTTTTTTGTTTGTTTGTTTTTGTTTTTAATATAAGAGGGCTTTTGTTTTTCATGAAGAAAAATCCTGGAAAGTATTTTGTGGTCTGTGACTCTATATCAGGGTGCAGAGCAGTGCCTCAAGAGATCCACCCTGAAGCCAGTGGTCCTCAACATCTGTATCAGTGACTTGGATAGTGAGATTGAGTGCACATTCAGCAAATTTGCAGATGATACCAAGCTAATTAGTGTGGTTGATATGACAGGAGAAAGGGATGTTACCTAAAGGAGCCTGGACAAACTTGAGATGTGGGCCCACATGAGCCTAAAGAGGTTCAACAAGGTCAAATGCAAGATGCTTCACTTAGACACGTGTACAGGGAAATCTTGGGCATGTGTACAGTCAGTGAAGAACTCCCTGAGAGCAGCCCTGTGAAGAAAGACTTGGGAGTTCTTGCAGGTTAAACTAAAAGAGGGGAGATTTAGGTTGGATATTAGGATAGAATCTTCGTCATTCAGAGAGTGGTGAGGCACTGACACAACCTCACAGAGAAGTTGCAGGTGTCTCATCCCTGGTGAAATTCAAGGAGAGTTTGGATGGGTCCATTGGGCAGCCTGATCTGATGGGTGGCAGTTCTGCCCACAGCAGTGGGGTTGAGACTGGAAGGTCTTTATGGTCTCTTCCAACCCCAACCATTCTATGATTCTATGATTTTTTAATAGAAAACCTACCACCTCCCTACATCTACCTACAGCCTGTAGCTTACACGGCTTGCTCAGCATAGAGAAATCTGGGGGATACTGGGATCTGTCTGCGTTTGTGGAACCGCTGGTTCTTATTGCTGTTACTTTGAATACCTATACGTTCAGAATCATGGAAACTGCTGCAGCTGGTCTGTTAAAAAGGGGAGATATAGCTAGTGAAGTGGGGATTCAGAGCACTAGTGCAACCTGAGGCTATGATGCTTTTCTTGCACAGCTTTAGCAAGCTACAAGCTTACAAATCCACTTTTCTGTCTTCTGAAGGACTGCCACAGGCCAACAAAATGTCTTCCTTGGCAAGGGAGGATTTAGCTGGATGTTGACTCCCTTGCTATTGTATGACAAGGATATAAATCATATGCAAATGACACTCTCTGCATGAAAATGAGTATGATATAAATCTCTATCACAGCTCAGTCCCCAGTCATAGGTACATATGTTTGGCAATTCTCTCCTATTCCCTTCTCTAGCCATAGTTCCAAAATGGAAAACTACAGGATATACTCCTGCAGAAAAGTTCTTGTTTGTCTTATATACTTTACTTTTTTTAAACAAAAGTATGATGCTTGCTAATGGTGAGAGAAGTAACCTTCTGTTAGCTAAATCTGACATTTCTTGTCACTTCCTTCAGTGAATGCAGAAAAACACACTGCTGTCACTGTCTGCTATGACAAAGGAAAAGCAGCATTCGTACTTCTTGTGAAAAGAAAGAGAATTATTCTCAAAATTTTTGATGCAGTAGTGAATTATTACTAATTACTTTCTGTATCCTGTTGCGTTCCTCAAAAGTAATCTTAATAATTTCTCAGCTTTTTCATTCATTTTCAAGCTATTTTGCTTAATTTGCTGCTGTTACCCTTGTTTTTTTTTCTGTGACATGATGAAAAAGGTCACATTGCCCCAAAGACAATTGTCAAAGATTGGGTAGCTTATCACTTGACTAGTCACCCAGTAGAATTCCAGTTTTGTCTTCCTTTTGCAAAAACCTTGTGCTGTAGTTCTTCCATTGGTCTAGGTACCCAACTACCCATCTGGGTACCACTTCTATAGCTAAAGCTGTTTGTTTGTTATGTCTTCAGAAGAAAAAGGCCAGGCAGCACATCTTCCACCTGCTTGTGTAGCTGAGGACTTCTAGTCTCCTCACTTCCTGTAACTGGACAGCACTGCAGTGTACTTCTTAGCACTGTGCCAAAGATGGAACAATTAAATTTCTTGTGGCTTCTAACCAGAACAGTATTTTATCTAACATTATATATATGGAGAAGATTAACAAAAATTACTATGTATGATTTTCTGCTTTAGATCCTTTATCATTCTTGAGTGTCCTATGTTCGTAGCTGTGGCTTCAAAAGGAGCTCAGTATCTTTCTTGCATGCTTGTTTTCACCCAGCCTAGGAAAAGTTCTTGCATTCTATTCTGGCATGCTGTAGAACAGCCCTCTGAGCAGGAAAACATGAGATTTCTGGCTTTCCCTTCTATTGAAGGCTGAAGAAATTGCAAGGGATTTCTGCCAAAGAAGATGGGGGCTCCCAGCCAGGCTCACACATGAAGTAATAGCTTTTAGTTATAATCTAATTTATCTCCATCTTGTGGAACCTCAGTCTGATTTGAAAAAAGGAAGACAATATATAGGGCAATGAGGCTTACTTTCACAGCAGAGTTTTATGTCTTACAAAGGCAGATACTCATGCAGCTACCTTTCACAAAATCTTTTTGTTTATTTCATTTTGATTGGAGGGAAGCTCTTGAATTGACATAGACCAGAACTCTGCGCAGATAGGATTGGCCAGAGCAAGTTGCCCAGGACTGAGTCCAGTCCAGGTCTGTCTTGACAAATTGATATCCCACATTCATTCTGGGTTTTGCACAGCAGTGTTTGACCAGCATCAAATCTTGTGTTCAAATGGAATTTTCTCATTTTTAATTTGTGCCATTTGTCTCTTTCCCTATCAGTGGGTTCTTCCAGGAAGATTCTGATTCCTTCGCCTTTCTTTCCCTCACACCTGGTACTTAGGTATGTGGATAATATCTCTGAGCCTTGTCTGTCCAGGCTAAGCAGCAAAGTACTTCATCATCTTTGTAGACATGTGCTGGACGTGCTCTAGTGACCCTCGTGCACTGGGGAGCCCAGATTGGGACCCAGCATGCAGATGTGCCTCACCAGTGCTGAGTAGAGGGGGAAGGTTACATCCCTCAGCCCGCTGTGGTGCTTGTACAAATACAACCCATAATAACAGTAGTCCTCTTTGCCGCAAGCACATTTTGCTAGCTCAACTTTCCATGGTACGGTTCTCAGCACAGTCTAATGAGTTGAGAAACACCTCTCCCTAGTGAGGCCTCCTTTCCACTTTCTCTACTTCTCAGGTGTGACAGAGACCACAGAAATTCTGTTCCTAATATAGGTACGTGATGAGGTTACATGGTACATGTAGATTAGATTAATATTTTTACAGATATTACCAACATCAAACTGATTTCATAAGCTGCGGGTAGAACTCCCTACACTGCCAGTACAAGTAACCACATAGGTAAAGATGCAGTCATGAATTATGGATAGCTAAGGGAAGGTTGATGTGAAAAAACAGAGATGCTATATATAGTATTTTAGATAGCCTAGTTAACTCCTTGTTAATTGCCAGAATGTTGAGAGAGAAGTAGCTGTTTCCCAAAGGAAATCACAAGATTTTACATTAGATGAACACACCTATTCTTTCTGATAGCTCTGTTTTCCCTACTTTTATTGTCACTATTTCCACCCTGATAAGGACTCCGATCATATAAACATTGTGAATTTCTGAAATAAGGAGCATAGGTCACATTTAAAATCCATGTTCTTCTGTGTAGGTAGCAAATTCTGAATAATGGAAGTTTTCTGGCGCCTTTTTATAATTTATTTTTGAAAATTTGAAATGTATCCTTTGTATTTGTTTTGTAGCAAATGTTTGTTTTCTCAACAGTTTATTTCTGTATGTCATGTTTTATTATTTCAACTAGAATCTACTCAAGCTGCTTGCTGCGGGCAAAATTCTTGTCTCACATCCCATGATATTTTCTAGTGAGGCTCTCTTCTTCAAAAAGCATATTCTTCATGGGTGTCCCTACAGACCATGAAAAGAAGGCATGAATATTTAAGTGCAGGCATTATCCCAGTGCAGGGTACAGCTGTCCTGTCTATGTAATTCCATGCTTAATAGCATTAGCTTCATTTTAAGTTTCTTCCTAACTCTGATTTTCCTTGCTGAAAATATTAACAGAAAAGAACTTAGATAATTTATAAGCCTATGTAGATCAGGGTAGTAGTAGCTAAAAAGGAGTTTCTCCTGAGGGGGAAGGTGGAGGTTTTCCTTTAGTGCAGTTTGCTTACAGCAGATTACTTCATCCTCAGACAAACAAACAAACAGACAAACAAACAAACAAAAAACCCTGGATTTTTTAATGAGGCTGTGAGAGGAGCATACACTGCCCTTTCATTATTCTCCTCAGAAATTCTGAAAACCAGACAAACCATTCATTGCAGCTGGAGTCAGATGTGTCACAATGCCAGGTCTCAAAGGCAAGAGTTAAAACCCTCTCACCTTCAGAATTAGTGGTAAAGCTCCCATCATTACTAGGATCAGGTCTTCATATCTACTTTTTTCATTTGCATTTGAATTAATATTAGAAAATTCTTTCAAATGAAATAGTGGGGGTTGTATTTGGCCCAGGAAGGGACAGCTCTGTTGGTTTACTGGTTGCCCTTAGAATGTTACTATGTTCCTCAGAATGTCTGGCGCCTGTCTTCATTGACCTTGGTGGCAGATGCCGCAGGGTTAACCCATGACTGAAAGAAGGTGGCAATGGAAACAAAGCCATAAGAAACAAGCTTTTCTTAAATAAGAAATAGTCACCTGAAAGAATCAGAAGCACTTTCTGTGTCATGATATTCACTGGAATACCTTTTCTGTCGCTTTTAAGTCTCAATCTGAGGCCACCAATGACCTCTTCAAAAATATTTTCTCCTTTTACCTCTATCAGTTAACAGTCTTTTGATCCTCTGACAAACTTCCTTTTGGCACCGTTAAGATTTGCTGATTAGTATGGTGTGTAAGAGCTGTGGGTTTTCAGCCATCATTTTAAATGGTGCAAAGTAAAAGACAGATTTTGCTTTTGGCCATGCTTCTGAGCTGCCCAGAGCTCTCTTGATATGATTGTATACATTTTTATTTATGTTTCTACTCACACTGCAATTACATACAATTGTGGTAAACATTGTAATAAAAACAGACATCTTTAATAAGATTATTTTCAGGGTAATAGCACCTAAAATAAAAAAAACAAGGTAAGGACATGTAAGGAGAAAAAACTGGAATAGAGGCTCATAATCAACAGACAAGATGAAAGTTGATCACATTTCTTTATGGAGCCCGGAGCCAGTATTGCATAATTTAGTTATTACCCAATGTGCTGCCCACAGCTTAAGAAACTGAACATCAGTTAGAAGCATCAATGTAAGGTCTTGCCTTAAAATTTTCATTTACAATATTTATTTGCTTAGGAGTGTTAATAAAGCAACCAATAGATATAAATCTAAAATGTGTGCAATTATTATTATTTTCTGTATTACTCAGATCCAGAACAGATCTGTTTGTATTTAACACTACACCATCTCAATCGCAAGGCCTCCATTTTTACAGGACATTCCAGCTTGGAAGTCCGCAAGTAAAAATGTAGGCTACAGCACTGAATTATAGATGAAATAGTTTAGATTATCTGGAGGCAGTATTAAAAAAAAGATTTTTACCTTTTGTAACATCTACTTTCTCTATTCTGCATACTGCAGTGGTAATATATACTAACTCCTACAGCAGTTCCAGTCTGTCCTACATAGGATGTGAGTAGTCTTTAAGAAAGCTAAGAGGCTTATGTAATACACAGAAGATGGGAGTAAAATTTAAATTGAGATTTGGTGAAAGTACTTTTTTTTTAAAGGAAATCATCCTTTTTAAAAATCACAGTGTGTGATATCACATAATTGGTGGGATTTTTGTATTTTACCTCAAATTGTCTATGTATAAAAGACTGTCCCTATACACCTGTTACATTAATCTCCGATAGATCCTTCACGTACTTCTAGTACCAGGAGTTCTTTGTTCCTAGTCCAGCATCACTGATGAAAAAAATCAAATGTTGATTTAAATTCTGTTTGCATAGCCACTGCAATTTATTTAGCAAGATCTTAGAAGTCACCTTATTATGTTTATGACTGGCTCTCTGGTTATCTCATTGAATTTTCTAGGCTGATTTTCAAGACTGTGACACAAAGAAGAAGCAACAGAAAAGATCAGGAAAATACAACATTCTTTGTGACATCATACATACATTTCTTTAAGAAGTCCTCTGGCCTAACTCCTTGGCTTTCTTAAAAAAAAAAAAAAAGTATATAAAAGAAGAAGATACTGTAAAATGTGACAACAGTAAGCACAAATCAGAAGCCTTATCAGAGGGGTTTAAAGGGGAAGAATATGCTTTCAAAAGGAAAAAAAATCTTTTCAAAAGGAAAAAAAAAAAAAAGGAAAAAAAATCCTTTTCAAAAGGATGGTTTTTCACCAGAATGTAACTAAGGAAAAAATCGTTACAATAAATGCCAAAGTCTTAATAAAAGCAATAGTGAAAAAAAAAAAAAATACATCCTTAAAATTGCTTATAAACATGCAATTCAAATAAAAACCATCTTCATGTAGTCCATGAAGCCCGTTGGTCAGGAGTGTTCAGAACCTGCAGTTCTGCTGAAGCATGCATAGAGCATTAATCGCTAGTCGTGGATCCTCTGTGGTCTCTCTTACTGGGACCCTGGTTCTGTGTTTTTTCTTCCTTGTTCATTCTGTCCATCAGAAAGAGAAGACAATCCCACATGAGGTTTAAGTCTCAGTGAACTAGATGAGCAAAAATTGATGTGCTTTTTATTTCTATTTATTTATTTATTTATCTTAAGCAGGCAGAACTCTTTTATCCTAATGAGATATTGAGTATGTGAGAAAAAAATCTGGCCTGGTCCAACTAGTGGCATATTGATTTCATATATTATTTGCCTTTCCATGTGCCCACTTGTACACAGTAGAACGCAGAAGAAAGAGAATGGATGACCAAACTAAAATTCATGTTGAATCCTCAAATGGGCTCTCAGGAACTTTTTAACTCACCTTCAGAACCATAGGTGCATTCTTGCACAAAAATTTATTTCTGTGTCCAGTACTTGGTTAGGCTTCATGTTCACATTTTTAATAATCATTTTCTTGCTCTTAAGTTGCAGTCCTTGGCCACAAGTTCATTCTTGATATAATTATCAGCTTTGAGCCCTTACTCTCTCATTTCACTTCTCCCTCTGTCTTCTGTATTCAGCCTGTTAAATTTGTGAGTTTGCATTTGAAACTGCTGGAAAACTCTGTGCTTCTCATGTGTTTATTCCAGAAGCCTAACAATTCCTTTTAAACCAAGTTGCCACTGATGTTCAATAAGTATTATGCCTTGATGCTTTCATGATTTGGAAGTTGGACACAATAATGAAGCTACACTAAACATTGAAGGGATTACCATCAGCGCTTTCTCTTTAGCACTTCTGTTCAGAATAAAAGAAATGTCGATTTTGAATCACTGTAATTACCTTGAAGAAGCGTGAAATGGATTTTTATGCAAATGTGTGTTTTTATGGGAAGTGAAAGTCTTATACTTGGTTAAGAAACTCACAGTGCATCACTTTATTCTGAGAATCTGAATTCATGTTTTTCACAAAGGGGTACACACCTCTAGGTTGCTATGTTTAGAGTAGCTGTGTGTCTTCTGACTATCCTGAGAATCTCTAGGCTGGGCTAATTTCAGACGTAACCAGGGACACCTGCAGTATTTGAGATTTTTGTGGCAGGAGATCAAAGAGTTTTGGAAATACTGGCTTTCCTTCCATGGGAGCCTGCAGAACTGTGCTACGACAGCAGAAATAAGTATTTCACCACAGATGGTACTTATGAGCATTGAAAATAACATAATTAGGTATATTGTATGAAACTGCTATCAGTGTGGTACCATTCAGTAACAATATTCTTCTATTTTCTTTGATATTGTGTGGCAACTGCAGAACCACTGCAGTAGTTGTACTGTATGCAGTAGGCAACAGTAGGTAATAAGGCAAGTGTTGTTATAATCCTTCAGGAATGTCAGACAGGATTACCAGGAACCCTCTGTTCTCTCCCAGTGTAAAAATATGCAGAAAGGAACGAATTAATTCATTGACTCTGTCGCTGTCAAAAATCAGCTGTTAATCTGCATCCCTGCATCCTTTTTGTTTTATGCAGTCAGCGGGGATGCTGATACTGGCTGGCAGCCAGTCTGTCTGCTGTGTCCTCCCTGTGAGAACCAGATAGCATGTTCGTGAAGCTGGACTTCTCCAGTTCTAATAATGTTGGATTTTTTTATATAACATTTTCAAGCACTTTTTGTCCCAGTATTTCAGATTTTCAGGAACATTTACTTTAAAAGCAGAGAACTTTCACAAATTCAACATTTTTTTTGAAGTACTTCAATTGAGTTTGAGCCTACTTACAGACATATTGAACAGAATCTTATTACAGCAGCAAAATTTGTTTTATAGCAGAAGCTGGTATGTTAGAGGCTGACTTGTAAAGGCAGATGTCTGGTGTTGTTGAGCAGCACTGACCCAAGTAATCTTGAAATCCACAAAATAATCCATGCAAATATGCAGCTGACAGTTTGGAGCATCATTACTGTGTGCTTTGCAACCAGTGGGCTGCTGTTCCTATAAAATGTTCTTCTTTGGCCATAGTTCTAAAAAGCTCCAAAAAGCGTAGTCTCAGCAGCAAGATTAGATTTTTCAAGGAGCCAGTTTTCTTAACTTCAAGAATTAGCACAGTTCAATCTTTTGTTGTGTTGAGTATTGCCTGGAATGTGATTATTGTCAACATCATGCACTTATGCCTCTCTGTTTCTTTTCTCCATTTTTGTAACATCAGAGTCTCTGTTTTACTTTCCTATTTGTCTTGTATTTCTCACTTCAGATGGGAAGCAAACAGATCTAAACCAGATTGCCAATATGTCAGGTGCCCTGCCCTACTGCTGCTGCTTTTGCTCCTTCTGAAAGTTTAGCATAATTCATGATTATTGCCACCAACCTCTGAAACCTCTTCTGCTTCAGCCATGAAATCAGAAGCTTCACACTATAATTCTGTTCATTCTTCGGTTTGTTGCCATGGTACAACCTTCTCCTCAACTTTGTCCTTCCTCACCTGCATTCTTACTCTTCATTTCTCCATGATTTTCTGCAGCCCCTCTCTGGTAGTGTTGTCTCCTGCATGTATTCACATTTCTCTGATTACTCTTGGGCTCCCTTTGGCAGTTTTCTTCCACTCTCATTCTCCCCCAGTGGATAGACACCTTGCCCCAGGTCCTAGCAAGCCTGCCCACAGACATGACAGGGAAGAGATCAGTGAAAACAAGTTTAAATAAAAGTGCTGTCTCTGTAGTCAGGGGACACAGAGCCTCAATTAAACAGCACACATGGTCCCAAATGCTCCATGCAGGGAAGTGAATGCTGAAGATGAGAGCTCTCCCAGGGTAAGGAGCTCAAATCTTTAGGGCTAAAATCAGGATTACTGGAGAGTTGATTCCTTTATGTAAATATAGTTACAAAAATTATGTTTCAGGATTAAGAACAGTCCCACAAAACAAGATATGTATTATAAAACAGTGTATTAAATTATTTATTTAATGCCATGGGGTTTTTTTGCCTTAGTGGAGACTTAAATTCAGTGATCATACTTCTGTGCTGATAAGTGACAGCATTGTACAAGCAGGAATATGCCAATATTTGTAATTGGTTTTGTTAAAGTATGTCCATGAAGCAATCTTTACAATCAATCACGATTCATTTAAAAATGTAACACTGTATTATCCAGTTACACAGCTTTTGTCTTTGCATTGAATTAAATGTTCTTTTGGAAAATTTAGATATCCAAGAATAGGTTAAGAATTAGTGTCTTCAAAGCATCAGCCTAATGTATCACCACGGTATTTTACAATTAAGAACTAATGGCCAGACCTCCACTGAATTCACTGATATCCAATACTGAAAGATCATGAGGTGTATCAGCTAAAAGCAAAATAATTGGCCAGTATTTTGTAGTTAATTTCTTAAGCAGTTTCATAAACATGAAGAAAGTGTATTTCCATATCAAGCTGTTTGGTATCCATTTTGTATGATTACACTATATCAAAAGGTTGGATGGTCAGAATCTCAATTGTAAAATTTTACATGAAATCAGCAGCTGAGATCATCCACAAATTCCTCAAAAGATTGCTTAAAAATTCTTCATTGTGTTTATTTTTCCTGCCCTCTTTGCTGAATGTTGAGACCAGTACTAACTATTAAATTTGTATTTATTCAAAACTTTAAGAAAAAATAACATTTTCAAACAGAAATGAGTTGCAAAGCAAAATCTGGAGTAAAATTATATCACACAGAAAAATGAACATAGCCCTAAAGATCTGGAGATCTCTGCACTGTGTTCTTTTCTCTGACCTGATAAACTATAATAATTCGTTATATTAAGATTCAGTTAACGGTGGGTTTCATAACCTCCAGTAAAGTGAGTAAATACATTCTGTCTGAGTTCACAAATGACAGGAGTGGTCAAGTTAAGTGACCCCTCTACAACAAGTCATCAAGTCAGGACAGTGTATTTGAGATAGTATTACATACAATTCCTGACTTTGTTTTTTCTCTTTTGGACATGTAAGTATTTGGATACATCACCTCAGACCTGTTAAATAGTTCAGTTTCCAAAGGTCCTGCTGATCAGTTCCTATTCAAGGTTTATTATGTATTCCCAAATACGGGGACACCAAATTGCATATCACCTTGATAAGGTTGAATTCTAGATTTCTGTGCTTCTCCTACAACACACTTTAGGAAGGTAACCGTCTTAAATCAGTGACTTGTGAAATTTCAGGGGGGGTGAAAAAGCAATTCCATTTCTGTAATCTATGTGTCACTGTCCTGCAGAATTTTTCACATTGATCACTGTTGAAGTTTATGAAGCACGTGCAAAAACATGTACATTTCTTGAATGTCTGCTGGTTCCTTATCTTTGTGTCTTTTACTGTGATGTTGTAGAGCTTGGATCATATGGAAACCTAAAATATTATGACACAATGACTGAAGAAGGTAAGAAATACTTTAGAATTGTTTGTATCAGCTTTTTGCAAAGCCTTTTCTGTGTTTACTTTTTCTTTCATTTTTGCTTTGTCCTGTTTTCAATTTCTCCATTTTCGAATGACTCCTTTTTGCATGACCTCGTTGACAGTGCGATCAGCTATGGGGTTTTTTTTCTTTTTTTTTTTTTTTTTTTTTTTTGTCAACATTTCAGTTTTGCTACTTTCAGATAAGGAAATACAGTTAAAGAATGTACATGCGGAACCACACTGATATGCAGTACAGTATGAATTGTAAATGCTTATTTTGTTGTATTTTATAATGCATTCAAGAAATTAATTTATGGATGTTGAAATCACTTGGCTAAATCTCTTAGCTTGAGAAAAATTATTTAGTGACTTCAGTTTACTGTATTATTCAGAAGTAATGAATGAATTCTAAACTATGCGTGACTATTCATGGAAAATAAATTGTATGCAATGCAAAAAGTATTCAACTTAAAATCCTGATTCTGGTAGTACAAGAAGGAAGTAATCAGGGCCTAAATCAGGGCTCATTGAAATACTGGGGAATTCTTCTGCTAATTAAAAAGCGTTGTAGTTTACTATGTTGCTTCAGGAATGTAGTTCCTTAGTTTCCCCCATACTTCCAGTCTGAGTGCATCCGCATTTCTCTTTTTCAGAAGTTTCCAGACCTGAGAGTATAAGATTAAGGCCAGTGGCCAGCTCTTTGTCTATGATGCCAGACAGATGGTTCTGAGTGCTCAGCTAAGTAGTTAGTGGCCTGTCTGAGGAGAGAGATGAGGTTGAGTCCTGTTGAAAGGTTAACAACCTATTCCTACTTATTTTTAATAGAAATAAAAGGTGAAGAACTGATTTTCTCTGTATTTATAAACACAGTCATATTCAAGTTTATATTACTTTCTGTTTTAGGTTGATCTTGACATTAAGAAGGTTCAAAGAAAACCTTCATTGCATGACTTACTCTTGGCCATGACTGGTAACTGTTGACTATTTCTCATTTTCTTTACGTTTACTTAAACAAACCCATACTATTCTGGGGCCATCTACAGAAGATGGTTCCTTCCAGCACCAGCAGATGCAGGTTTCTCCTGGAACAAGAATGACTGTCAACTTTTAAGTCAGCCCAGGAGCACCACCCTTAATTGCACAGATTCACTGTCTGATTCACAGGGCAAACTTGTCTCTGTGTTACTTAAATACACTTCTGAAGGACCTGAAAGGAGTAGTCAACTGAAGCAATTAAGATAACACTACCAGAAATAAAGCTTTTGCAGCATGTCTCATTTCAGTGTTCTTTCAAATCCATCTGTGAATGTCATTTCTTGTACTGGCCTCTGAGTTGGATATGTTAAAGTTCTTTTTTTTTATTCCATAGTATTAAATCTACCATCTCAAAAACAATTTCTGCATAAGTAGTGTTCAGAATTTTATAAATCCTATTATGGTAGTTAAATATAGCTACTTGTGGAAAAATATCCTTGCAAGTATGCTATGTTTAATATGTGTACTTATTATTTCTGTGCCTACACTGGAGTAATGCTATTAATATTCAATGTCACCTCAGGAAGCCCTCCTCATGAATAAACAATCAAAGACCACACTGTAGCAGTATCTAAAATCCAGTAGCGAAATTCTTCCTGTAACAGAAGGAAGGAAGGAAGCTCTTTGTCTGAAGGAGTATTAACACTGACAAGGGCCCATGATGCAATTCAGTTTCTTAAATACAACTGTCATCATCGTTTTCGCGTCTTACATAAAGAGATAATGAACAGAATACCTCAGAAGCTGTAGTTAGATCAAAGTGTACTGTATTTTCAGCTCTGTATTTGAATATTCAGAAATATAATCCCTATCACATTTATTTTTATAGTAACTTCCACTCTTTTCTAATTTTTTTTTCCTTGAATTGGATTTTTAATACATCTTTGCAGCAAGTTAGCCACAGAAACTTGTAAAAACAGTTACAGATCTCTAGGTTTTTCTAATCTTGTTCAACCTTACCCCCAGGCCCCCAAGCCCTGAGTGTAGATAGGCAGCAGAACTTTTGTCCTCTGGTTGAGAAGCACAGGCACATCCATTTTCGCTTATGCATCAGCATAAGCAGAAACAAGAGTGGCAGGTAACAATAGCAGATACATACAGAGGCCCTCTGGCCTCTGCATCTTTGAAACTGATCTCTGTTTTATTTGCGTCTGTTTAGTAAGAAATGGACTTTATATTAATTGCTGATTAATCAGTCGCCCAACTCAAAGAAGAGATAGACCATACCAGATGGGAAAAAAAAAAACAAAAACTTGCAGTAGTCCTGTGCTGGCAAAGAACCTCAGCCAACAGCCTACACTGTGACATTTATTTTAAGGTGACACTTCCGCAGCTTTTTACAGTTCAAGCTGAAATCACATGAGGTGAATTTCCACAATAGATCAGTTGCCAACCCCTAGCTGTGTTCCACAACTGGGCACCAGCAGGACTGGAATATACAGTTCTGATTGCTCAGCAGCCACAGATTTGATGTCTTCTGACACATGAAAGCTTGGCTGTAGTGCTACTGCTGATGATATAGTAAACTGTGTTTGATCTGAGACTGGGAAGTAGACAAACTGTGAAGTCCTAAATTTTTTAAACTGGTAAATTGCTGAAGGTAAATTACTTTTCTATAAAATCTGAGGCTTCTGACCTGAGAAATCTGTAGTCTATAATTTAGATTCTAGTAAAAGGATTGCATTTTTTTGTATATTCATGATCAGTCTTCCTGCTTATGCCAGCTGGAGTTACTCATGCAGATCAAGGTGTATGTACTATACTATACTGATTTGTTCTCATATATTCAAATATAACCAGTTTAGTTTTAAGCTACCTTCTTCGATAATCATCTGGCCTTGATCTCTTGTTCCTTCTGATCTTTTTAAACTAAAATGAACTGCAGCATCTGTCAGAGTTCAGCAAATCTAGATTAATTATTTTCTGGAACAAATATCCTATGTTGGGTCTGAGGAGTCAAATATTTTCATCAATATAAACTCTTGGCAGTAGTTGCTGTGAAAGCTGTGCTTGGGTAGACAATCTCACAGCACATAGGAAATGCACACTTCCACCTTCTCCTAGAAACAAGGATAGTAACATAGAATTCCTGTGGGTTATTTTAGTAAAACTTGAGAGGAAAAAGGCATGCAAGGTCTGTGCCTAATCTGAAATCTTTGGGGCTTTTTGAAATTTCCTGGAGTAGTTCTTTTTTCTGCATGTGTCTGTCCTTCCCCTTTGCTGAACAAGTTCTGATTTGGTTTGTTTGAAAGTGATAGACAAAAAGGGAAGGCAAAGGGAAGGAGGAATCATAGGTCTGTCTGCGTTCTTTTACTTCTCACTGTCTTCAGAAGACTAGTATTACTTTTTTTCCAGCAATGAAACTTCAGTTTCATGCTTTTGGTAGTTGATTTTTTGTCTTCTGATCATTTCTTCCTGCTGTTTGGTTACCTACACTGAGCACAGTATGCTAGTGAAATGACTGGGACTGCTGAAAGGACAGTAACACCTATTAAATCTTTGTGATATTTTCATTACCGTTGACATGCGAATTCCATGTCCAAGTGTATAGTAACTGCTCATCCTTATGTACTGTGCATATTTTTCTGCACATACAGAAGTTTTAATACATGGATTTGAACCAATTTCTTGTGATGGTGCAGTTTCTGATAGTCTTCAGTTTTTGAGAAGGGAAGGGAGGATTTCATTCTTAACCAAAGTTTGTTTCTTGTATATCTGTTATTTTAGCCTGGATACAGTGACTTTGTGGTCCAGTATTTTCCACTGCTAGTCAATTATGTGATTCCACTGAAATATATTTTGACCATAAGCCTGCTGTCTTTTTGATTTCAGTGCTGATCTTCATTGTTTAAACTGATTTCAGTGGAATTTTAAACTGGAGATGAATACCTAAAACATGCAAGAACACTGTCTAGTAATGGTATATAATGTAGACAACAACTTATACTTTAAAAAAGGGGAAAAAATGCTAAAAAGCAAAATCAATGAGGATGCAATATTGAAGGGCATATACAGCATCTATCTACAACACATATGCTATCATAAGCTATCCAAAGAACTCTTACATAGAGTGATCAACTAAAATAGAGCAAGGAGTGTATTTGTTTTGCTTAAGTTTGTATGTGTCATTTGGACACAGTGATCAAGGAAGAGTGATAGGACTTGTGGCTTTCTCTTAGGACGAGGTGAATTGTCCTGAAAGCAGTCTACATGGTGAGCTGTACAGTTCACCTCAAGGGAGAAAAAAACCACTTGGCGTGGTGAGAAGGAAATTTTCCTTTGGGAAGCTGGCGTGGAAATCATTAGTTCTGAAGATTTCTTCTTTCCCATCTGAATTATCTGTAGGATTTATGGGGACACAGCTGGGTGCAAAGTGACAAGGTTGACCACACCCACCATGATGCGACATATGGGTTCATCTTAAATTCTGTGTTACTCTGCTACTAATTGAGAAGACCTGAAACTGCGTGCATTTGGTTGTGATATCTGTATTCATTCATATTCACCTTCTCTTTAGTCTCAGATACTATACCAGTACTTTTTTAGGTGGAACTTTACTGACTACTTCGGAAGAAAAGTTGGTTTATATTTCTTGTTCTACTTCTTGCAGAGTTCGCAAAACAGAAAAAAAATTAAAAAGCATTAGTAAGAACATCAGGCACTGTTTAATAATGTTTTCTGTTTGGGAAGGGATGAAAATGTATTATTAGCAATGAGTTTTGGATACTAAGCTATGGCAAAGAAACATTGCCTCTCAAAATAATTGCATCTGAATAATAATAATGCTTCTTTTTAGGAAAATTCAAGGAGAGAGCCTCAATTCTGCATAAGATCGCCAAAAAGAAGTGCCAGGTAGAAGACAGTGAAAGACAGAATGGAACTGCTAATCATGGTGAGTGCAGCTGTGCAGACCTATTGGATGTTCTTGAAGCTCTTTTTCAGTGTTTAATTTTGCTTGTAAATCCTTTGAGGTGAATTTCTCCTTCTGCTTCATTTTTACTGTCCTGCTAAACATATTCTGATTCTCTTTAGGAAAGGGGATGAAATCCAAAGGCAGGACAGGAGTTAAATGCAAGATTAGGAGGTCAGATCAGAGGCTAGAAAACTGCCTGGGAGGTCTCAAGAAATAAATATGGTGCTGATTTGGAAAAGTGAGGAACCAGTATAAAGACACAAAACTTACCTGCAGCTTCCCTGTCAAAATTCAGTGACTTTGTTGAGTTATCAAAGGTTGATGCAAGGGCAGACTGCAGTAGTTCTTCACTGTAATCTACCTGTTCAACCCATAGGTTTAAAGAGAGCACTGACCAGTATGACTAAGATCTGTGGTTTCTCCATGTCTGTGTTACTGAACTACTTGCACAAGTACAGCACAGAAACACAACGGCAGTTAGCTTAGCCCCAGTGCAGTGTTGTTAAAGGAAATGTTTTGTTAATCAGTTCTGCAAAGTAAACACCATTCCCACAATCCAGATGGATAGCTGGGGCAGTCTCAGCTGATTTATACCATTACCAACTTGTTTCCTGATAGTGTTTTGCCCTTCTGTGTACCGAACCCAAAGATACGTGCATGTTTCACTTCCAAAGGAAACAGTATTCACCAGTTCTCATTTCATGGAGCCCTATGAGTTACCTAGAGGGTAAGTGAAACCCCTCAGAAATTTCACGCAAGTAGCTTCTATGTTATGGGAGATGGATGTAGTCTCTAAATCAAGAACCACTGCTCTAGGATTATATGTGTTCTGCATAGTGCAACTCTTGCCACAGGAAGAAACAGCTTTCAATACTTAAGATTTGATTTGTGAATCTACTAGTTGTTGGGCAAGAATTGGTCTTTAGTTCAAAAGTTCCTATACCAAAAAGAAATCCATATTATACTTTGTCTACCATGTTCTCTGCATTAAAAATATATATTCAAATGTGTCTGATACAAGCTGAATCATTTTCTCAGATGATACTTTTTCTGATCTTGTTCTATGTTTAGACAAAATTCACTTCCCCAGTCAAGCGATTGAATGGGACACTGTTAATGAACCATAATGCTGAGTGTGGGGTTAAGAGACAGTACACATGCAGTAAATAATTAAAGACGGTCTGGCACTCAGCTTTAGCTGTGATCTCAGATTTTTAATTTAGAAGAATCTCAGGATGACAGTAATGTAACTTGACAGCTGTATTTACTTACATTCACAAGAGCATACCACAATGCATGCTGAACTTATATAAGACATTTCTCATCGCTATTCCCCATAACTTCAAATTGTCCAAGGGATTTTTGGCCATTGACATTTTCATCTAGTACATACTGCAGGAGGTGATGGCTGTTTAGAGAATTCCAAGATAGACAAAGTGAGAATAGATTTGAATAATTGTAGTGCCTGAAACTGAAGGCCCAGTTTTATTCTTTTAATCCCTTCGATAGTTTTGCAAAAGGGCAATAGGATTCTGCTTTTAAGATCGTCTCTTTATTCTTTTCCCATATTTTTGCAGAAGGAACATTATTACAGTTTGGGAGTAACTTTACAAACTGCAGAAGTTAGTGTGTTACGGAAATTATTTCTTCTTCAAAGTAACCCCTCACTTGCATTCTTCAATATCTGTGTAGAACATTATATATGGTGAATGCTCAGTTTAGCTTAGAGGCGATGCAGTATTGCAAAGGATGTACTTTTTTGTGGAACATGAGTGCAGGTACAACAGTTTCTTCAAACACAAGTTTGCCACTCATAAGGATTTTATTCAAAATATGGACAAATGAAAGCCAGAATTTTGGTCTTTCTCTTTTTAAGGTTTGTTCACCATCGGTATTTTATGATTTAAAGACTGAATACATGACTAAAGTTTCACTAATAGATTTGCTTTTAATACCATGCTGTTTTCTTCCTTTTATTTATGGATAATACCACAGAGAAAGGTGCAAAAGTGGAAGTTGCAGTAACACCACCAAGTGATTCAGGGCCGGTGCAAAATGGAATCGCCCATAATGTTGACGAAGAGGTTAGTGTTTTTTTTAATTCTGATTTTTATTTTTATGTTACTAAATATATTGCATGCTTTATTCTACTTTTCACTGGAAGTATGCTTCCTAAAAGCACAAAGTTGGGAATATAAAGTCTACAATAAATATGATCTTTGTTTATTGCCGAACACAGTGTATTATAATATGGTTTGCTGTATTTAAAAACTCAGTTCTATTTGCACATGTATCTCTTGTTCCCAATAGCCTTCAGTGTGAGATAAGTTAGTAGTCTAGAATGTATTCTTTTAGGAAATACAATTTTGCTCATCAGTGTGTTCACATCCCTGAGTATAGCTAGTGGAAACTGCTTGTCTGATTATTGTGGTATTGCACCGAACCTGTTTCTCTTAAGAAAGCAGCTTGTCATGCTGTGCTTCGTGGGATAGTTAAAAGAAGGTACAAAGGAGGAGCTGCATGCAAACATTTCCACTCTGCCTTCTATTATCTTGAGACATAAAAAAATAAGTTTTAATATAGTATAGCAGTGTTTCTGTGACTCTCCTTGTATATGGTTAAAGTCTACAAAAGGAGAATTGAAGCACTTAAATTGAATTATTTTATCATATACATTTTCCAGAAACGTTGTAACTTTGTGTAACTCACACCAGGAATGAAATAGCTATATGAATTAGCTAGTTTCTCTCTGAAGTGAGCTGTAATTTTCAGGCGCAGCTGACTGTCAAATTAGGCACTCCCATGCTCTTTTACAATGACTTAATTTTTAAGAGTGTTATTAATCTGACCTACAACCCAAGTAGGCTAACAAGTGGAAAAAAGTGATGAGTTTGCTAAACTTGGGCACTGCTTTTAGGCTGAAGCAGCAAAACCTACACAGAGAAAGAAAGTCTTGTTAAAAATAGTCATGACATGGCATTTTTTATGATGATTTTGTTCGTATTTACTGACATAATAAAGTTGCTTCTAGAAATGGCTGGAAAGAGACATAACATGAGCTTCCCCATACTAAAATTGAAGTAAACTGTCTTGCCTTTACATACAGAAAAATCATGCAAAAAAAAAAAAAAAATGCAGTGCCTGTGTTCTGTTTCAAATTGTGCAAGGCTTAGGTTTCAATATTGTAGCTAATTTCACTTGCTTTTTGTTAAACAAAATTTTTAGTCCAAATTAGAGATCATCTTGCCTTGTTCATGGCTGGAATATCACAAAGTAAAATAGGAAAGAGGAGGAGCAAGGAGGGGAGGAGAGGAGAGGAGAGGAGAGGAGAGGAGAGGAGAGGAGAGGAGAGGAGAGGAGAGGAGAGGAGAGGAGAGGAGAGGAGAGGAGAGGAGAGGAGAGGAGAGGAGAGGAGAGGAGAGGAGAGGAGAGGAGAGGAGAGGAGAGGAGAGGAGAGGAGAGGAGAGGAGAGGAGAGGAGAGGAGAGGAGAGGAGAGGAGAGGAGAGGAGAGGAGAGAGGAGAGGAGGAGAGGAGAGGAGAGGAGAGGAGAGGAGAGGAGAGGAGAGGAGAGGAGAGGAGAGGAGAGGAGAGGAGAGGAGAGGAGAGGAGAGGAGAGGAGAGGAGAGGAGAGGAGAGGAGAGGAGAGGAGAGGAGAGGAGAGGAGAGGAGAGGAGAGGAGAGGAGAGGAGAGGAGAGGAGAGGAGAGGAGAGGAGAGGAGAGGAGAGGAGAGGAGAGGAGAGGAGAGGAGAGGAGAGGAGAGGAGAGGAGAGGAAAGAAAAATGATTTATAAGTAACAGTGTTTGTTTTCTGCTTTCTAAACAGTGTTATCCTTTACAAACAGTATGATTTAACTGGAACATAAATATATCTGGGTTATGTTATCCAATTTTATGCCTCTGTCTACAAGACTGAGAAAAAAACCTAGAATGAATCTTTGGGAAAAGTGTTTTCTTTACAGAGGTAGAGGTAGAGTAGTTTCATGATGGTTATGGCCAACAAGAAGGGTTAATGCACTGCATGAGGGGAGAAAGCTTTTTAATTATTCTCTGTTTGAAGATAATTTTGGTTTTTGAGAAAAGAGATGGAGGATCAAGATCTGTTCGTAGAGATAGATAGTTTTTGATCCCCTGAGTAATCAAGTAATGATAATGAGTCTGCCATGGATAGGAGAGCTTAGTAGAACATTAAATTACTTTTTCCTGTTGTTGATATAAGCTGTACAGACTGACATACCACTTCAAAGACCCTTATTATCCTGACAGAACATTATTCTTAAGTAAAAGAGTTGAGTAAAATCCACAGAATAAAGAATCTCAGCACTTCACTTACATTCCACATATACTCATCATCTTAGAGTAATCTAGGTCCTTTAACTTCAGTGAAATAAGTAATAAAATCCAAAGCAGTAGGGTTTTCCAGCTTCTGTTTCTGAAGTTCAGCAAAGGATAGCATAGCCTGTAACCAGTTTGGTAAAGTAGTCTGTGGGATGTATGATAACTTTAATAGACTCTAAGAGCACTCAGTAGCTTAACAAGGAAATTGATCTGCTCTGCCACATTTTTTTGTTCTGAAACTGCTCAGAAGAAGAAACTGCAAAGAAGGAAGAGTAATCTTGAGCAGTCATATATCACAGCAGTGTCCTTATGCTATCATTTTGCATTGTAATAAAGTGGTTTCTGAGCTCGTTCAGAAATCATCAAGGTCAAGCAGCCTTATCCTTCAACACAAAGTTTTCAGTCCCAAACAACTTCGGGATAAGGAGGGAAAATTTTTGTTGGAGTGCATTACTCAGCAATGCTTTCTTCCTTTTTCTCCCATCTCCGTTTAGATAGTTTAAACTTTGGAAAAGGGAGGCTTTGGAATTTTTTTTTTGTTGTTGTTGTTGTTAATTTCAGCAAGTATTAGGTTGCTCTGAAAATGTACTGTGCTCTACCAGAGGTGGGATACATTGTTTATCACTGTCAAAATGACAAGATGAATCAAGTGGTGAAGCTTGTAACTGATGGAGGAGTGATTCTGCATTTTTAGCTCCATCAATCTGAAAGAAAGGATTTTAAGTGTCTGCTGTCACAGGAGAAAATAGCAGTCTCCTAATAACATTCTGAGATGGCTCATATTGGCTCCCTCCCAAGTGGCCTTTCTAATTTTGTCTTCTTCCAGTGATAACCTGACAGTTGCTTCTAACTCAGACTGCTTAGTAACTGATATGTTGGAACTTATTTTCTAGTACAAAAATATATATTGGGATTTTGAAAAATTCATAATAAAAATAGTCTACTCATTCATGCTATGTATGAAATAAACAAATAGGTCTATCTGTGTGATACTTAGGATCCTACTTCTCTGTGAGGCTTCCTGCCTCTTCCTTCCTTTCCACAATTAATTGCCTAGCTTTTATGCACAGCTTCCTGGTACAACTTCCCAAACTGCAGCATCACCCTGAAGCTAACCCTGGCCTTGCTGAGTTACTTGAAGTTAACAAAATACAGTGGATCTTAAGCAAGCAGTTTTAAGAGCAGAAAGCAAGAGAGAAAAGAAAAAATAAAGGTTTCAGACAATAAGAAGAGTAAAGGTCAAGAGACACAAAAGCAAAGAAAAACAAGATCCTCATCTACTCCCACTGACATCTGAGGAAAGTATGCTGCTTCCTGTAGAGAAAAAACATTCAACCAAAGCTTGGTGAAAGGTGAAGTGTACATATTCCTAATGCATTTGATCCTCTGGCTGCTTTATAGCTGTTCATCTCCTCAGGAAGCAGGAAGGAGAAAAAAAGGAAGGGACAAACTCAATACTCTTCCCTTCCTTTCTGTTTAGTGTATTGACCTCATAGAAACCAACAGGATTACCACTGGTTATAGAGCTGTAGACAACAATGGAATTACACAAAACAGCATTCACAAGACCTTGTTATTTGATGAAGGCTAGAATTAGAGGAGGGGAAATAGGTCATTGCCCTACTGGGACTTTTTTCTACCTTCTCCAAGCTTTATGCAGACATTATGTAACCCTAGGAAATGGGAGTCTTCAAAGACAATGGAGTCACTGCTAAGAGCAGCTTTGATCAGGGAAGTAATGCTGAAGGCACCAGACAATATGCCAGCTAGACCCTGACAATAGTTTCTTCCCGTTCTTCCACAGGAACTAGCTAGTTACAGCTCAGTCCTGACTAACAAATATTCTTGAATTTTAATTGTACAAGCATTCATCATTTTACCCTGAGAATGTAATGTTCTTCTGGTTTGGGAGTAGAATTAATTCCAATGAGTGAATTTTTTGAAGCAAAAGATGCGGTTTCAGAATTCAGAAGTGAAAAATAAAATTTACTTCTCTGCAATCTGCCATTTATGTATGTCCAAATACATGGTTCATAAGTGGTTCATAAGTTTGTTTAAACAGTCTTCTAAAATCACTGAAAACATTAGTAACTCCATGTCCCAGAGATGTTCATATAGAACTAAAGAGATTAGATATGCTGTCCATCTAGAAGAACCAAGCAGCAAATATGCATTTGGGGAAAAAATATTGTCCTGAAAACTGTGGGCTAGGATATAGGCGTTTCCACACAGCATGCTATCAAGTATTCCTAAAACATGTTTGCATTGTGGATCCATAAGATTTATATAGGGATCTAATAATTTATCTGCCACTGTCAAGCTCTGTTATGCTCATCTTGTAAACAAGCACAGCCCCACTGATATCCACTGATATTCAGGAACCTCATTTCTCCTCTTGCTAGCCCAAGCTTTAGCTTACCAAGGTGAACTCTATTTTCTGCTGCTTTCAGGAATTTAGAATGGCTTTTCAGAAAATGTCCCCAGAAATTCAGTCATTTGTCCCAGACAGCAATACTCATAAAATACCACTCCCATTGAAAGCAGCAGCCGATCTCCTATACTTTGATAAAACCAGGATCATCCCCTGGGAAAAGGAGGACAGACGTCTGTGGTCTCTTTCCCAGCCTGTCAGGGAACAAAACATCCTTCCATCATACAGTCTACAAGACATTCCTGCTTCATTTGCTGCCAGAAATTGCCTTCCCTCCTTCTAGATATTCCGTCTTCCTTGGGGATTTTGTTCTACTTGCTGCACTCTTTCTTTTAACCTTTAACAGGTTGCCACAAAAGAGAAAACTGTTATATAAAACTTCATAGAGCTTGGAATACTGAGTGTGTGTGATGAAATGAAAGATGACTAAAAGGACACTGGAAATATGTCATTAAATGTTTTACTAGGTGCCCTTGAGAGAAATGATCCTTTTGAGGAGTCCAGTTGCCTCCCCTCTACCCATTGTCACCTTCTTAACAAGCATTTGATTAAGTGTGCTCAATCATAGTCGTTTTAGCCAGTGGCTTTCCTAAAAATAGCTCCCTGGCTGAAGATAACACCTCTTACTCCCACCCACACACATACACATACACGCACATGCACACACATACAAACATTTCTACCTGTTTCCATGGTAACTCCAGTGGAAAACGTTTATGTGTCAACCATGACACTCACCTGAGATACTGGGTGGTAAGGTGTATTTTGCTTTCCCCATCAGGGAGTAGCAGCACAGTGTAGTGTGTTTCAGGATAAAGTGTCTGAGGGAGGCAGCTTTCTCCTACCATGTAGTCCTCATTTGCTTTGCATCAAATTAAGATTTGAATCCAAGTGGTGTTGCCTTCTCTGTCATGTGCTATAATTCTTGGGCTATATAAAGCATTTTCATTTAGTTGAGAGATGATAGAGAAGATGGGAGCAGCCTTTGTTGGAAGACAGTGATATATTCTAGCATGCCTGGCATTTATATCATCATTAAAAATATGTTTTTCTAATGTAAAAAACTCTTTTCAGTTGCCACATTTAGCCTAAAATAAATGCCAGTGTCTTGTTTGCCACTAGAACTCTCTGTAACACTGCATCACACTGACATCAAAATGGATTGTTTTTTAATTTACTAAGGCTTCTTAGATGTATATTCCACATTCTTTCTCTGCTGTATGCCATTTTGACTTACCTGTAAACTAGGGCACAGGAAAATGTAGTGACACAAAGCTTTATTCTTCAACTGTATCTCCATAGCACCATAGCTGTTAGTTCAGCTAGTGGACTGGCTTTTGTCTGTTACAGTCTATTTCTTTTCTACCTTCCTAAAGAGGTGCAGTAGTTACATGGGGATAGAAAACTGC
Source organism: Callipepla californica brunnescens (assembly GCA_023055505.1). Taxonomy (NCBI): domain Eukaryota; kingdom Metazoa; phylum Chordata; class Aves; order Galliformes; family Odontophoridae; genus Callipepla; species Callipepla californica. The sequence continues at coordinate 2,282,749 of JALIRH010000025.1, forward strand.
ATATAAGCTCTGGGAACTGTGCTTTAAGCTATCTGCACCACAATGTCTGAGGGCAAAGGCTGCAGTAACAGAATCTGGAGCAAATACCTACTTGTGCCTTGCTCATTCCCACAGGCTTCACTTGAAGTGTAGTTATTTTCAGTGAGTTCGCAGTGCAGAGATGATTAATAAAAATTGACAGCGCTAAGATGTCAGTCCATACATACTGAACATATTTTAAAAGCTCAGGGATATAATTTTACTCCCTTCTTGAATTTTCCTCAAGAATGTGAGAAGAAAGCCATTGTTTTTTGACTTACCTGCTCATTAGAAATTGCATGCTATCATACTAACTTAGTATATCACTTTCCTTCACATGTTTTTCCAGACAAGATATAACAGAAATTAAACTCTCAATCCTAATAAAACATAGAAAGCTTGAAGCAGAGACTTGAGATTGTTGCAGAATTCACAGTATGGCTCTGGTAGCCTTTGTCCTCTGCATTGCTGGTGAAATAAATGAATATGAGAATTTTTATAATAGAGAAGAAGAAAGTAACCAAGAAAAAAAGAAAAAAAGAAAAAAAACCACATCAGTTTCAGTACTGAATATCATTACTGCATCTGAGATAGATAACATTTTGAGACTACATAATTTTTATTGATTCGCACATTGTGAGGAGTTTGTACAGAACTCCCCACTCTCAAGAAGGAATATAGTTCAGCAGTTCTTTACATCACCATCAGGCAAAGAAATAATTTGCATTTCTTCAGGTGGTACTGTATCTATACTTACATGAAGAAATTGAATTTGTAAATAGTCCCTGTCTTTCTGTTCTGTTGAAGTCCTGTTGCTAATTGTTTGCTGATTAATGATATTGGAAGTCAAATTGTGCAGTAAATGTATGATCAGGAAAATTTAGAGCTAAGCTCTTCAGCTGAGTTGGTTTAACAAACTAATCCCTAGAATATAATATTCATAATTCAAGTACTCTGCCTTCTGTAAGGTATGGACTACTTGGTACATAGCGATAGATTCTGGATTTCAGATAAGTTTGAGGTGGCTCATTTTACTTGTTCTCCGTGTTTTACTACAACCAGCTAAAAATATATATAGAAGTGCAGTTTGACAACTGTTTTGAGAAGTATGATAAATTTTGAGTGTGAGGGTCCAAAGAAAAAAACTTTCTGATGTTTGCAAGAAGCAGTGTCTTACACTGAGAGGATGGAGTAGATGGAGTTTGTAAAAGGTGTTTACAAACGAATAGCTATTGGTGAAATGTCTCCTCCATATGTTTGTGTTGTTTGTATTAAATGAAACACGTATCTTCCTGTCTGTGGAAAGATTTTTTAGGGGAAATTGGCAGAAGAGGACAGATCAATCCTGAGCAAACCAGTAAGAGATTTCATATGTGAGATTACCGACAAGTTTTAGATTATGTTCTTAGTTGAAAAAAAGTGGAAGATTGAAGCTTAGGAGATTTGGTACCCTTTTCACTATTTATTGTGGGTTAGAAGAAAAACTGAAGTACCAAGAATAAGGTTATGAATATGTGTCTGTTCATTTAGAAACAAATGTTGAAAAAATATTTGTTGCAGGTAGACAACATATAACAGAACGACACTTCTTGCTTCATTTCTACAAAATAGGGAATCAGAGCTAGATTTTTTGTTATTTACAGATATGTTCTACTAATCATAGTAGGATATGCGAGGGGAGCGTTGGCCTATTAAAGAATAAATTCGGCAGTTATTGATTAATTTTTACTAGGGTACTGTATCCATCCCATCTAGGCATGAGTATGCATATAGTATTAAGCACTGAAGTGTGTACTTAACAACAAGTCCCAAGCATAAGCAGGAAAAAATTAAGATACAGTAAACAAGGACTGGAAAGAATTATGACAGCTAATGAGAATTTCCTGGAAGCACGCTAATAACTATTATAAATGAAGATCAGATGCAGCTTTTGGCTAGGCTTTTAATTTGTTGAAGATGACCACATACCACACCATCCAGTACTTCTTCCTTGGGTACCCATTTATGGCGATTGCCAGAAGCAAGGTACTGCCCACAACAGGCCCTTGGCTATATCTATCCTCCTGGTGTAGTCATTATTGTTATATTTTATCTTCTCCTCAAAAACACTTACTGTCTACCAGAGATCAACCTTTAAACGTGGCTTGGGAAAAGTTGTTGAAGTGATCATACTGGTGAAGAGGAATTGAAACTGTTGCCAGTTGTTTCTGCAAGAATTATTGTGTTCAATGACTATCTAGAACACTTAAAATTCCTGCAATTTGTGATATAAATAAACTTATGCATTTAATGTAAGGGTAAAATTGCACGTTCATTTGCATGCTCCAAACCACCCTTACAGATGAGGTGAACTTGGAGAACTGTAAAAATTAAAATTAAAATGTACTGTAGGAGAACCATAATTGTTCATACATCTTCAGGTTTTATGTGTGTATAATATGATCTATGGTTTTTTGTTTGTTTGTTTGTTTGTTTGTTTGTTTGTTTGTTTGTTTGTTTGTCACAGCAGTTAAATTTAGGTTAAAATGAAACTTTGTGTACCTAGATGAGTAATCGCAGAGTTCATAATGTCAACTAATGCAACTTTCCCATTTAGTCACTGCAGTATCTTTAAACCTATTTAGCTGCAGTGTTAATACCAAGTGAGTGAGTTTTAGGGTAGGGTTTATTTGCCTACATAGAAATGGCTACCACCACCTGAGCTGGCCTGGAGAAACAGAGATTATTGCAAACTGGTAGCAGGTATGTTGTAAACCAGCAGAATATTCTAAGCTTCTGATTGAGCATGTGAAGGTCAAGTGCAATGCTAGGAGGCATCCAAAATGACAGCAGCATATCCATTTGTAGATAGCTGAATTCCACCACATACTTCATATTATCATTATGTTTGTCTCCTTAGCATTGAATAAGTGAATTGTACAGAATATTCTAAGTGCTGAGTTTTTCTCATACCATCTAAAAGTAATAAAAATGTGGCTTCAGTATTACATCCTACAAATTGTGACTATGAATATTCAGTATGTATATTGCAGATAGGCTGAAATCACAGATAGTGCAAGCGATCTCCACCATAAATCCATGCTAAGTCATTCTGTATCACTGCTGCTTAGTCCATGGCATGACATTCACATTTGTGCAGCTTCATAGATGTGAAAATTATTTCTCTTTCATTTCTTCCTCAGTGGATGGCTCAGCACTGTTTTGAAGTCCACACAAGCGGTATTTATGAGTGTGTTTAACATACTTACTTCCACTGATTTTTGGAAAGTCAGCATTTGAAAACAAAATGTTGATTCTGATTTATGAAATAGGAAGTAGAGACACAGTCTCTAGCACCTGTAATGTATCTTGGAGTTAAAGTAGGAGGGAAAATGTTTTGCCCTACTTCACTCTGAGTTTGAATTTGGACTTAGATTTTGAGTGTCGTTGTCCTGGGAAAATGTATGAGGCAGTATAACCTGAAAGTGGAAGGTCTTAAACAGGTGGAGCAAGATTTGCCTGTTTCCCAGGACACATCTGGTAGATCTCCAGACATAGTTATTCGTGCTGCTTTGCTATTGTCATTCATATTACCATTGTGCTCATGCTACCCCAGTGCACACAGGTGTGAGACCAGAATGAGGACCAGAGCTGAAGTACCATTGCATGAGCGTGGTGCAGATTTGTGTGCAAACTCAATCTAATGTAAAGATATTGTTATGATTAAATATAGTTATTAATGGCTAATTTCTAAATAAAACAATTCAGAAAGTTCTTTGTCATTCAGTACTACTTATCAAGCAATTGGTTACGGAGCTTTACTCCTGCTGTCAGTTCATTTAACTGTATACATGCCACTCAGGAAAAGTTACCTAGGCAACCCTTTTTGGTCCTTCTCTGTTGAAATTTTATCTCAGTAATCAAACTTCTAAGCTGAGCATCTAGCTCAGTATGATTTTCCCACTTCAACTGCATCTACCATAATTGAAAAGGAATGGATTAATTTATGGAGACATAACCTCATAATCTCTTTCACTAGTACATTCCTCCAAAGGTCAGAATTCAACAGATTATGGCTGTGAGGTAAAAGTCACCTGTGCGGTTTGGCAAAAAGCTAAAAGCAGAAGACAAGGCTATAGCCTCTTGAGATGCTCACTAGCCTCTGAAGTGTTGTGTGAAGTGTTACAAATCGTGTCTGCATATGTTTTGTAAAATCTTTTAATGACAAGAACAGTTGTAATCTAGTCATTTTACTGTCATCTTACAGTCACATTAGTTGAGTTTCACAAAACGGAAGGGTTAACAAAACAGTCTTCTGTTGACTTCAACACATTGTCCACAAAGTAGCTGCAGACTGTTGATGTGTCAAGAGAAAAGTAGGAGCTTACCTCAGTCTGTTCGTGTCAGGTCTGTCACAGAGACATATTGCTCCATGGCAGAAGAGAAACTGAGGAGTTGAAAAGTGTTCAACAACTAATAGTTGAATAATTTACAACAATCAAGTCATGGAAGCCATCCCACTATAACTCCATGACTACAATAAGATCATGCCCCTGGAGGTGTACATGTCTCTAACTTCTTGATCATTCCTAAAGCTATTGATTTTCAGACTTTGGCATCTTTCATGGAACACTCTCAGAAAATCTTTCCACAGCCTGAATAGGATCTGTGTTAGATACAGCTGTCTGAAATAACCATTTAGACCATTTCATTCTCCTTGACTTGTTCTGCAGTATACTATAGATCCATATGCAATTCTTTAGATGTTGCCAACCTGAGATAAAAGATGAAAGATTATTTTATGAATAAACCCAAAAAGCTGAATCATTCTTTCATCGCTTTATTTCTGTGGCTGTCTAAAGGACTTTGTTGCAGAAGCACTCAGGGAAAGAGAGCTCACAAGAGCTTAAAAAGCTACATATATGCATACACACATATATGCACATATATATAGTTAGTTTGCATGCATATATCTTTGCATAAACTTTTATATCTATGTTTGTATGCCATCACACATGTATTTATATGTATATTAATATATGTAGCCAGGCTTGGGGCACTGCAGACCAGTTTTAATCTCTGAGTAGACAAGCCCACATCCCAGGGGGGATCCTTTGGGAACACAAAGGTGATTCAGAGGCAAAGAAAATGTGAAATTCCCTTCCAGAGAAAAGTTGCAATACTGCTCCATGCATCCCAAGGGATCTGCATCACTGTCAGCACAGCCACAGTCCATCATCCACTGGCAGCCTATTCAGGATGGTACCACATCGTCTGGCCAAAGCCATTTTACTGTGTCCTACCTAATGTTAACTGTAGTGTTCATTTTATGTTTTCAGCCCTCATGAGTTCTCATTGAAATGCAGTGCAGTCCTAAGGACTCGATGTAAACAATCCCTAGCCTCATTTACCCACTTACATATTCTGCACTCTGCATTTTCTTTTTTTTTTTTTTACTTTTTTACAGAATGAAGAGGACGAGGACCAGCCACTCAGCCTGGCCTGGCCTGACACCCCACGCAAGCAGCTCACCTACCTTCTTGTGCTGCCTATTGTTTTCCCTTTGTGGGTTTCCCTCCCAGATGTCAGAAATCCTGTGAGTACCTGTCATTACAAGTTAGGGTCTTCTGCACAGCTGGGGGTTCTCTAGATAAATGCTCGAATGTCTCCAGAAGGAGCCTGCAGTGAGGTGTTGTTTTTTTTTTCAATTGAAATCCTTACTTATCATATTTCCCATCCCACACACTCGAAGACTTCAGTAGAGGAAAAAAGCTAAAAGAGAACCTCTGATTGGTTTCTAGATAAAGGTTTCTCAAAGGATACAAACTTACATTTTCCCTTTCAATCTTCAAGCTTTGTTTTCTTCGAGTTTTCAAACAACACTGGTAAAGTCTTTTTGTTTGGTAACACAGAAAAATACGCTACGTGAATTTCTAGATTGATTGTTTCTTTACTTATGCTCACCTTTTATATGAATTTTATTTCTTCCCTTTGGACATGAAGACTTATCCATTATTCTGTACAGTACAAATGAGAATAGTTGCTACAACAATGGTTTTGGAAAATGAATATCTTATGAGCTTGCGTACAGCTTGTGTGTAATGCATGTCAGCATTTACACTCATACTGCTCACAACAGTGTGGATGAGATGACATTCTGCAACTAAAATAACTTCCTGTAACATAAAAAATAAGTGCAGTTTATATGCCAGCTATGTCAATGAGCAGCAATATTTTGAAGATTAATTCAGTGAAAGGTGCATGCTTTTACACAGAAGCAAGGCAAATGCAGCTTATAATTACATGTTACAATAGCAAAGGAGGTAACAGGCCATATCAGTAAGACAAGCTCTCTTTGAACATTACTGTCAAAGAATTAACCAGATGGTTGTATAAACTCTCTGTGCCCAGCTGTCTAACTTTTGAAGGACACTTCATTAGAGTGTTTGTTGCTAAAATATTCTCACATATGCCTGTGTGCCATCCCCTCTCTTCCCTTCCCAACAAACAAAAAAACACAATTTCACAGCTCAGCATGAGCATCAGAAAACAAGTTACCATGAAACCTGTGAGGGAAAAGTTAAAACACTAAAACAATATTTAAATAGATTTAGTAGGTAGGCCTACTGTCAGGGGCTCAATTTGCAAGTGTGGTAATTTTAGTCAGAAATCCAAATTCTGCATCAGGATGCTCAGATTAGCATGTGGTTGTACAAAATGAGCACTAGTCTGCTAAACGCTGCTTTGAGAGGCCATATGGAGCCTTTGACATCCTCTGTGGGTGTCCACTTTTCAAAAATAAGTTCTTTCCTCCCAGAGTTCTTTTCTAAAATATATTTTATCCCCACTCAGTGGAGAAGGGTTGATTGCATTTACTAGTACTAGACCAAGCTGTACTTTTCTCCTTGAGACCAGAAGCTCTAGCAAAATTGTTTCGTTTACAATAACTCTGGTTATGAAGTCTGCAAAACCCTCACTGCCTTGTTAACGCTCTGTCATACAGATGCGCAGATCTATGTATACCTAGAGTGCATTATGTATTAGTTCAACTAACTCCTCAGCTGACCTGTTTAAATGTGTGTGTGTAATGCCTTAACTGTACCTGTTCACATGATACAAGTATACGTAGAATTAGGTGTGCCTGTGGGAAATTTTTTAGTTGTTTGTTTGAAGTGTTTTAAAAAGAAATCAAATCTTTCTCCTGAGCTAATAACACATCTTCCCAGTGACTCTACGAAGTTCATAAATGTGACTGTCCACCTTGTACAATTTGGGATACTGAAACATTGAAGTGATGATGACTTGACCAAGGTGACCCACCATGCTGAGCTGTTTACCCCTTCATGAGCCAGCAGTGTGCTCTTGCAGCTCAGAAAGCCAATGGAATCCTGGGCTCCATAAGAAGAGGGGTATTCAGCAGGGGCAGGGAGATGGTTTCCCCTCTCTACTCTGCCTTCATGAGGCCCCATCTGGAGTACTGTGTCCAGGTCTGGGGCTCCCAGTACAGGAAAGATGTGCTGTTGGAGAGGGTCCAAAGGAAGGCCATGAAGATGGTCAGAAGGCTGGAGCACCTCCATGCCAAGGACAGGCTGAGGGAGCTGGGCTTGTTCACCCTGGAGAAGAATGCGAGGGAACCTCATTGCAGCCTTTCAGTATTTAAAAGGGGATAATAAAAAGGAGGGGAATCAACTTTTTACTTGAGTAGTTAGTGATAGGAGGAGGGGGAATAGTTTTAAACTCAATGAGGGAAGGTTTAGATTGGCAAAGATGTTGAACAGGACCAGACCCAGCACCAACCCCTGAGGAACACTGCTAAGTACAGGCCTACAACTGCAGTCTATGCCACCAATCACCACCTTCTAAGCTCTGCCAGTCAGCCAGTTCTCAACCCACATTACCGTCTACTCATCAATCCCACACTTCCTCAGCTTTGTTATAAGGATGCTGTGGGAGACAGTTTCAAATGCCCTGCTGAAATCAAGGTAGACTACATCCACTGCTCTTCCCTCATCCACCCAGCCAATAATGACATCATAGTAGGCCATCAGGTTGGTAGGTTGGTCGAGCATGACCTCCCCCTGGTTAACCCATGCTGACTACTCTTGATAACTCTCTTTTCTTTCAACTGCCTGGAGATGGCATCCAGAGCAAACTGTTCTATCACCTTTCTAGGGATGGAGGTGAGGCTGACTGGCCTGTAGTTCCCCAGATCCTCCTTCTTGCCCTTTTTGAAGACTGGAGTGACATTGGCTGTCCTCCAGTCTTCAGGCACCTCTTCCATTCTCCAGGACCTCTCAAAAATGATAGACAGAAGTTCAGCAATCACCTCTGCCAACTCCCTCAGCACATGTGGATGCATCCCATTGGGGCCCATGGATTTACACTGATGTTGCCTAGATGCTCTCAGACCATCTCCTCCCTCACCAGAGGGGAGCCTTTCATTTCCCAGATCCTCTCACTTACCCCCATGGTCCAGGAGTCCTGAGGGGGAGTTCCCACAGTGAAGACAGAAACAAAGAAGGTATTCAGTAGCTCCGCCTTCTCTGCATCCCCCATTACCAGAACACCCCCCTTATTTAGTAGGGGATCCTACTGGAGATCTGGAGGTTGGTGACCTTGCCTGTGGCATGGGACTTCATGATAAAGTTGGAACTTTATGATTCTTGGGGTCCCTTCCAACCCAAGCCATTATGTGATTCTGTTACAGGCCAGAAATATGGCTATCAGTAGTCCAGCTGTCTTGTCACTTGACCTGTATGGTTCATTGTATCTCTGCAAATTCCCATCACCAGCCAAGAACTTACATGAACTCTTGTTGCCACACAGAGATGCACTGTTACCAAGGGGACAAGGACAAGATGTTCCTTCACAGATCCAGTTACAGAAACAGGTTCTGAGTAATCAGATTTAAGCACTGTCAAGTATGGAAGGAAAATCAAAGCTTGCAATGCAGATACATTTATGGATGAGACGAACACATTCAGGTTAAAGTAAAGATATTGGTAATAATGCTGTCTAAAACTAAGACATATACTTTGCAAGTTACTAAGGAATCACTGTCTTTCAGGATTGAACTCTTAGAAGAAAAATCTTCATTTTTTAGCATACTTTCATCATTCTTGCTACTTGTCTTCATGACCTGTTTTTCAAACTAACAGATTCAATATAGAAATGTAACAAGAAAAAATGTCCTTTGGGTTACTAATGGACAGAAAAAGTACCAAACTGACAAGAAAAAATGCACTTTAGGTTACTAATAGACAGAAAAAGTACAAGACCAGTGAATTTATGGCAAAGCTGTGAAGTTCTTTCTCTTTTGTTAAAAGAATACAGCATACAAACTGAATCAACCATGGCTTTTCTCCTTTGTTTGTTACCATGACCACAACAAAACCAATTGGTAATAAACAGGACTCTCTCTCTTTGTAAGGCAACCATCACAGCAGCTGCCAGAAAAAAAAAAGTGGAGAGAAATGTTCCTCTCTGTTTCCTTTGACTAATTCTTTTAGGAAAATACTTGGAATTAGAAGTTCTGTATATTACCAAGAGGTAGGGAGCTACAGAGAGGTGTATCTCAAAAGAATACTGTCACTAGTTATAAAACAGGCATGACTGTTACTTCACTCTAGAAGAGAAATCTATCATTAAAAAAACAGCTAGCACTCTTATTGCTTCTTTTTAAAAATTTCATCTATAAGCAAATTATTTAGCAGCATTTATGGACTCCATTCTTGATTTCATTACTTACACTATGTACAAGTTTCAGATTTTGCCCTTTTTGAGTTTAAATGTCCCTCCTTAAAGTGGGTAATAAAACTGTTAAATCTATCAAAATATTCATAATCTTGAAATGCTGACTGTCAGTTCATTTTAATGGGGGAAGCTGCAAAATTAGTGGCTGATAATCTTCATCCATCCAGTTTTCCACAGTATGCAGTTATGTGATTCATGCAATGCCCTCTTATTTTGCTAGAGCTTGGTATGTATAATCCCATATTCTCATTAGGCCAACAGCTATTACTGGCCAGTACAGCTATTACTGTACTGGATTTGCGTAAGCCAATGCGTGCCTATTTCTGGAGTGCTGTATATTGATCATTGAATTTCCCGTGCTATGACATGCTCTTGTTAAGGTTTTGTGACCAGCTGCAAGAAGGTTACCAATTCATTCACCACATATACTGCAAAAAAATCCCCATTTGTTACATGGAAGATAAAAAAAAAGGTTGTATGTTGAAAGACTTGACTGCTAGCAATGCTGAAAATGAACTGCTAGTCCTTACGTTTGGAAAAGGAAAGTGCTGTTTAGATTCATTTATCTCTTCTGGACTTGATTCTGCTCTCTCTTGTGTCAGATTACTGCTTATCAGCCATCCTCTTGTTCCTTTAAATATGTGCTCTTTCTCAGGCTAATGTCCTTTTTCTGCCAGTACATTTAAAATTTTGTTCTTTAAATCAAAGATGCATATGATTTCTGAATAAGTTTAAACATTGGAAGTTAATTCATTGCCGGATTATCTAAATTAATAAAGTTCAGAGTTCTGTTTCAAAAAAATCACCATTTTCTCCATAAAGAATTAAGATCAGCTGATCAACCAAATTTGTTTGGATTAGAAATCCAGTTATTCAGTTACGGGACTGTGTTGGACATGCCACTCAATGTTTGCAACCCACATTTAGCTTTAGGACATTTAGCTTTTTGAGCAGTACTACAGGGGGCAAGGAAGACTTCTACAGTACAACCGATAAGTATACCTGCTGCTAAGCTGATACAGATATCTTAGTTATTCCTTCCTGTAGGTGGGTGTGTATTGTTTCCTTTGCTTTGTCACAGTTTGAGTGAGTTGAGCCAAAGATTCACAAAGCATTTTCCCCCCATAAGTTGCGTTGATGGAAAGTTTTTTAGTCCTGTCTGTTCCATAAACACCCAAGAGGAGCCCAGAGAGCCCAGCAGAGTCTGGTGGTGCTGCAGGGGCACATGCCACAGTGCAGAGGACTGCGCACAAGGTGTACTTCCATGGAGGCCCATATGCACAGCAAGAAGTGGAACAAGATCTTAACAAGAAGAGGTAGCATAGGGTCTAGAAGCAACTCAAGCAGGTGCTCAGGTTGATATAACTTACCTCATCTGGCAGTCCCACTAGTTATTAAGAAAAATGTGTAGGACTCTGCTAACAGCACATCAGAAGTCTTCTGCAGTGAACATCTTTCTTCAGCGGGTGAATGCCCATTAAGAACTGGTTTCATTCAAGAGTGGTAGCATTTGTTCAGAGTGTAGATTTCATTTTAAACAGTAATTTGATTCAGACAATGATAATCTGCTTTTTAACTGCAGTCATGATTCCTTCTTTTAGTAGTTATCACTTTTTGTTACATAGATCTAGCAAGTCAGTGGAAAATGGAAGATGCAGGAGACTTGAAAGAACAAAAAACAAAATAAATGATTAATCTGAATATAACCTATTTATTGGCTGCATTTATACTATTTATTCAAAGCTTGATATTAGTAAAGGAGACACAGAAAATGAAAATAAGGTTTCTCTGGTGTGATACAAATTTTGGAATTCCGTGAAGGAACTTGAGGGGGAGTATTTTATAAATTTTTACAACAAAATTCTCTACAAAGGAAAGGGCTTCAAATCCTTAATGTATCTTCTGTTCTAATTTAAAAAGCGGTTTGTCTTCCCAAGAAATCTTAATACCCTAATAAATTTTGGATATGTATTTTTCTAACTCCACCATATGCCAACATTTGTTATAGTGACTGTGAGTGATGTTGCAGAAAGTTATTAATGTGTGAATGAAACATAAATGTACTTATAAATTTGAAAACATTCTTTCTCAGTTGGGATGAAGTTACCAATAAATTTAGATTCTAAACCTCCATTCAACTCAACACTAGCAAACTGTAGTGTAACAGCATGTGATGGAAATAGGCAAAAGAAAACTTATCATTCATTATGAAAGCTGTTGTTTGGAGGTGAATCTTGTCATAGACTGCTTTACAACAGAAGCCAATATGAGAATGAGGCACAGGTAAACACACACCAGTGGGGAAAATGAGTTTCCTGACATTCTGGTCTTTTATCTTGATGGTCTGATGATGATCAGAATAGATAGTCAGAACAGGTCACCATAAAAAATCAGAGGTCACTTAGAGAATAAATAAGAATTCAGCAAAACAGCCTTCAACATAGGTGTTCACTGTTTGTCTTTGTTGTTTGCTTTTTTTTTGCAGAGGTCAAGAAAATTTTTTCCTATCACGTTTTTTGGCTCAATCAGTTGGATTGCATTTTTTTCTTACTTGATGGTCTGGTGGGCACATCAGGTAAGAGAGTGATGCTGGTACAAAATACAAGCCTTGAATTGTGTTCTGCACTGTGAGAAACCGTTTAGAATCAGAGCCCATCACGTCTCCCATGCTGGGTAGCCCTCTATTTAAGAAGCTGCAGCAGTGGACAGAGTAAATCACTACTCAGTAAATGGAAAGTAGTTGAGAGAGCTGTGGTTGTCCTGACCACAGGATTTGATCACTCTTGTAACATCTGAGCCATCAGCAGCTGCTTGTCAATGCCTACTGATTTTCTTTGAAAACAGTAATTCTCCAATCCTGACTGTATTCTCCAAGATAGTCAGGAAGCTCCAGGATAGTATTCCCTATTAAGAAGCTTTACAGCAGAAAGCATTTCTACATTACAGGACTTCAACTCATGTTTTTTTTCTGATTTTGCTCAAACCTTTTTAGGTTGGAGAAACCATTGGTATTAGTGAAGAAATCATGGGATTGACTATTTTAGCTGCTGGCACATCCATTCCTGACCTTATTACCAGTGTTATTGTGGCACGCAAGGGTCTGGGGGACATGGCTGTATCCAGTTCTGTTGGAAGCAACATATTTGACATCACAGTGGGGTAAGTCCTATAGCAAGAAAACTGTATTTAATTTTTTTATTTTAGTTCTTAGCATAATTGCCATAGATTTGTGAAGGCATTTCCTACAACCGTTTTCTGCTATTGACATTTAAAAAGAGAGTGATGAAAATAGGCAATGGATGTTACAACTTTAAGTGTTCAGAAGTCTATAGACATTTGAAGGATGGAGTTATTACAAACTTGTTGCCTGTTTGACTCTTTCATGCATTTCAGAACGGCCCAGGCAAGTAAATTGCACTTTAAAAAATCCAAAGGCTTAGTTCCAAGAAGAAATTTCTGAAGCTTTTTATGTTTTTGTCATGTTGTTCTTTTGAAATACTATCCACTGAACTTGTACTAGGGCTTTCTTTGTAACCACCGATCAAGGAATAATTCATTGCTTCTGCAGTATTCAGCGTATTTATTCTTAAAAACAAATAGATGTCAATGTCTTGTGTAGCTCTCATAAGCTGTTGTTGACATGGTTTTTTATATACCTGACAAAATCCAAATTACCAGCCAATTCTTTTTAACAGAAAAGGTGCTGTTCTATAGCAGTAGCAGAAAAGGTGCTGTTCTATAGCAGTAGCAATGTGAAGCAATGTACAATTCTGTAGAAATGCTCTGTTTACACTTTACTGCTTCACACCAGCCTAGGGAAAGGATGTGAGGCATGTAGTTGGAATTCAAGTTCCTGCTTGACCCATTGAGATCATGTTAGACCTGGTCTATCCCATGTCGCATTTTGAAATTGTGCATGAGATGTAAAAACAGAACTGTAGTGATTCCTTCCAATCTTCAGCATAGGTACAGGCACTGAGAATCACATCTGTGATACATTTTTCTGTCCTTGGTTGTTCCTTGAAGAAGAGTAGGCCTCTTCGTAGTCAGAGACCAGACAGAAGAACAGCAGAGCTGTAGAACAGATCATAGTGTGAGCTGCTGAAAATATACCAGCAGATTCACCGATACAAAATGGGATCCCAGAGTTTGAGTAAACACCTTCTTTTACTCTATCTCTTAGCTAATGCAGTGCCTTTGGACACTGGATAAAAAATTAGCCATCTTTTTTCCATTAATCCAGAAACATGAAGTGTTAGAAATACATTCTTTTAGCAACAGACCTGCATGCAAGACTTATGAAAACCTTATTCATTCCACGGTTTTTTGATCTATAGTGTGTAAGGTGCATGACAAAACTTTTCTCTTTTGCAATACATTATTTCTGTAATATATTTTTAGTCTTCCTGACAGCAGAAATGTTGTTGTCCTGTAGCACAATCTGCTAGAATTAGCACCTGAGCAACTGAAATGGCACAGTGTAGCTGCATTTTGCTTTAGTTAGCACTGAGGCTATAGTGAATTATTCTCTCTTGAGCTGCTTATTCAAAGCTTGAATGTTGTGAGCTTCTGACAGCTCTCTTCATGCATTCTAAGCCTGCTAAGCTCCGATCGGGGGCTTAAATATTTATTTCAGCTTGACATCTTCCTAAGGGATGTTGCCTCATTCTGTGGCATCAGAGATGAGAAATGTAATGACAGTAAACAGAAATAGAAATTAAGCTAAGGTTCAGCTGAAGTTCACATTTCTGCAAAGGTTTATGTAGTAAATGTGGATCATAACTTCGAAGGGCTGAGCTTTTGGGGTAGTGCCTTGTAGAGCGCTGGTTCTTTATGGGGACAACACATCAGGTGAGCCAGGCTTCTGCTGGTGGGCTCTTGGGAAGGCACTGGAGGTAGGTTCTTGTGCAGATAGTGTGAAATCAATAAACAAACAGAGCAGTCTACTTGCTCACAGACAGACATCCAGTGACAGCAGCTGGAGGGAATACCATCCACCAGTGTCGTGGTGGAAAGGGAGTGGGGAGCCTGAATCCCATACTACCACAAGCACACTGATAAATCAGATTTATTAGAAGATTTTTGTGCCTCGTTTTATACACAAAGCTTCTGGTTGTACTTTGAAGTGCCTCCAGAAACTTTCTGTTTCCCTTTTCTGCATCTCTGTTGTGTTTCCAATTTCTCTATTTATTTTTTATTTTTATTTTTTGCTTTTAACAGCCTTCCTCTCCCATGGCTCCTGTATGCCGTGATTAACAACTTCTCCCCAGTGACCGTCAGCAGCAATGGTTTGTTCTGCGCGATTGTCCTCCTCTTCATCATGCTGCTCTTTGTCATCCTCTCCATCGCTTTCTGCAAGTGGAGGATGAACAAATTTCTGGGCTTTCTCATGTTTGGGCTTTATTTCGTGTTCCTGATTGTCAGCGTCCTCCTGGAGGACAAAGTGATCCAGTGTCCTGTCTCCATCTAGTGGAAAGTGCTTATTCTTGAGAAAAAGAATTATAGATGTTTATTTATTCAGTATATATATCTGAAAATGAAATGAAAAAAAAAAAAAAAAGAAAAAAAAGAAAAAAAAAAGCTGTTATGGAAAAAATCGTATATTTCCTACTCTTCAGTTTTAAAAGAGAGAAAGAAAGAAAGTGATACAAAGAGAGGAACTTGGAGTGAAGACTGATTGCTGAAGAACAGTGCGATCACACATGGAGCTGAGGCCAGCTGTGCTGAGGTGTTCTTCGCTGGCTGCAGAGCAACCTTGCCACTCAGCACTGGGGATGCTGCACACGCACTGAGTGAAAGCTACTCTTTCTCCAATGCCTATGGTACACACCCACAGACTTCTTTTTCTCTGTCATAGTACACAGACATACAGAGTACTGATTTCTTGAAGCTATAATCTTCTAAAGGGGAATGCTAATACTGACTTCAGGGAGGCACCACCTCCCACCCACCATGGTATGGGATTTATCTGATGATCTACTGATGCTGCTGAGTGGAAAACATTCGCTGAGTGCATGAGTCACAGGGAGGGAAGATCATGCACATCTCTTTGTTGAGATGGACTCACATGTTGTGATTTCAGCAGAGCCAGGGAGTTACTGGTGGTTTGGTCCTCTGCATCACAGGGCTAACAAAGGCCATCAGCAGGATGTCAGTGATGATTTATTACATCTTGCAAAGCTCTTCAGACTGCTGAAACCCCAGCGCTAGCACTGAAGGGACTGTGTTGGCTGGCTGTTGTGTGACTGATGCGGATTTTCACTCTGTTCACAGGCGAGGCCTGTCTGGGGATTTCTGTCTGGGGATTTGCTGTTTTCTCTAATACCAGTGCAGCATGCAAAGAGATCGTACAACTGATATGTGAACACAACATTTTTTTCTAACGCAGCAATACTACCAACAGTACCAATGGCTTTCAGATGCTGTTACCATGATGAGTTTGCCTTTTGATGCCAGAAGTAAAAGGCTAATTTGCTTATGCATAGTATTTCGTACAGAAAATAGAGATAGTTATAAAATGGCAGCCTAATTGCTGAAGTGGATATATACTTTACAAGCTATCTTTCTGCACTATTTGAAGTGTAAAGACTTTCACAGATACAGATAGTTGTTATTGGAAGAAATACTCAGCTGATGTACAGAGCTGAGGCAGTTCATTTTGCTCATATAAATCTTTATACTAGGTATGAAAATATAGTTTAAATATAGTGGAACTGCAGGAAACCTACATGAAAATTCTTCATTATTGCTGGAAGTGTGAATGTCCAAAGAAGCCTGGGAAGGAGTGAGAATGCAATATGCTTTTACTGAAATCCTGAGAGGAGGAGGGGGAGGTCCAAAGCTAGAACAAAAAATATAATAACAATAAGGAGAGAGAAACGAATGCAGTGTTCATGTTTCCTGGATGATTAAAAAATGGGAGAACTGGAACAGGTGTTAAGAAATTATTTCAGATAATCAGTGTTTGTTTCTTCAAGTCTTTCTTTCAGTTAGATTTCAGGAAATTTCAGTATATATCTGTGACCTGTTTCAGCATTATTCTGTATTCGTATTGTGCTCACAATGACATTGTAATGCTCATGGCTGTGTAACAGAAGGCTCAGCACATTTTGTCTCGTCTGTTATTCTGATGCTGTCATCATGCTTTCCTGCCTGTGTTCCTTGCTGTTTGCTTTTCACTCATCCCTTTGTCATTACTGTATTCCCGTTACATGTGTTTGTATATAACAGTAGCTGGCTAAAGAATAAGAACTTGAGAGAAAACAATGTTAGAGAAAACAGTAAGAAATGCATATTAAAAACTACTGAAATATTGATATTATGAGATATTATGAAAAAAAAAGTGAAATACTACTGAGCAAGAAGTAAGAAAACTAGGAGTTACAATGTCTGCTCCTCATGTCTTATTCTAAGATATTAAGACCTAGTTAAAAAATTACTTTCAGAATCAGCAGTGGAACTTAAGCATGCACTAGCAACATCTCTTGCTCCTTCGTGAACTTTGGTGCAAGCTTCTGTCGTTGGAAGCAAAAAAATGCAGGTGTGTTTAAGATCCTTTGTTGCTCCAGAATCCTCACCTGCAATAACCGTAGTGCTGTGGATCTCTTAACACTTGTTTCTATGTGTGTACACAAGGGGAAGATAGGTACAGACATACCTACAGTGTCCTCTGCTGAAAAGAACAGCAGTTCTGCAAAAGAAAATCTGTGACCCAAATTCTGAGCTCAAATGGAGACGGTGTCCCAAAAAACAAAGCTGACTCTGCAGTATAGCCTGTCCCAGGAGAGTCACCAAATGCTTTCTGTTTCTGATGACAGTGCTCAATGCAGCTTTTGGTGTGACCCAAGTGATTCCCACGTGAGCAGAGTAAGGCAGTGTGACCTATAAGTGCATGAGCAGGATTGAGATGGGTCTGTGCAGTGTATAAGGCCACTTACAATACATATAATGCATGGATTCACTGGTCTGCATTTCAGATCAAGAAGCCAAGGAATAACAAGTTGATCTCTGTTGAGAGTATTACTCTCTTGGGGTTTTTTTTTTGTTCATTTCTTTTTGTTTTGTTTATGTTTGTGCATTTGTTTGTTTTGTTGTTGTTTCTTTTGCTTTATTTTCTCCTGTGCATACATGACCATTGCAGTGTAATCCCTGGAACAAAAAGGAGAAACCCCTACTGGGAGCTGTAAGAGCACATTAGTGTGCTCTGCAAAGCTCAGACATCAATAGTGGAATGCTGCCACACGGAGGGCAGGCAGGAACTAAGCAGTAAGGGTTGAAAGCCCTGTGCACTGCAAGCATATCATTCCAAAGATGGCATGATTGGAGGTATAACTGTGTGTGTAGGGCTAAGGCTGCTGCTCTGTAATGGCATTCATACACCGTTAAAATATCTGACTCATTTCTTTCCTGGAGGATGCTGTCTTTGCTTGCCCCTATCGACACATTTATCTGGAAGGTATTAGAAGTATTTTTTTTTTCCCTGGGGAAGAAGACAGCTCACAGCCCCCACTACCTTGCATCTGCTGGGTGGGCTGTTATTCAAGCAGTAGGATAACTGCTGCCACAGCAGCTCAGCTCCAGAGATAGGGTGCATTTCAGGTCCACCGTGCTTCCAGGAGAGGCTGGCTCTAAAAGCCACTTGTGTAATTGCCAGAACAAACTTGCAGGACAACTGTGTGCTCTTTGGTTACAAGGCAGTAGCTGTTCTGGTAGTGTAAAGAGATGGAGAATGGAGACCCCTGTTCCCATACAGGAGGAATTTGAAAGCTGTGAAGCAGGGAGCTGAACAGGAAACAGAGCTGCTGCAGCACTCACTGGATGCCCAGAGAACACCAGTTGCTAGGACACCCCTGTTTCATAGTGAGAGCAGACTTACCAGGGTCTTACCAGGGTCATAGTGTAACTTTACCATTTTCTCTCAGAAATCACTCTTTTCCCAGCAGGTGTTTCCCACTGTCCATAACCATTTCACTCTTGGATGTGTGAACATTTCTCAGCATTGCACACCTAGAAGTCAAATTGCTATTTTCAGTCAGAAAGAGGTCTGAATTACTTCATTTAGGGAACTGGTCCTCAGTCTACCTGAATCCTGTGTTGCGTGATTCTGCATGGGAGTGTGATGGTCACACATTCATATGCCTGAGCTTATTTATTCAGTTGATGTCTGCATAATCTCTCAAGGTATAGAATAATTAATAGCAAAATTGACATTGCAAAGAAAATCTTGTTATTGATTAGTGCTTTCTGGCCAAGCCCTAGTTGCCAGCACAGTAAGGTAAGAGTACACAGTAAGGCTTCAGGTTGAGTAGCTGACTCTCAATCACCACATCTGAAGAGAGCTGGTATGGGGCATTATTTTTGCAAGGGATTTCCAGTAACATTCAAGTAAGATTATGAATCAGATTACAAACTGTTGTGAGCATTTTTAGCTCTGATTTCATTGGAATTAAAGAAGAGAATGCAAAACACCATTGATATACCTGTGAGAATTTGTTGCTTTACACACACACACACACACACACACACACTGAAAAAGAAAAACAAAAATGGAAAGAAAGAAAGGAGAGAAGAAAAAAAAAAGAAAAAAAAGCCAGCTTCCATTTGCAGAACACACTGTTGTAGAACCAGTAGGGTAGATGCTGTAGAAGTGCATGAGAAGTATGATCTGAAGGTGATCTCTTCAAGAGGTACATAATCTTACAGCAAATGTCTGGGCATTTTTATTTGTCTATTTTACTGAGAGGTAGTGCTTTGGTGTAGTGCAGACAGGCTCTCTGTGCCTCTATGCCTATTTATTCAATAGATGTTGGTGTCTGGGTAATCCTCATGAAACATGAAGCACAGTGAGTGACAGAGAAATCTATCTAACTGTCATTTGATGTTTGTACTGGCAATGAACCTGCCATATAATTTCCATATATACTACTCTGAAGTAGTTTACGGTAACTGTCATTCATGGTACCATTGTGTGGATATGAAGGTCCATAAAAAGGTAGATTATATATGTGGTTAATCCAAGTACTTTAAAAAATAGATGCTTAGAAATATTTGTACCATTTGGGCGTTTTTTAAGGGATTATTTCTCTGGTCGTCTTTTATTTCTTTACATATTTTGAGAGATAGCAGAAATACAAGTTTTTTGTTGGTTTTTTTTTTTTTTTTGGTTTGTTTGTTTGTTTTTAATTATTCTCATCATCTCAAATCCATATAACTTATGTTCTGAATCAAATATGAGTCTGCATCAAATGGGTTTATTTAACTTATAACAAAGAAATAATCCCTTCTCCAACAGTCAGCCCAATTAAATCCAGAAGATTTCTGCCAATTGGACAAGAGACAGGTTTTTATCCTAGGATCCTGTATTTCATGAACGCACTCCTGCAACAAACTAAGTTGTCCTGGGAGCTGTATTCAAGGAGAAAAAAGGCATTCCATTGTATTCTTAGAAACTATATTTTACCTCTTCTAAGTAACAATGACACAACTAACCAAGCAAGAAGCATGGTTAGTTCCTTTAAGCAGGTGATCCTTAATTTCTTGAAAAGTCTGATGCAGTTCTTATGTCAAATTGTAGCTGAAAATACATCAGCAGAAGGTGATTTCCAGATTTGCAATTGGGATAGTTTACACCTAGTAGCATGGAGCAGAATCCAGCAAATGTGGGCTTCACTCCTGAGTGATGTTAAGATTGTTTCTTCTTTGGTCTCTTGCTATTCATGGGAATGTCATTATTGAGATATTAGTCATTTATTTTCGGTCTGGGTAGATTAACTTCCAGCCTGAAGTTATTGCACCATCGGATACAGAAGTCATATGTGGATCGCAGTCCCATAGTCCAGACATGTGGACCTGCTGTGTGTTGCTATTTGTCAGTGTACGGTATCTCAGGACTTGTCCACCTGGATGTGTGCAGGCAGCTCACACTTTCTTCTTGCCCATGAGCCAGCCTGGCTGGACATAAGCCATCTCTTCTCTAGAAGCCATGTAGTAACCTGAGCCCTTGCTCCTGGTCAGCCAGATGCAAGTCAGCCCCAGCCTAGAAGCCATGTAACCACGTAGAGCACGTGTAGAAGAGATGCACAGCTGGGCACTCATTCCCAAATGAGCCATAAGTGGCCAAGGACAAGACTGAGTAAGAAGTGATGTAAGTAGAAAATGGTAAGTGAGCTTTACATTCATGTAGATAAATTGCAAATTCACCCCTCACCAAACACAAAACCGATCTAAACAATGAAATTTGTATGCGTTTTTAAATATCTTGCACTTTACTACTTTTTTTACTTTTATTTTATGTCACATAGTTGTCTTAATGCAAAGAGAAGCCATAAAAGCCCAGAAGACTAGCTTTGGGTTTCTAAATAAGGGGATAATTAATTTTAAAGTGAAGAATCCATTTCACGTCTTTGTTTAAGGTATGATGTAAAATACCATCAAACAAATGTACAGTAAAGCAGGATCTGGTTTTGCCTTAGTGGAGCTGTGAGTAAGTCAGAGGGAGTTTGCTCATACTCTTGAGATTCCCTGTGAGACTGTACAAAACGCTGCACACTGCCTTGCAGCAGGAGCTCAGTCCTGCCATCATTGTTCACCCCAGAAGAAGGAATACAATGCTCGCAGAGTCAGGCCCAAGGACGCAATTAAATCCTCTTGTTACTCCAACACTCTGTCCCACCACAGCAAAGGAAGGCCCTCATAATTAAGAAAGTGTATAAAATCCAGGGTATTCCTGTCAATTCTTTTCTGTCAAAAAAGGTAAGTATTTTTTGGTCAAGCTATCCAACACAAATCAAACACTTCTTTTAATCCCCTGTCAAAATGAGGTAATGCCAATGGGAATTTGTTTGGTTTTGTGTTCATTTCCATTACCAAGATTTCTGTTACACAGTCCTAATTTTGCAGTCCTGACTCTGGGGAATTGATTCCCGTGAATGGGAATTATTTCTGTCGTTAAAGGTGGCAAGATCAGGCCTCTGTGTTCTCATGTGAAGGTAACCATAGCATGCTAGAACTGACAAACAGATGCTATTTTTGTAATACAGATTTTTTAGCTTGATCGTTTCACTTTGTAGTTTTCATACTTTTCCATCTCTCATTTTCAACTAATTGTGATAAAAACCTGGTGTCCCCCATCTTACCCATTTCAAACATAAAAAAAATCTGTTACCATGGAAGCTGGTCCAAGCAAGCCCCAGAAAATTCCAGTTTTTCTCTTGCATTTATGTGTATGGATCATTACTCACTGTATGAAATTCTCTTATCTCTGAATCATTGTATTCTCTGTGTGTATAAGTTTGTACATAGTATGAAAGTTCTATTTACTTGTATATAGGCTCTCGGAAATAATCCCTTCTATCAAAGGTCCTACTTCACTGTATCTACAGAATGTTTCACTGTGTTGTGTACACTTTTCCACATAAATATGTGAACCTTATGATACTGATACAGCTCTACATCTGAATCACTTTACGTAACTAAGTTGTCTAAGTGTGAATAACAATAAAAACAATAAATAATAGTAAAAACGCTTGACAGTCTCACTTTGCTCAGTATTTTCTGTCTTAATTTTCTCGGTCTCAGCATAACTGTGAAAAGAGACTTTTAACTGCTTCCTGAACAAGAATCTGCATGTGTTAAAGCATCAGTCATTGGCTCTTGCCATGTCACTGTCCTACCTGCTGTGCATATACAAAGAAAGCAGAATATTTGTGTGTGAGTGAGCTTAAAATTTAGTTATATGAGGATTTTTCACTAACAACCCATGGTGAATCTACCAGACAACATCTTCCTGAAGCTCTCCTGTTGTCCTGTAGCCCCATCTGGGCTGAGTTTCTCTACATTTCTTCACATCTACTTGCAGGTTCTCTTAAAGGGAGCTCTTTTGTTTTGCACCTTGTTGTTTACTTCTTGCAATCTAGGATATTTGGCTTTTTTTTTTTTTTTTTTTTGTCTGAGGCTGTATGAATGATGTTTTTAAACAAATGAACCTTCTTCAATAGATAACAGCAAAAGAAAATGTGTAATGTTAAAAATCTCCCATAACCAAGCATATTTTCCAGCAAAGAGGACATCACAAGTTATACAGGACACTGCAATTTTATTTGATCAAAGAGACCTTATTACTCGCTGCCCCGTGGTAGCCCAGGAGGTCTTCCTTCACAGTGAATCAAGACATGTTTAATGAAGTATTGTGCAAACCTTAAAGTTCCAGGGTATTTAATTCATCTTTAACCAAAACTTCACAAAATTATATTGGAAAAACTCAAGAAGCCTACAAGTACATTATGTGCTGAGTGGTGTCCTGAGATATTCACACCTACCAAATGAGGAGGAAAAAAAAAAAAAAAAAAGGGAAAAATATCCTACAAAAATCAAAGCTGTAGTATGTTTGAACAGTGCCAGCATCTGATCCCTCCCTCCGCTGTCACTGCTCCTGAAAGGAGGAAGAGGGTTTGAAATCCTCCATTACCACAGCAGGCCTTGACAGTGTAGAGGAGGGAGAAAAACATCCCCAGTCTTCTCCAGGAGAACGATGTGAAGTTTCTTCACTTTGTTTCCTCTTCTGCAGGCAAGTACTTCACTGCCTGATCCAGCACACCTGGTAAAAACAAACCTCTGCTCATTCACTATTGCTGTTTCATTGACAAACGACTTCTGTTTAGAGAAGTCATTGACAAGGGGAAAAGTGACATGTGCTGTTGAAACTGTGTGTTTGATCCTTTCTTTGGGAAGGCTTCAGAGATTCTCTTTAAAACAGGGAATTCCATTTCTGTCAGCACTTCTTTCAGAGAAATAAATATTTGTGCCCAACACTTGTACCGAATACAGAGATACAGATTATCGCTCTACAGGGTGTTTGAATCACACCGTGGTCTCCTATTCATGCAGATTTCCTTATAAATGCTTTGTATGACATTCATTTTTTGTGGGCAAGGATTTTTGGGGGCCTTTAGGTGCCTTAAATCTACAGTAATGCTCTCTGAGGCCTCAAATGCAAACCCAACTTCTTCCTGCACTAACAGCCCTAAGTGAAGCATTAATAGACTGAAACATGTCTTTGAATGAGCCAGAGTTACCCTCAGAGCTCTGGGGTACCTGCAGCCACATTTCACCTGTCCACTGGCAGTGATGCATGTAAATATGGGCAAATACAAGATCTCCACTACAGCTTCACCCAGACAGCTACAATAGAAGTACAGAATGGGACATGCTTGTTCCTCTGTAATGTGTGAGTGCCTGCAGCGGAGCTGGGTCCAAGCCTTGGAGGAAGCCTGGCTTGCAGTCTGAGTTGTATTGCCAGGGACAACAGGCACTGAACATGAAGTTTGATGCAGCGTTCCAGGAACAGAGCAGAGAACAGGGTGGGTGGGCAGGGAGAGGAAGTATGAGAAAAACTGATAAGAAAGTTATCAGTTATAATTTATTTCTGGAATCACTCTTGTTAGACTGCCTTCCTTCCTGTCTCCCTGCAGACTGGTTTAATTGTAAGGCAAAATGACAGTACGGTCATCAGTTTGGTGACAGCAATAAACACAGACATCACATGCTTATTTCATACTCTTGGTTATTAACTAGGCTGCAGGAAAAGGAAAATTGCTCAAGAATTTTCTAACTCCCTATGAATGTCTTTACCTCCATGTGACATCATTTACCATCTACTTGCCCTGATATCATGCCACACTGAAGGGTGGATTTTAGCTCCTATGGCAGTGAACAACTCACACTAATTTGGTGCCTGCATTTTCTTGTCTCAGGGATTGTAGCATGAGACTTTGTTGTTAAGGAGACACTGCAACCCAAAACTAGTTCTGATGAGCTTGAGTTACAGACCTCACAACATGCAAGACTCTTCAGGATAATTATTTTTGGTATTGAAAAGCTTGTATCTATCCAGGGTGACCTGCTAAATGGTTCAGCATTTGTTGCTCTATCAGAAGTGTCAGTAAACTCATTAGTTCACTGGAGAAAAGAAGAAAAAGAAAGAAGGGAAAAAAAGTCTATTTAAATGTGATAGGTTGATGTCCTGGGAAAGGCAAGAACAAACACAGTGGAGCCAAACCTTCCACATTCCGCCCCATTACTACTGCTTTAGGCTTCTCCACACCTCTGCCATCTCCACTCCCCACGCTGCCAGTACCTGAAATAAAGGCTGTCATAAAAGGGTACCCCATGATTAAAGGCAGGCAATGCCCAGAGCATGAGGGACTTAGGTCTTGTTTAAGCCTCAGACAGTGGAAAGGACCCTCACCTAGAACCAAATCCACAGCCCTTGACAAATGGGCATGAAGCAGCTCTAGTGCAACTCAGATTCTCAGCTTGAAGGTTTGTTTTATTTAAACCTCAGAGTTTCAGACTTTTTAGCTTAATTGGTATCTCAGGCCACCTGTGCTTTTGTAATCTATCAGACCCAAAGAAGTGTAGTTTTGCTTATAGAAAAGAGCAGAGTAGCAGATTGATGCCAACACAGTACTCCTCCAGGTGCACTGCAGGCACTGCTGTCCTCCCAACAAGACCAGTTTGCTCACCTGACATCACAATTCACACTACTTTTAGCTGTCCTTGGTACCAGTTAGCAGATTAAACTACAGAGGTGAGGGTTAGTTCTGCAATCATCACCTGGTGTCATGGAAGGAAAAGAAAAAACTGGCATTAGTACTGCTCTATTCGTGTCCTCATTCATTTCACAGTGGGTTTGTGTCAAAGTTTGGGTACCAGGTGGAAGGTGACACTAATTTACTTGCACTCACTGTTTAACCTGCCTTGGTGAATTCATCAGTCCTGGCTTACAGAAGAGAAGTAGAAAAAAAAAAACATGTTGGCATAATGGTGCATCAGCTGTAGCTTGTCTGAAGCAGCTGAAGCCGCAGAATTCAAGGCATGGGACTTGTAAGAAGAGGACTCCAGTGAGGGGCAAAAAAGGATATCTGCTAGCCACCAGTTCTACCACTAACTGCATCAGGAAGTGCTTGGCACACTGATCTCCCAGAGAGGTACTGCTCCTAAGAAGCACCAAGAGAGGCAGGTGGATCAGCACAAGGTCATGTCCTCAGTGCACACAAGCAGTCTAATCTGGATTAATAAATGGCACCACATGGCTGCCAAAGCCCTCATTTTCTTTAAATTACATCAATACCATCGTGTCCAGCAGCAGGTGTGTTTGAGGGCACTCGCAGGCAATCATCCCTGCTGTCAAGGAGACAATAATAAAATCACTAATGCAGGAGAGAGCAATGTGCAGCCAAAGCACACAGAGTAAACAAGGAGTCAGTGTGTTCTTATTCCAAATTTATACTTACCTAAGTGTTATGGCAGCTGTCCTCCTGACCAGCCAAAATCACTTCTGGCAACCTTGCAACCAAAGCAGCATCCTCTGGGCTGAGTGTCACAGAATAAGGGCAGCAACAGGGGGAATGGTTACAGAGCACTGACTACATTGGCTGATAAGGAGCAGTCCCTGCACAAAATTCTGTGCTTCTTCAGATTGCCACTAAGGATAGCAAATCTTTCTCACCAGTCAGGACAAAAGGGGTAGGCTTAGATGATGAACCTGCTTGTCTTGGTGAGCCATGCAGTAAGTGGCTTCTCAACTGGAGCCACATATGCTGAATTTCCTCAGCCCCACCACACACCTGGGAAGACCTGCAGTTGTTGATTTCTTTCTCCAATGATCACTATTTCCTTAAATGCATGCCATTTGACTCAACTGTATTCCCCAGGAGTAGATGGGGGTGGTGCTACACAACAGGAGAACGGCCCTGAGTGAAAACACTCATCTGCTATCATCAACAGATGCATGAACTCTCGTTGCAACCCACAACTGGCCAGCAGGGTGCAAGCAGTGATTTGTCCAGGTCAGTTGCATCTGTAGGTGCATGCAGGCCACACTGCCTTTTTCCTGATGATAGCCAATGAGTCAGCAGCAGAGTGAAAGAGGATTTGTTGTCTTTCAGAAGAAATGACAGGGAAATACATCATCATTTGGACCTTACATGGAAGTACAAATGGCAAGGACCTTAGTGAATCTCTTTTTCCATAGGTTAGCATCCTCTTTAATGACAGTTAAAATGCAGGTAGTTTGAATGGAATAGCAATAGGAAATCTGAGTTAAGATAGGACAAGTTATTTTTCTAGCCACACCTCCACTTTATTTTTTTTTCCCCAGAATTTTCACTTACAGTGAACGGAGTTTGTCCTAAGAGCTTATGCCTTTATTTGGCTCCTGAAAAGCCTGTCTAACCAGAGCTAGGAAAATTCAAGTGAGTGGTTTTGAACTGAAATCTCATACAAGTAAAAACCATCCACTTGGCATGTGAATTTATTGCTAGGAAGATACTCTTGGCATACTGATGGACAGGTGTTTTCAGTGGGCTAAGGTAAATGCAATCTATTTTGTTGTATCCAAGTTGCAAACATAACCAGTGCCTATAATCTCAGCTATTCAGAATGATTTCAACAGTGAAAAGTGTTGTTTTGTTTATATATATATATATATCAGAATTACGAAACAGGTATTAAAATATTTATGTGATTTATTGTATTTAATACCCTTCAATGGCAGCAAACTTCAGATAGCACTGTCCCTTTAATATACAGGTACACATCTCTATCTACACTCCCGGTATGTTGCTTAGTGTGAATTACATCCATTAGACTGCTGAAGATCTAAATATTTTCTTGGTGTAACTCTCTTGCTTGCCTATGTTTTTTAGCCTGTGAGTACTGCATTCTTGAGGTTACAGCTCCTCTTCTGCATTTAAGCTCCAGCCAGCTAAATGCTTGATTACTTTTTTTGTTGTACTCAAACCTCCTGCAGAGTTGCTCATCTCTGTGAGCTGTGAGCACTTGCTCACAGTTCAAGAGACTCCTCTGGTACAAGGTGGCACCTTCCTCTGAACTACAGCAAGAAGAGATACCTACACGTATGGGAGAGGAAATCTTGGTTTCTTTACACCAACTGGCTCCATTAACATCTTTATGCACTCACACTGTTAACTGAGCTGTTGTAGCCAATGTGGGATGAAAATGTAGCAGAACAAACACATGTGTTTCCTATGTGCATTATAAGGCTGAGGTAGCTTTCACACTTTAAGAATAAAATGCTGATAGAAAGCAGTGTTAATTTTCAATGCAATGTATGCTAAGTGACAGAATTTGAGATAAGTGACATCTCTTGAATATAGCATTCCTTCCACAAGCTCTCTTTAACATGATACCGTGCACTCTATTATGCATTTCAGCTTCCATTTCACAGCAGCAGAAAACTCCTGACAAATGGTTTTCTCTTGTCTCTGAGATGCTTATAAAAAAAAAAATGCATTGCACATTTCCATATTTGCTTCTTTTTATGAGACTGTGTTTGAATGAAGGTAATTCTGAGTAAAGGATATTCAGAACTTGAGTGTGGAAAAGGTCTTAGGTGTTCCCCAAATGTGGGATGCTTTCTGAGTCAAGGGCAATACTGGGAATTACAGGGAAATAAATGTTCCTTCGGAAGCTCTGAGGAACCATCTATTCACTTTACCTTCAGTGCCTCTGTATGAAGAACAACAGCAAAAAGTTCTGGAAGGTGAACTCAGTGATCTGGATCTCTAAATCCTTGAAGTCAAACCTACAGACTGCAGAGCTCTGCCACATGATTTACTATCACCCCATGGTAACAGAAAGAAGAGGTCAGGGGGAGAATGTGAAAGCAGGAAGGAAATATAACAGAAAAGGAGACATCCCAATTTCTGCATGACACAGTATCTCGTTTTGTTTCTTCGTCCCTATAACTCTTTACCTCCTTCTGAAGCCTGTATTCTCTTTAATGTTATAGTGCAGCCTGAGTAAACTATCCAGCTACACTTGTTCACGGCCCAGGCTCTACAGGCCAAAATCTCCTTCAGCTTCACAGTGGGAGATGTAGTATACACTCCACCCCTGACTCTAAAGGAGTCACTTTGCATCTTAAAAGAGCTAGCTAATTGAGCTGCTAATTTCAGAAATAGTATCAATTCTATCCATTAGTGAAGAAAAAAATCAAAAACACATACAAGTAAACTTTGTGTAGTGCTTCTTACTGAGCCAAAAGGCTGGGGAGACAGAACATGGAGCTCAAATTCATTTCAAGGTGGTAGGAAAAAAAACAAAAAGACAGTTGTTCATTTTAGACAATTATTTCAGTCTTGCAAGGTGTAACGAAGAAATATCAAGAAAAAGTGTGAAGTCTGATGCAATCAAAGCAGTACAGAATCAATAGCAAATATGTTATCCAAATATCTCGATCTTCTCCATTTCCTTGAAAAAACTCGTATGACTTCATGAGGAAAGGTGGGATGCCTGTGCCTCTCCCACAAAGAATTTTTCTTGTATTTTACTCAATGGCAGTTTTCACTAAGATGTGAGAGAAAGGTGAACGACTTCAAGATAATTCAGATCCCATGAGCTTCATGGGAACAGTCATCTGAGTGCAGAGGCAATGAGAGTTATCACACGCTTCTGCTTAAAACAAAGTGAATCACTTTCTGCATAGTTAAGACACTAAGAAACTATGGAACAGAGAATCAGAGACCTTGTAAATACCTTAACAACACTATGCCTTCCATTCAGTGTGCAAGACACAGAACTGTAGGAGGTCTGATTTCATCAGTTCCCAGGGTTTTCTTTGCTTTCCTTAGTTGGCTGGCTTCTTCTTGGATTAAGTCTCATTTTTTTCTGATTAAAGTACAGTGAAGCACATTTTGAGGGACAAAAAAATTGAGCTCTCTCTCTAGTGATTCAGTGGAAATATGTGGGTATCTGTCAATATTCTTGTCTTTCTTATGAATTTCTAGTGACAAAAGAATTAGTATCTCAAAAGATGCTCATCACAGCTTGAGCTCCCACCCCAATGATGATTTACAATAGGATGGTCCTTGCAACAATGTTCCCCCTACCAATCACACAGTAATGTCCTCATGAGTTTGCATCATAAGTCTGGCTTTTGTCATGGTTTTATGATCTTTGTGACAGCTTTATATAAATCCTCCCCAACAAAACTGTTTTTGACAACAGTAGAAACATATCAAATTTAGTCCCAATTAACAGATTTTTTACTTCCTATCATTCCTCTGGAGATCTTAAGAGAATTGCCAGGTTCTTCCCCATGGCTCCTTTAATTGTATATCTGATGCCATCAGTACATCTGAGTGATGAAGGAAAGAACACTAGTAATGCTTAAAACCATATATCCTCAACCATTAGAAATTACAGCCATCTGAAGAACAGTCTCTGTGGTACTCAGGAAATTATTGCTGGATCCAGCTGACCTCACAAACCATATCATCTTAGCAGTCTACCATTCCTTACCTAGGAGCGGGCCCAATGAGGTCTTTCTTAAGTATCCTCCCCAGCACATCACCACCAGTGCCCTGTAGTGATAACTGTATTACTAGATCTCTGGCTTTCAGGAACTAATACAGCCAACTTCTTCTGTCCTGGGCGACAAAATACAGTTGAGTCATTTGCAGTCCATACCAACCAGACCAATTAATTTTGTCAATTGCTTCATTTAAAACACTTGCCTGATGGAGGCATGAGAAGAAATTCTTTCTACAAATCCTATTTGGTGCTGATAAGTTTCATGCTAAAACAGTGGAGACTCAAATGACAGGATATTTGGATGATTTGGACAGAATTAAGAAGTCTGTCAGACTTTGCACCTTTTCTCATTTTTCTTACTATCTAAAGAAGAGCAGCATCCAGATTACAGTCTTAGGGTTGATAGTAAATCTAGTGTGGGTAAATTTACAGTGGTTCTAAAATAAAGGCCAAGATACAGTAATGCACAGCATGAACGGTCCTCAGGTCATCTGCTA
This sequence comes from Callipepla californica brunnescens, assembly GCA_023055505.1. NCBI lineage: Eukaryota > Metazoa > Chordata > Aves > Galliformes > Odontophoridae > Callipepla > Callipepla californica. The sequence continues at coordinate 2,313,330 of JALIRH010000025.1, forward strand.
TTTATTCAGACAGGAACGGAAATCACTACAACTCCACATCCTGTTTCCACATAATCACAGACTCACAGAATTATGGGGGTTGGAAGGGACCTCTAGAGATCATTGAATCTAACTCCCTGCTAAAGCAGGCTCCCTACAGCATGTCACACAGGTAGGTGTCCAGACAGATCTGAGCATCTCCAGAGAAGCAGATGCCACAACCTCTCTGTACAGCCTGCTCCAGTGCTCCATCACTCTGACAGGAAAGATCTTCCTCGAGTTAATACGGACCTGTGTCCCATTTTCTGCCTGCTGCTCCCTGTTCTATTGTTGCTCACCGCTGAGAAGAGTCCGTCTCCATCAGCTTGATTACTACACTTTATTGCTAAACAGTGATGAGATCCCCTCTCAGTCTTATCTTCTCCAGGCTGAATCCAGGTCTCATCCAGGAGATGATCCAGGCCCTTCATTTTCTTTGTTGCCCTCCATTGTACTCATCTCTAGTAGTTCCCTATCCTTTTTGAATTGAGGAGCCCAGATCTGAACACTGTATTGAAGATGTGCCCTCACCAGGGCAGAGGAGAGAGGGAGGATCATCACCCTAGACCTGCTGGTCACAATCTTCGTAAAACCCCCATTATATTTTTGGCCTTCTTGGCCACAAGGGCACACTGCTGGTTCCTGATCAACCCGTTGTTCATTAGGACACCCAGGTCTCTCTTTGCAGACCTCCTTTCCAGGAGGTCAGTCCCTTACCTGTACTGATGCATATGGTTATTCCTCCCCAGGTGCAGGACTCTATGCTTGCTCTTGTTAAACCTCATCAGGTTCCTCTCCACCCAACTCCCCACTCTGTTCTGGTCTTGCTGAACAGCAACACAGCCTATCTGTATGTCACACACTCCCCTCAGCTTTGTGTCGTCAGCAAAATTGCTGAGGGTGGTCTCTACCCCTTCATCCAAGTCACTGATGAAGATGCTGAACAAGATCGGACCCAGTACAGACCTCTGGGGAATAGTGCTAGTTATAGACCTCCAGCTAGACTCTGCATCACTGATCACAACTCTCTGAGCTCTGCCACTCGGGTAGTTCTCAACCCACCTCACTGTCCACTCATCTATCCCCTGCCTTCTCCCACAAAGACCATGCTTAAGTCATCTTTTTCTTCCCGTCTACCTGGGAGGTGATTACATCAGTGAAGGCTACGGAGTTGGGATTTATTCCTCACCCTTAAGATCCCCGGTTCCTCCATTCCCTTTAAATGACTTTGATTGGCACAGGAGTGACCCCTGCAAGATCACAGCCTCAGAGCTCCCTTCCCCAGGGGCTGTGCTTGGGAACAGTTCAGACCGAAAGTTTTGGAAAGTGAGATGGTGCAGCTAGGCTATTCATAAGGCTCATACCCAACACCAACCACAAAACCAATCCAAAATGAACAGAACCCCATGATTCTTCCAGAGTCTGTCAGGTGAGATGTTGAGAGAAACACTTTTGACTGCCTGCATCCTGCATATTATGACTGCTGGTTTCCATAGTTGGATAATGAGAAGTACCAATAATATCCCATTTTAGTACATAACAGGAGTTTAAATATTAAAAAATAAAAACAAAAACAAAAACAACAACACACAAAAAAAAAAAAAAACACAACACTTTGACACGAGAAACAGGGAAGTACCTGTGTTATATGATACAAATATTAGTTTCACCTTCTGTATATCCTTTCCTACTCAGATACTGAGGTTGATTTAGAAAACATTGTCTCATCCATTCATCTGAAACGAATTTGCAAGGATTACTAGATCTCTCTGGTTTTACAGTAAGGTCCAGCTCCTTTAGGCAGAGCTCCTTGAACCTCCTCTGTAATATTTTTCGGTGCCGCAGTCACCGACAGTTGTCGCACAGGCAAAGAATGAAAGACTGAGTAAGTGCTGCCATAGGCACTGCCTTGAAAGCAAGGACGTGGCAGTTCTATTTGATGCAGAGAGAAAAAGATACGAAAAAAAGGGAAGTAATTCAAAGAAATATCAAACCACATAGCAGGGTAGCAGCAGAATGCTGTGGTAAGATCGGAAGAAAAAGCACAGAACAGCAAGGCCAAAGGACCAGGCCGTTGGGTGCCATATCTCTGCAAATCACCATAAATGCTCCAAGCAACATCAGTTATAGAACTGTCTTTTTTCTTCCCTTTTCAGTATGCTTTTCTCTGTACAGCATTTCTTTCTTTTTGCAGACAAGCAAAAACTGGTATTGGCAAAACACATCACTGTTCCTCTCTGCCATACTAAGCTTTTCCTCTCCCTAGACTAACTATCCCTTTCCCTCTGTGACAATACACAGTGCTGTCCGTCACAATTTGGGAAATGACATGAAAGAAACACAAAGCATGAAGTCAGCAGTGCGCGGCTGTTTGACAGACAGCAGATGCAGACACCCCTTTGCTGGGTGCCTCACACTCTGCACTCTGAGGCGTTGTTTTGTGTCATTAACTCTGTTCCTCTCATCTGTGCCCGTGGAGAAGATGTGCTGCTCTCCCCTTCTGCTGCTCATGATCTCAGCTGAATGAAGACACCCTGTGGAGGAAATCTGGTAGAGGCTTCTGTAATTATCTATGAACCTGTGATATGCAAGCCTCATTTTGACAAGGTCACATCCCTGTGGCATCATAAGAAGCTTGTAGTCTCTGGGAGTTGACATTGTGCTGCAGTTCAGAAGCCAAGAGACAGGAGCCTCGTCCTCCTGAATGACTAAAGGGAAGGTCACTCAAAACCCTTTATGATTTGCCTTAATTCTGTGCATACATTGTGGTGTCTGTAACCACAGAAACATCACTGTTGCCTCCTAGCCCAAAGGTGTAGCTCTTGTTTCAGCGTAACGAACAGACACACTCAGAGTGCTCTGGTATGAGTGGCTGAGAGTTTGAAACATCCCATCCTTGCACGTACGTGATCTAGCACTTGAAGTCTCACTTTCTTACGGGTTAAAGTGGTGCAGCATTTCAACACAACTATTTTGTTCTTTCAAAATCTTGATGAAAGACTCACAGTCGTATATCTGGAGGCTATCTATCTAGTCTTCACATCTGATCCTCTGATTTCTAATAAACAGAAGAGCATCAATGAATTTTATGGAGATTTCCCTAATGTCATATGAGCTGTAACCACAGCCTCATCAGGTGATAATTAATCAACAAGACCCTGGAGATGTGGGATATGCATACCAAAGCAGCTGAAAGGATTCCCACAAACACATACAGGAATGTGGCAGACTGATCCAATTGATCGCTTGCTTTCAGGTCACTGGAACTCTCTATTTCATGCCAGCAGAGGCAGGACTTATACTGCCTTGCTAAGGTGGTACACTAACATAGCTGCAAAAATCAGTTCAGCAGCTCTTTGTAAGAGTGCAGCTTCAAGAATGCCAGGTAAACCACAAGTGACGGCATTTGAAAATAAGAGTTTGGGACATAGTTTATTAGCACAGCAAATTAGAAGTTGAAGATTTCTCACAAAATCCATAATTATGAAATACAGAGAGCACACAAAGACATGAAGAATGGGCCAGAGCAAGTTATCATCCTAATCATGGCATGACTTTTCATTTTTTCAGTGCCTTTAATGACTGCCAAGGGTTTACAGAAAAAGAAGATAAAACACCCTATTTAGTAAAACTAGCAAGGACTAGTTCCAGAATCAGATTCTTCAGCCCAGGTCATGAGTTAATCTATTGTTTGCATTGTTACACATTGCATTGACTTGCTCTAAATACCATAATGAGACTTCAGGGACAGCTGCCATTATGCATTTCGTTTTTTTGGATCAGATCTTGCTTGGACTGCAAAAGCAGATTTTTTAAACTTATGTCATCCCTGCGCCTATATGTTTTTACAGGATGATGTACTAGGCCTGACATAATTATTTAAGTTCTTTCATGACGCTTTTCTCTTTTTATTTTTTATTTTTTACTTTATAATATAATTCAGAATATAAAGCTAAATTGGAATCTTTCCAGACTTTGCCTGACTTATGCCTTTTACTGTAATTACAGAGGTGACAAATTGTCTGGTCGACTAATCACGGTGTTTCTATGCTTTCAAAGTTCTGCCACAGCCAGCAGTGCAGAAGCAGGATCAGAGAAGTCATTCCCTATTGAATCTGAAATGTGCAACACAAATGTGCTGACAGTAAAACTGCAGCCTCTTTGTCCTGTGCTCCCCTCTGCTGATGTGACTGGAACCAGATGTGGAAGTTCTGAAGAACAGGCTAAACAAGTATCTTCCAGGGATGCTTCCGAAGGGCTGAGACTGCTTTTGAGCTGTTAGAGGTTTAGATGACTTCTGAAGAACCTTTCTAGCTCTATTTTCCTATGACTTCTTAAAAGCAGTACTTTTTTACTGTATTTGTCCACCACCCCTCCGTGAAACACTGTGCAGGTTGGGATGGTACAATACGAATCTTGTTATCTGTTTGTTTAGGACTGTGTGATGACTGCTCTCTGCACTGTCAGTTAAGCAGATCACATCCCTGTAGGCATAAGTACAATGTGTGCACCACTCCAACATGCTTACGTGGAAAATCGCATTGCAGTGCTGGATGGGTTTCTACAACAAAGTAGGTCATGTTCCTTTCTTTTCAGTCCTCCTACAGTTCCCACTTTTCCTCTGAGATTTTTGCCCTCACAGTCTGCCCCTAGCCAGCTGTCTGCTTGTGACTGTTCCCTCTTGCCTACCAGCAAGTCTATTACTCATGGCCTCCTTTCCATTCTTTCATAAGCAACTTAGCAGTTTCTCAGTGTCAGTGAAGCATCTTGCGTGAGCTGACAGTACCTTCCTCCACAGTCCTCCTTTTCCCAAAGATTTCTAGCAAAGTACTTGCTTAGCACTCCAGCTTTTAAGTGTTTCCTTCAATCAGCCATTAATGTCAATAATTGATATTATGTCTGAGCAAAACCAGTTCACATCATTTACACTGTTTGTTTTTTTTTTTCTTCCTTTGGGGTGTCCCAGCAACCTCTGGAAGCTCACAGACAGAAAAGCTACCAGGTGATGTGAAGAATCTCTCCTGTGGAATAGGGAAGACAGTGTGCTAGGATCCAGAACACAGGGACACCCAGGCAGGCTCCCCACCGCTCTGGGTTTCTCCTTGCACCCTCTCCTCCTGCTGTTCAGATTAGCACACTTACTTTCTACACACAGCCTCACAACTCAAACAAACACAGTAGAGATGACCCCATTCCATGTCTGTGCCAGAAATAATGGAGATCTAGGATCACAAGGAAATTGCCACATTTAGCAGAAGATGACAGGGGAGATGATATGAAATATCAGGTAGGGGTATAACAGAAGAATAGAGCTGAATCATATCGAAAGGCTTTTTTTTTTTTTTTTTAAGTTCAGTGGTGATGAGACCCCTCAGACACTGTGTCGTGCCAGAGAAATGAGACACAGATTGCCTCTCTGTAGGTCTTTGGTTTATTTAAACTAAAAAGTCTTACCAAGAGCAAACCTGTTGCCCACTGAGGATAACAGAAGCAGTAATCAGAAAGTGGTCAAGGCAGAACTTTGGTGAGGAAAGTGATTAAACCTTTGCTCGGTGGTGTTCATAGCAGAAAAGCTTTCTCTGGGTTCCACCTTTCTCCCTCCCCAGTTGTCAGCTCTATTAGCGCTACTGCTAATTTCCATCATGGTTTACACGGACTGTGTTAGGAGAGTTGAGCTACATGGAGGTCTAGCCACGGTTTTGCTTATGGGGAATGAGCAGAGGCACCGACACCTCACAAAGCCCAGTCTCTATGCAGAGCAGAGATGCTCTCCTTTACAGCTGATATTTCTCTCTCAGGGCAGTCAGTTAAAATCTTTGTCTATGGCTCTGTTTACAACTAATTTTTGAGTCCAGCTTCTATGTATAAACACAGATACATGCCTACGTAATACTTTGCAGTTACACAATTTTGTTCTATTTTCTAGAATTCAGCAAGCTGCCCTCGGATTTTAGATCTGTTTTTCAAGGCATTTGTGGACCTTCCATGACCTTACCAATACCTTCCCTGGGCATAGTGCTGAACAACTAAAGGAAAGGTGACCCAGGAGATCCTGCTGAACTTCACAACACCTTTTTCTAGTTTGATAATAGACCACTCAGAACAGCCCAGAAGCAGTGACTCAAACAATTTCACACTAATCCATAGAATTTCATCAAACCCAGGTTTTCTAGCACTTTTTATAACAATGTTCTGTCAAGTAGTGCTAGAAATCCCATCATTCTCAAAAACCTAATGCAATGCCATCTCTTCCATAGCCACAGGGACTGCAAGCACCCCCTTGCTGAAGAAAACTAAATTATGAAGACACAATTTGCTCCTGAAAAACTTCCACTTACCTCCTTACTATATGCTGGGAGTTCACAAACATGTTTTTTTCATTGTTCCTGAGTCTGCTGGCTCAGACTCAGAAGTCAATGTGTTCAAATCTCCGTTTTTCTCAGGTGGCACTGTGTTTAATCGACATTCAAAAGAGTGATCTGAGACTTTCAGCTGCCCCTTTTGGGATGTATCTGAAGATGCTTAATGATTCTACATCTTATGTTTGAAAAAAACAGCAGGTTTCCACATGTTAGGAGAATTCAGCAGGTTTCCATATGTTATGAAGTAGTAGTTCTGTCGTCCCTAGAACACAAGCCTATGATATTCCTTCCTACAGAACTGGTCTACGTGCAACTGGTTCCAGATGCCGTAGCTGGTATGAGCTGCAACTGAAGTCGATCCAAAACTTGAGCATCTCTTTGGTTTCCTCCCTCAGTAGGTTTCTAGTGATTAATAAAGAAGGTTCATGTGGCAGTTTGTCTCATAGGCATGACAAATCTACTTGACAATTTTTTACAGTGTGTGGAAAATCATCTCTAAGGCTCTTGTTTCTGTCACACTTGGTTAAAATGAACAAGGAGCTCTGAATTTATTAGAAAAATGCAGAACTACGATCACGACCCCCTTTGTTCCATAGGAAACAATGTCAGAAATCTTCAGACAAACCAGGCCAAGCGTCAGAACAATCCATCTGTTTGTGACATCTTGGCAACTACAAATATTACCTCTGAGTAATATTATATATACTATATATCTGAGAATTATAGCTATACTTTCATACAATTCTTTCAAATCCAACACTGGCTTATGGAAATTCAGAAATGTTTCAAATAAGGCAGGGGGACTGGAACTGGATGATCTTTAGGGTCTCTTCCAACCTGTGCCAGTCTATGATTCTAGTATTTTCCGTGGAGTGAGAGAAACAGTCACAAAACCAGAGTACATGGGGAGGTGTAGGTGGAAGGCTACTTACAGCAATTATTTCCCTAAGGTGGGGACACAATCTACGACAATGGATACAGAAGAGGTGCACTTTGTTCTCCCAGAACCACTTTTCTGGTTTTGTGGGAATACAGGCCACTTGTTTTGAGGTGTTCCTTGCTACTTGTCAGCATTAATTCACATGCTTGCAAGTGAATCAAGTATTTGTTCTACTCAGATTGTAATAAAAACCAAACAAACAGCTGGAGGTCTTGTACTTAACACAGCGTCTCTTGAATCTTGCAGTGTCTTTTGAATTTCCACTAAGATTCAAAATGACTCTTACCTTTCTGAGAGAGAGGTAAATTAACCTCATCACAGACTGTCCTTGTTCAAAGCATTATTCTGGCAGCTGTACTCCTCTCCACAAACATGAAGCACAAAAAGGCAAACAGCAGTTATTCTGAAGGCAATTTAATGTTGCAAAGTATTATTACATGCTTCCCACAAATACTCTGTACACAGACTTCAACTGAGATGCAAAACAAAACAGTTCCTTACACACTACTTACTGAATTTGTAATGACTGTGAGTTGGGCTAGTGTTTGTCACGACTGAGGGCTAAACATCCGTTCTTAAATATTCTTTAAGTTGAACTCAAAGAACGATGCACCTCTCATATCAGAATCTATCTATAAAGAATCCACATTATGCTCAACACACTAATAGTGCAACTAAAAAGCTAACTGAAACTGAAGTTTCCAAACCTGCTAACTTCCTGCCAGCAAAGGAGGGAAGCATTCCAGGATGTTAAAACCATCACTTAATACTCCAGGATAATGGGCCTACTTGTGCACGTTTCTATTCATCTTTTTGATAAGGGCAGTGCACAAACCCCTTGTTGTGCCAATTACATACTTCTTTCTGCACTGACGTTATCCTAAACCGGAGCCTCAGTTCAAAGTACAATGAGTAAAGCTGTGCATCTGGAAAAACTGCATGTTTTTCATTTTTGAAATTAATGTGGCTTCTGTTGGAATATAAGTTAATTTAAAGCAAAGTGCAGTAACTACATCTGAAAAAGCTGGAGTGCCCGTACAAATGGAATACTCCCAATCAGTTCTACGGTGTAGTTCCATACAATGGATAGTAATATATGTTCACAGCATCTCTTATAAAAAATATGAGGGTTAGAGGTTAGTTAATAAATAAAGTAGAGATCATCCTGGCCTATACCTGCATTTATTCACTTCTGCAGTAGCCAATTGCCCTATATCCATTTTTTAAAGTATAGAATCATTTTTTTGTGAGCAATTGAACTCTTTAGGGCAGAAGACAGCAGCTATCTGCAGGATGGTTAGAGCCCTCTAAGTCACAGTTTTCTTTCAAACTGAATATTAAGTAGTAAGTCTCCAGTCATCCTGAACAGTTCAGGTGTTTGCACTTACTAATTCCCCAAGCAATAGTGAAAATAACTTATTTACTACAATATAATAATTTAGTAATCAATACTGAAGAAATCTTACTCAAAGTAGGATTTTAGCTGAAAACAGCAACCTTAGTTGGGTTCCAGCCAGTAAGCCATCAGTATAAGAATCTAATCATAAGATTAATACCTGAGAATTGGTTAAAACCGAGCATATCATAGTCAAGGAGAGAAGAAGAAAAATGGAAAAAGCATCTGGGTTTCAACTAGTAACAAACATTACTGTGTGGATAGTTACAAACAAGTTCCATACAAAAATATGTGCCCAAAACCACGTTTCTGTCCAACAGATCTATTGGCAAGTGGTATGAATATTCATTGCTGCAATGAAGTAAACAGATTTGGCTGCTTTTGTGATCCGTTAATCAATCTGACAGTAGGCTACTTACCCACCTCAAAGTTCTCAAGAAGTTATATCCCCTACTAACAACTTTGCTTTAAGGGTAAAAGCACACACCTCAGCTTCCATTTTTTCAGCATAAATCTGAATACAAAGTTACTTGAAATGTTTTACAATGCTTGAAAGCTAATTCCCACCAAAGTTCCTGTTAAGAGCCATTTTCGTAAAGATGATACTATACAGAGTACATATGCATAAAAAATAAGTACATGAGACTCAATAGCAAAAGCACAGAGGAAATGTTATTTCTTGATCTAGTATTCAAAAAGGAAATATCACTTGACTCAAAACATACATTGAAATCCTTAACAGTTCTGATATTTTGTAGAACCTAACTAGACCCCATTTTCTCCAAGACTGCAGCAGTCAGAACTAATATTTAAAAAAAACTTACCTGTACTTTGCACTGTTTTGTTACCAGACCTAGCATCAATAGCTTGCAAGAATCATAGCCATTCCTGAATTTCAATCACAACGTTTAAACTAACTGCATCCCTTATGAGACAAGCTGAATACTATCAGAACAGCTTGAATCTACTATTCCTTCACTGATTACTGAAATCTACATCTTTTATCTTTGTTTTTAAACAGATGCCTATGCTACCTGTTTATTTTTTTCCTAAATATCATCAGCAGAGCAATGCTGGAGTACTGTCCATGTCACTTTGCAAAGCTTCCTTGAGAAGTCAACTTTCAAACTGGATATACAGATGGGAATCCTAGGAGTCTTAGCAATTTAACCACACTATCTATGCTGATCTGTGCTCTGACAGAAATTAAACCTCATGCTTCTGTATAGGCTTCAGTAACAAATTCAGTATCCAAACATGTCTGCAGAGGTAGAGAAGGATTTCCACAACATTTCTGTAAGAGGAAAATGTGCAGCATATAAAGTCAACAAATCAGTGGAGATACAGAAGCTTTCAAAACCCCTGAATTTCGACTTAATTTTAGGGACTGGATCTTCTGCAAACTACTTCCACATCTACGCTGTCCAACTGCCTTGATCCAGATACCCTGGATGTAATCAGTTTGCACTGGTCCCCTGCTGTAGTTGGGGAAATGATCAAACGCTCTGATCCAAACTGATACACATCCAGCATCATTACACTCCAGGATTGGAGGAACATGAGCACACCCTTGTGGCCGATGTGCAATTAGTTCTACATAAGAGCTGAGAAGGACGCAAAAACGGCAAGTAGGCCTCTTTGATAAAGAATGCCTCAAGACAGAGGTTTACAAAAACAAACCAAGCATCAACAGTGATGTACTGCAGGAGCATCACTTCTTGTCACTGATACTTGGAAATAACTTTTACCAAGTGAAATGCTACATTAAAAAAAAAAAAGTGCAAAATAGAGCCAACCAGAGAAAACAGTTCAAGAGTTTTCACGTTCCTGTTTCCTCGCTTTTCTTCAGGAAGAAGGGAAAGAACACAGTTGCCACCTGTTTCCATGACACTGGGAAGGCAGCTCATCTTAAGAAGATAAAATATAACCCCATTCACTTATCATTATTTTAGATACTGTCTGTGCTGGAATAAAAGTTGAAAATCCATCCCAGTCCATGGCTAACTTCACGTGATCTTCACCGGTGATTTCTTGTGTGCGCAGAGGAGGGTGACATAGGGAACACCAATGAATGCCCATCTCTCACTCGGCCAGAACTTTATGACAGGGCCCTGCTCAGGGATCTCCGAGGCAGCATCGAAGTAAGCGAAACAGACACAGCCTAGGTAAGCCGCAAGGCAAATCAAAATGTGCCTGAGAATAGAGCAGCCCCCCGCCCAAAAAAAAAAGGTCAGTAACATGACTCCAGTAAAGCTATCAAATATATCAGCATGTTTTAAAATCAGCCTGTCAATCTCCTTTCTCAAGTCCCCAACGCTGATACTAGATGCCCTCTGCCAACAGGTGAAGAATCAGAGATTGCATTAAACTACAAAGCCAGAGCTCATCCTCTGTATAAAATGTCTGCAGCTTTTTGGTCTCTTTCCACCTTACAGAGTTTTCTAGAAATGATGAGCTATAGCAGTTTGGATACAAGGTCACAATTTGCTGCGTAATTAAAGAGCTGTTCACTGCTCCCACTTTATCCTCAGCTGTTAACAGTGGATGTTTGAGCCTTTATGGTCATTGCTTCAGTTAAGCAGTGCTTTTGGATTTTTAGCAGCCAGTATGGGCAGGAAATTCACTTACAATTAATCAACTTAGTGTCTGAAAAATGTGATCAGGCCAAAGAGCATTCTAGATCTGCCACCTTGGATAGCGTGACGCTTGTTCCTGGCTTACAATCTTATCAGTAAATCTGTTTAGCACTAACCAGAAATAGCCACTAGCAGCCTATGGACATAGCACAGAATGGTGAGGATCGGTCACATTTGAATCAGACTGTGGAGATTATGCACAACACTTACCATACACAGTGCAAATAGGGGAAGTTAAATGAAGACCAGATCTCACAAAAAGCTTTGTCACTGATCCAGCAGAACAGTGCTAGCATCCACCAGAGACCTGAAAACAGACCGAGTTTGTACACACGCAGGTTTTCACACCTGAGGAGAAAAATGCAAAGAAACTACTGTAAAACAAAAACAGTATCCGCTTGATGCTTGATGCCCCTTGACTTTAAGTGTTGCAGAACACAATAAAGATAAAAATAAAATAAAATACAGACCATGTACATCTTTAAAATGTCTCCACCATAAATGTCCTGTATGGTGGAGCTTTACTTGCAATAATATGATTCTGATGTAAGGCACCGGTGAGGTAACAAAACAAGCCTCTCGATCAGTAGTTGTGTTTGGGGAATTAGCTTAAATACCAAAGTACAAATGGTGGGCAAACATTGTAGCACTGAGGGGATATACAGGAGAACAACAAATTAGCCAGATGTTCTGTCAGTAACAACTAGCCATTCAGCAAGCACTCAAATTTATTCACATCCTATCTTCCACTGAACTATATGAAGATAGGTAATAAAGAGGAAATGGATTTTTTTTTTTAATTAGTTGGTTGACTTTTTACCCATAATACTGCAGTTCCAGGGAACTACCAAGGCAAAGGAGCAGAAGCAGAGGATTCAAACAAGTATGCTTCAGCAGATGGTACAGGCATGCATATCTCACACAGAATTCTTCGCACTGACTAAGCTGCAATTCTCTCCCTCCACAAGAAACCGTACTTGTTAACACAGAGGTACAATGTAGAGAAAACATTTTCTGTTATCACATGCAGTGAGGCCTGCAGGTGATCATCACTAAATATAATATGAGATGTATATGCATAGCACTACCTGTGTTGCAGGTCTACTGAAAAACTCAGTTCTAACCTCCTGTAAGATGCTTTGTTCTTTTCCATGTCTTGGAATTACACTAAGAACTGTGCAGCTTTGCTCAAAAGACTAAAGTTAAAAAAAAAAAAAGATGGCATCAGTATACTCTTCCAGTTCCAAAATGATACTAAATTAATAGTTTGATCTCTACCGACACTTGCTATTCTGAGCTTAGGCCTCTTTATACATTTGGATGCAGCTCTGCTGTTACTGATGTGTTTGTTTTTTTCCAACATTAGCTCACACTATCTCCATGGCTGCACTAAGCCTACAAAGTACAGGCTACTTTGCTTGTGTCAGTAAAGTAGTAATGCCAACTCTGTCTTCAAGCTAAAACTTTTCATTACATTCTTCCTCATGAGTTAGACTCTCTTAACCACTTAGCACCCACAGATAATGCCTCCAGCCTCTCTGTGGAGGAAAAGAAGAACTGCAGCTGTTGTCATGGCTTTGGTAAAGGAGCCCAGCTAAACAATCAGAAAAATTGAAAATCAAAACACGAAGTACTCTGTACAGAAACACTTTTCTGAATACACTGCAGGACCAGCAGTCTACCTGCCTCTGGTGTATTGCAAGCTAAGCAAATTGCACAGTATTCTCCACAAATCTGTAAGATGTTTTTTAATTCTGAATATTTCAGTTGACATTTTAAAGGTGTTTGGGATTAAAAAACTCCTAAGACTGAGTAGGTGGCACCTCTATAGCTACTGGATTAATGACAGAAAAGCCACCTACTGCTTAATCTTGTTGGAAAAGAATTTTCTGAAGTGTCCTTTGCACAAATTACCTTAAGGGTCAGGCTTCCTCTTCTAAGTCATCTATAAATAATGTCACAGTCAAAATCACTACACTCACCTTTAATCAAAAAAAAAAAGGTTCAACTTCTGGCTAAACTCTATTCTCCTCCACAAATCGGAATAACAGTATCTGCTTCCATGACAAAGAAATCTACATGACTTCCATAAAAATCAATATTTCACATAGAGTATGAATCAAAATGGCTTTTTCCCTTGGCTTGAATTCTCCAGTTCATTTGACAAACAAATGGCCCTTAAGAGGCTATAAAAAGCACAAAGAAAAGGCTAAGGAGATTACTGAGTTGCATAACGACTTCTAGAGCATAGCTACAAGAATTCTTTCTCTTGTGAAATAAGCCAGTAATGAAAAAACAATTTGGCAGTTTTATATAAAACAAAAATCATATTGGTAAACTGCCCTCCCATTTAACAGGTAAGACTAGACTGCTACAACTGAGTATATGTGCACTCTGACTGAACAAAGGTTGTGTGTATAGAGAATATGGAGCCCTTCCAAAGAATGCAGACAAATACATGCAACTGCACTCCACTTAAAGTAAGAGGTCTGACCTCAAACATTCTGCTCCTTTAGTCAGTGACCATGCTTGACAATATCTCAGTAGTTTTAACGCAAAGAAGAGAGGACAAGTAACCTGCACAGTCACTTCAAACACTGGTGTACCTCAGACACCTGCTGTACAAGGGACAGGGCTTGTGCACACTTCCAACAGTATTATCTTCCAGAGTCATGGCACCCTTAACAAAACATGTCAACTTTTCTTCAACTCAGTGTAGTTGTCAGATGGTGATTAGTAACTTGATTTTGACATAGATAACTGCCTTTATATCCTAGTTTTAAACTTTTAACTAGCTTAACCTTTCAGTCAAAGAAAAAAGAGAAATGGACAAGCTGCAACAATGAATTAAAGCTCCTCCACAGTCAGACTGCTAGTAACAAAACTAAATATGCACAGACATATTTGAAAGTAGTGTGAGTATTCACTGCTCAACACACAGAGTTCAGCTAAGCAAGAATATCCTACCATCTATCTGCTCAGAGAAATAGTTACTTGCACAAAGAGGACCCACTAAATCATACTAATTTGATGATGCTATAATCTCCATTGTTTTTTGGCTTGGCAAACAACATAATCCACAGCTACTTACTACCTGATCGCATCCCTGTGAGACACACAAAGGGATGTTTGAACAGAAATAAGAAAAAGCATTTATAATGCCTTGTCTTTCAGGAGCAAGTATGCATTTAACTACCTCTAGCTCTTTTGATAATCTTATATCCACAGTGTGTGCTTAGCACTCTGTACCACTAGTTCTGCATTTAAGAGCATAAATCTCTTTCATGCGAACAGTCCCACCTCACCAGGGATGAATGAGTGGCAGAAAATTCTCACCTGAAAACAAATCGTTTCTGACTTGACAGAATTCAATACAAGACTTGTAACTGCCTAGGAAGGGAATAATGCTATGATGTACTATACCAAAACATTAACTTAAGCACAGAACAGAAGAAATTTCTCTGAAGTATGAGTTTCTACTTCAGCAACTTTTTTTTTCCTTTCTTCCCAAAATATTTGTTTCTCAGACTCAGATCCATGGCAGACTGGCACGACTCAGCCACACAGCCCCCTAGTGACTGCAGTAGAGGAGAACAGGAGACGCACAGGCATTTTGAATAATCTCTGAATTGCTCTTTCTTCAACAAAAAGAGGTGGGATGATCCCATTTCTAATTTAAATTGATCAGGGATCAGCATAGATTAAAATGAAATCTATAATTACCCGCCTTTTACATTATACATATGTATAGTAGGTATTACATTATCCTAACAGGTAATTTAGAGAGCCATGTAGCATTTTAGGTCAATTTTTCTTCATCATTTCAAAAGAAGGTTTGTCAGTGTCTGTAACTGTCAAAAACTGACAGATAAACTCCACGTATTTTAATGCCATATGACTTTTCACATGGAATTTCAAAGAGCAAGTACATGTAGGCATATTAATTCCTAGATCTGATCCAACAGCATTCAAACCTATAAGACACTAACTATTCATCCTCTCAAGTTTCTCAGGAGCTCATGCCTGGAAAACAGAAATTGCTTCATTATTGCTGAAATGCCATAACCAAGCTTCCCCTTGCCCGTGGCTCCTTCGTGTTTTCTTAAAAACGAAACACCCACTAGCATTCTTAATCTACTAGCTTCCTCCTGTACATGGAACTTCCATGCTACTTCCCAAATTTCTCCATCTACAGAATTAGCTGCTGCTTAGCAGAACATCTAAAGAGAAAAGACGCAAGAACACTTACACAGAGTGTAAGTTTAGCAGAGCCTTACACTGCATGGGAAAGTAACAGAACAAGATAAGGTGCGAAACAGGAGAATCTCACCAACAGAAGCAGTTAGAATGCAGGCAATTTGTCCTACTGCTTTTATTTTGATGGACATTTACAGGTGCAGTGTAAGAACAAGCATAAATTATAATGTCCTTCTCAGACACTGGAGAAGAGTGGGAAAGGTGAAGTTTATATGCTGATGATTGCCTGGTCGTTTCTGCCTTGGTGAGGAGAACTAGTCTCTTAACAGTTCATCATCTTGGTAGGACTCTTTCAAATGTTAAAACAAACCTCAGGCTGTTTTCTACCTGCATTCCGGCTTCACGCTTTCTAAAGCCTGATTGAAAGCTATCCTCTGTGTCCTAGTGATTAATCTTATCTTTGTCAGCCTGACTCCATCACATTATTTGTGTAAGACAGACAGTAAGCCCTGAGAGCAGGCATGTCTTCCATGCATGCTTGGGCCATCCTCCCTGCAGTAACCATGATGTGATCGTATCACCATCTCACCGTTATGCAGACTGCACAGTAGAAAAACTATCACTGGAGTGAAACTTGTCAAAACCCCACAATAAATAAATTAGAGTTAGATGAGGTTGAGGGAAGAGATATGCTGCAAGAAGACAGACAACGTCTGATCTAGTATAATTGCCTCAGGGGAAAAAAAAACCTTGCCAAAAATGTCTGAACTGACAGAGCAATCCCACACCACATCTGTACGAGGAAGAAGCATTTCTGATCTACCATCACAAGCAACGACCGTAATCATCATATGGTATCATCATATGGTGGCCTAAGGTTCTCCAAAGGTAACACTGCATTCAGGAGAAATGTACTCACCTCTTCAACTCTGCAATCAGTAAAGCCGTGCAAGGAACACCCAAAGTCATTAGTGAGATGTTGTTGATGGCAGGTTTAATGAAGGCAAGGCAGGTAGTAACTCCAGAGAGGACACCAACAGCAGCTTTAAACCGACTCCTGGATTTTTTTTGTTGGGAGGTAAAGTGGTTTTAATTCAAAGCTTTCAATTAGTAAAGACAAAAATCGTAACATAATTTTAATAGAGTAACAGAACTTACATTTTTTATGCGTGGTCAGGAGATGCTATGACAATGCACATAAAATGCTAGTAGATCCTGCACTGACTTGTGTATGCATACAGAGTTAATCATGTAGTCAGATCTTTCCTGAACTATAATTTTCCAAAGCAGACATGTATACATACACATATGCGTATGTATGAATACACAGACACATAACTAATCACTGGTTTCAAAATCTTAAGATCCTGCTCCAATTTTCCTCCTCCCAGAAGAAGTCAAGAACAATACCATCCCTGTAACCAGCACTGTACTTCCTCAAAGCAGTTTTGTGTCATGACTCATCCACCTTTTAACATGGATTTTTAGGCTATTTTTTGTTACTGTTAGCGTCCCAGCTTTTAGAGCCACATTACAGTCTGTTTGACATGTCCTTAGCATTAATGAAATTGCAGTTGGGCCACAGAGGGACAGCCTGGCAAAATTTTGCTTTAAAACGAAAATCCATTGTTTTTCAAACTTCAATTTTGGACTTAAAACAACTCATTTCTAGTCTGTGACAGGACTATGTCAGCAAAGGATCATTATGCTGCCTTCAAACTACTCACTTACAACTCTGTAAAACTAGCTGATGTTCAGGGATGGCTCTTTTCTCCTTAATTCCACATCTCAAGCAGAACCTCAGTACACCTGCGCAGCACCATTCCCTGGTCATCAGTATCATCACCCTCACCTTCTCCAAACTCAATTCACAAGCCTCTTGTTTCAAAGCTTTTTAAAACTGGAAGGCAACAAGTTACTACACAGGAAATTCTGATCTAATGCGGGTGCCTTAAATACTAGACACCACAAATCTGTCATGGTAGATAACAGCATTTTCAACATTCAAAATCTGATTGTGACAAGGATGAAGAAAGTAAGAAATCGTAGCAGAGTACTGAGCAGACATAATTCTGGAAGAATAAGTTAAGCAAAACGAAGTATAGAAGTACGTCTGTGTACATACACATAAATATCCCAAAATCACAGAATCATAGAATTGCAGGGGTTGGAAGCGACTTCAAGAGGACATCAAGTCCAGCCCTGAACCTAAAGCAGGCACCCTACAATAGGTCACACGGGTAGATGTCCAGATGGGTCTTCTCCTTCACCAGGGAAGGAAACCACAACCTCTCTGGGCAGCCTGTGCCACTGCTCCGTCACCCTTATCATAAAGAAGTTCTTCTGCTTGTATGAAACTTCCTATGTTCATGTTTTAGTCCTATTGCTACATATTACCAAGAAGAGCCTGGCCTCATCCGTTTGCCTCCCACTATCCTTCAGATATTTATTAACACTGTTCAGATTCCCCCTCAGTCTTCTTTTCTCAAGGCTGAAGAGACTCGTGTTACTCAGCCTTTCTTCACATGGGAGATGCTCCAAGTCCTTTACCATCTTCATGGCCCTCTGCTGGACTCCTAGGAGATATCTGTCTTTTTTGGATTGGGGAGCCCAGAAACGGACACAATATTCTAAATGTGGCCTAACCAGAGCAGAGCAGAAGGAGAGGATCCCCTTCCTCTACATATCTATGTATAAATCAGATCTGACCTGGGATAGGTTTTTTTGTCCATTAAAATTCTTTTTTCTGTACGCTTCAGAACGAAATCATGATCTTAACAAATAACCACCATGACAATCTTTAACAAAGTAGTATTCTGAGGACATTGGGATGGGGTACATCCTTCAGCTCATCTCTGTATTTTTATGGATCAATTATAAACAGCTAGTATTGCTTTAGTTTTATCACCAAGTTCAAATAGGATTTCTCCACAGAAGTGTTAATATTCTTCTTAAAAAGGATACTGCTTAATATCATGGCCAATACTACGAAGCAAATTATCAGAATACAGTGACAGATTACATGCAAGAATTCCTTTAGGCTTTTGAGGAACAATGTATGCGCAGTCAGAGAAATTATTAAAGAGACTGAACAAGTCCTTCGCTTTAACTAAATGTCTAAAAATCATGTCATCTACTAAATAACCCCAGGAAAACCTCTATTTGCTCTTCAAGTTTATGACGTCTTGTAATAGGCCTACATCACAGTATGAAAAAGTACTACATTCACAGTAACTTGACAAAGCCATTACATTACAGACTATGTATGATAATTCAAGATACACAGTGCAAGCTATTATGAGGAATACTCAATGCAGAAACAACCTTATCTCTGAAAGCAATTTCTAACTGAGTATAAGTTAAGGAAATAAAAAATAAAGTAAACAATAGTATGAGAAAGCAAGAGGCACCAACATTAGCAGTTTTCAGAGGGCAGAACAATGGTGTGATTTCAACCTCCTCATTACCTCATTATTCTTTATGCATAAAAAGAATAATATGCACAAAGATTACAGCACACTTTCTCTTTAAGGAGAAAAAATCACAGCTAATCACAGGCAATGTTATAGGCTCGGGGCAAAGTGTCTGGAAGACTGTGCGGAAGAAATGGACATGGGGGTGCTGGCTAATGCTAGGCTGAACACATGCCAGCAGCGTGTCCAGGCAGCCAAGAAGAACAATGACATCTGACTTACATAAGAAATAGTGTAGCCAGCAGGAGCATACCTCTGTTCTCTGCTCTGGTGAGACCACATCTCAAGGACTGTGTTCAGTTTTGGGCCCGACTATAAGAAAGACATTGAGGCCCTGGAGTGTGTTCAGAGAAGGGCAACAAATCTGGGAAACGATCTGGAGCACAGGTCTTATGAGGAGCAGGTGAAGGAACTGGGACTGTTTAGTCTGGAGAAGAGGAGGCTTGGGGAGACATTATAGCTCCCTACAACTTCTTGAAAGGAAGCTGTGACAAGGTGAGGGCTGGCCTCCGCTCCTAGCGACAGGACTATAGCGAATGGCCTCTAGTTGAACCATGGGAGCTTCAGGTTGGATATCACAAAAAAATTCTCCTCTGAAAGAGTGGTTAGGCACTGAAATGGGCTGTCCAGGGCAGTAGCTGAGTCACTGTCCTTGAAGGTGTTCAAGAAATGTTTAGATGTTGTACTAGGGGACACGGTTTAAAAGGAAATATTAGTAGTAAGTAGGTGGGTGGTTGGACTGGATGATCTTGGAGGTATTTTTTAACCTTGGTGATTCTATGATTCTATTGTAAATCTTCAATAAAGAAAAATCCATTGCAGCAATGAGAGTCTTCCAAACAAACGTACTTCATCTTTGAATACCTAAAAATTAAACTTAACCTCTGGCTTTCATGTTCAAATAAAAATTCAGCTGACTTCCACAGGTGCACTCTCATATGTATACCTTTGGATATACAAAAGGAATTGGGAAAAGAGAGAATACGTTACTTTATTTTAGGTGCAAACACAAACTGTTCATGTCTTTCTAGAGCTAATAAGAATACGTACTTTCACAGACAACTATCACATCCCAAACCTTGAATTTTCAGGGCATAAAACTTCCCATCAGCAATGTAGACTCAGGACTTCCAAACAAGAAGAACATAAGATGAGATATTTCAAGAGATGCGTGTGTGTACTATGTTCACGATTTACCTGTCATTCCGAAAAACTCTTGGTAGATATCTCCTAGGGAACCACATGGCAAGAGCACACATAAGGACCCACAGAATAGCCAGCTCATCCAGCATCTGGCCCAGGAAACTGAGGGTGGCATGAAAGTAAACAGATCCAATTCCTGGAAGAGTTGGTCAAAAGTTACAGTCAGTAGTTACAGTGCTGTGCAGACTGAAACACACTGCTCATGATCAGGAATTCATAGCAAATGGATGATACAGTTTGGTCTAGAAAAACAAAAAAACCCACCAGCTTTTCTAGAAAAGCAAACCAAGTCATCAGCACCTCATACTAAATAAATTAATAAATAAATATAAAGAAGTATTAAACAAACACATTACCAAAGAAGGAGCTAAAGGTGCCATCTCCTAGTGGGGAAGTAAATACGTGTAAAAACCTATCAGGTAGTAAATTTAAATGTAAATGCATTTAAGAAATGAATTAAAAATGCTCTTTCTGAATTTTCTCAGTAACACAGGAATGGATAACATGATGGAAAGCAGCATGCGATGACTGCACTCTGTGATCTAAGTTTACAAGTGAAAAGTGGCACATGACCCTGCATGACTCTGAGTATCCCTTTATAAATTCCGAGTGCCTTTAGGATTGAAAAAGCTTAAGAATTTCCCATTGACAATATGGCTAAATCTGTGGATCTATCATTAAAATAACAATTTTGCTTTGTAATTTGACATCTTTTCCAGTTTTTCTAAGTACTCTCAGCAATCTTTAATTCAGTGTCAGAGGATGGAGATTCAGCACTGCTCCAGAGTAAGGCTGGATATTTGTACAAAGGAAAGACAAAAAGGGAGCAGATCTAAGGTCAAAGTCCCCCCAGACTCCAAGAGGTATTTTCCTTTCAGAAACTACATCTGCTTTTGTATCAAGCCAGTACAAGCACACTCCTCTGGAGACGTCAATATTGCTTTGTTTTGCAGAAACAATCATGCACAAGCAGGAAAAACCGATTTCCTCTCTCACTTCATGCATGAGCAGGCAAACAGAGATTAATCAACTTACCGACCACAACTAGCAGAGTCCATATTAAATATATTCCGCTGTTGAAGCAGGTTGCATATTGACGGAATAAGCACATGCATATGGGTGGTAAAACAAAAAACAAGATGTTGCTTATCTATAAAAATAAAAAGTATCACAAAAACAGAAAATAAACATTTAAGATCAGTAGGCTAATTCATCTACAAAAAGTTATTCAGTGATACCTCAACTCAATAAAATGTGGTTCTCAGCTTCTGACAAAGCAGAAGTTTTTGCAAAGCATCATTAAGCTGAACCTCATTAAGCCAGTAAGAGCATAAAACTCTAAGTAATGTAAACTGTTGCTAGTCACACGTTTAAATCACTTTAGAAGTCTATTTCCAGAGGAATTTTATTAAAAGACTACAAATACTCCAGTTGCTGCAATTCAGGAAGCCCTCAGCAGCAAACAGATTAGGAAACAGGAGCTCTAGCAAGTGAATTCTCTTCTCAGTGGTTGTCAAATCCAGCATGGAAAAAGCACCAGATGGGCTGTTAAGTTTTTCTGAAGTCAGGTCACTGAACAACTGCTATTCTTTGGCAGATCTGAAACACAAAGTTAAGCTGAAAGAGTTAAAACCATTTCTTATAGGGTTTAGAAAGCCTTAAGTTGTAGATACTCTTATACTTCTATTTTTTATTTTTTTTTTCCTGGTTCTCCAACACGGAAGCAACAAAATATGACTGAAAACTAGTTATAGGAAGGTGTAAAGGCTGATAATTCAGACAGCTGATCGTTTTACTGTTTTAATGTAGCATGTAAGTCTTGGACAAAGATCTGCTCTTTGCTTACTGACAATCAAAAGCATCATTCTTTGGTCACATGCTGAAAATGCTTTACCTGCGATTAGCAGGAGCTGTCACTGCAGTATCACACAATTCTTTCAGTAAGAAGTTGTGTGTGTTGAGGGGCAGCCACAGGCACTAATGCTGTTTCACAATGGGACAAGGGCAAGGATGAGCTCTCCAGCCTTGATCTCCTCACATTCCCCATAGCTAACCCAGGCATGTGACAAAATAATGTCAAGCAACATTTCCCTAAAATGGACTTATAAAAGAACTCTGAGATAAACAGCAGTCCTCTGGGACAGATCTCCTCCTCTCAGAGGCTTCTGGATATTTCATGTCATTAATGAAAATCTAACAGAAAAGCATTCAGGAGACGCATATGGAGAAGGCATTTACTCATTTCACAACTGTCCACCATTCAAAATTGTCTCAGTGTGAGAGCAGAGGTTGCAATGATAAAAATGGACACATCTAATTTAACATTTGCAAGACTCATCAAAACATACTCCTAGTCTGGCATCCAAACTGACAATAACTACAGCAGTAGCTTCTCAGCACCATCTACTTCATGTGTGTCACTTTCCTTCACAGTAAAGGCACCTCCTCAAACACAAGCAGCATTTCTTGGCTAGATATCACTGAAGTAAAATAGTTAGATTTATCACATGCTCATTTTAGAGATGTAAAATCCCGTATCTTTTCTACCTAAAACAAAGCTTGAGCAGCCACTAGAAAACCGACAGGGAGAAATTTTTGTATTGACTGATCCCACCATCTTTAGACATCTTAACAAACTCTACTGGAGTGTGTGTCTTAAGGCTGCACGGAAAGGCCCAGTACCCCAGGCCTGTGCATTATGTTTTGGATAACCACAGACAATTCCACTGCCGTGAGCTTCTGGGTGCTTGTAGTGCAAAGACAAAGAGAAAGGAGGGGATTAATAGAAAAAAAGATCTTGGCAGCTGTTGGAGACAAAAAACATGAGCCTCCAGCCCTGCCACTAAGAGAAGATGTGACCATGCTTCTTGCAGTTGGGTCACAATGATGACCAGTCTCAATTGAGAATGGTGGCTCAATGGAGCCACCACTCTGCTCCCACTGGATCACCTTTCTAAACTAGTGCGAGGAAGGACAAAATCCTTCTGCTAATGCCAAAGACCAGGCTCCTTGAGGACTCACACATCTTCACAGAAGCCACTCACATTGCCCAGCTTTGAACTGCCAGCTTACTCTGCCTGGATCACAGATTTCTCCAGTCCATGGCAAAAGCTGCCCCAGTGCAGAGCAGACCAGAGCCTCACCAGTTTCATTCAAGCCCCTTCACAAAGTGTCCTCTAATGAATCCTCTGTCTCTTTCTGCCAGCTGAAGTATGAAACCAGCCTCGCAAACCAGGTATGAAAAAGCCACCAGGGTCCATGCTGATGAGAAGTGCCACAGATGAAGTACGTCTTAAGCAGCAATAAAAAGATGTCTAAGGAAATCTCTCACTCTACCAAGGCATCGAATTTTGCCATCACCAGTGCCAGAGTACAACATATCCCCGAGGATAAGAAAGACCGAGGACTTACATGTGGAGAATATCCTAAAGCAGATTTTAAGAGGCAGACAAATTTGCTTAAGCCACATAAAACCTCCACATTCTTGCAAACATGCTCATGCAAACAATATTCCATAGGATCTAGGAACTACCAAGCTCTGTGCAGCAAAGACTTACTGTGCCATATAGAATGTAGTCGTGGACCAGAGTTGTAGCTCATACCAGAGCTCAGGAAAATGATCTGAAGCACATTGCTTAAGTTCTCTTAGTTTCAAGTTCACCAGCTAGATCAAGAGGACAAACGACTTGCTGGCTTTCACCCTCTGCTATCAGCCTGGCTCCCTAGAGGAACCACACCCTTAGATACACTGCCAGGATTAATGCCAGCTTTCCAAAACGAGTGAGGTACCTAACCACTGGGCTTTAGTTTTAGAAAGCATGTTGCATATTGATAATGTACTTCACTGATAATGTAATTCATAAGTCTATAAAGTTAAGATCAGTGCAAAAAGGAGTACTAAGAATTTCCCCCGGGATTTGCAAAAGGTTATAGTAGAAGGTAAGAAGACCATCAATAAAAGTCCATCCTCTAGCTTTAAACAATTTTGGACTTCTAGTTTTAATTTCCAACTACTTACTTGTATGAAAGGAATACAGGACACAGAGCACAGACGGAATGCCAGTGGCCAGGTTATGACCACACAACTTTGTTCGCACAGCCTGCATGTGGTATTTCCCATGATCTTACCAAAGATTATTTACTATGTGGTAAATCTCTCAGCCAGCAGCTGCAGCATTCAGCTGCGTGAGGGTGCATGCCTTATGAAAAAGGGAAGAAAAAATGGAGTAGCTCTTCAGTGAAGTTAGAGGATTTGTATCATCAGCGTTCCTACACAAGAGCGTGCCACAGACATGTACTACAAGACTGAAGCGGTAAAAAAGATGTTGCCAGAGTATAAGGATATTCTCATTCTGATAGCTTCAAAAAACATTTATCTCCTTGCAACTACAGAATAGACAAGAAACAAAACCATGGGCAATTCTCTTCACATGGAAGTTTGGCAAGAAAGAAATGCACAACTGAATCTAAATCACTAAACTGAAAAGTACCAACTTCAGTAACAGAAAAATGCTAGTTCAGTTTTCTCAGGAGTGTAAAACACACAAAAAAATCCTTCTGTTTTGTTTTCTTTTGCAAATACCTCTGCATATGTAAGCTCTTTTAAGCACGTGGAGGTATTTGCTCTTGTTTAAGAGTAAGGTTACATTGCATAAGGCCTAATTATTAAAGAGAGAACTAAAAAAGAAAAAGGTATTTTTTCTATAAGTTCCTGGTTATGACATACTTTTAGTCTCTTTACTTACAGTGTGTACCATTAAATTATCTTGGACGTGTATGTTTTAAAAAACTTGTGTGACCAATTTGCAGAAAACTGCTGAACAGATATTCTTCTCCTCACTTAATCCTGATGAGCACTTTGATTTGCTTTTTAACAAGATCAAGTTAAATTTACGCACAGTGCTAAGGCTGGGTCCCACAAGTATAATTAAATGGATCTTCCCAAATATGTTTCAGATAAGCTGTTCCAGTTTCATGCTTATATACTGCATGAGACCTAAATGACATCCCTGATCTTAGCTTGTGGCAGACTAAAATGTGGATTAGCAAGGTTTTAATCTACAGCTTGAAGACCCAGATCCCACATTCAGGTCTGCTGATGAATCTTACCTGAAACGTTCAAGGTTTAGAGTCAGTGTCAGTACAGAAACAACGAAGAGGGAATAAAATTGAGACTCCACTTACAGCGCCTGTCACGGTAGGGCCAAATTTTTTCCAACCACCCTGTCAGAATCTCTGTCTCCAGGAACACAGCCACTCAGCCCCCATCAATTCATTGAATTCAACAGTCTTAATTTTCAGAAGCTGCAAACACAGAAGTCAGTCTCTCATAATCTCTTCTCTACTGAAGCGTGTCTACCCTCAATACAGCCTCTGTCCTCCATGTTTTCTATATACAATTAGCAGATCTGGATGAGGCTTCTATATGGGGCTTTGGGGCAAACTTTGTGCTGTGCCTCTCTGCTACTATGTCTGGAAGCTCAGTTAATCACCCGGGCACAGCCGCAGCTCCCAGCATTTTGCAAGCTTTCTTGACACAGCTAATCAGCTCAGTGCAGTCAGAAGGATATCCAACCCCTTGCATTGCTGGCTCCAAAACACATAGCTTCTTCAAGAAACTTATTGTTTATCCTGACCTTTTCCTCCCTTTGTTTTTGGTTCTTGCACAGTGACATCAGAAACAAAGAAAGCAGACTGTTTCACCATACACCCTCAAACACAGACGATAACTGCCCAGATGACTCTGGTGCTGAACTACAAGGAAAAACAACAGGTTAGCCATGTACACTATGCACAGTTGAATTACTTGTTCTAAATGGATGTCATCCCCGGGTACACACTCCCACGAGGGACAAACACTCCAGACACCACCTTCTTTCCTTCACCGAAGCGTAGCACTAACATCCGATGTTAGCAGTCAAGAAACACAGAGAAAGCAAAAACCCCTCCTCACACCTGCCACAGAACAGAAAGCCCACAGCAATACCACAGGGGTTCTCTCCTAGTGACATGGTAAAGCACACCACCAGAAAGCCCGATGTATGATCTCACTCCCTGCTGGATCAGTTTGTCTCTGAGAACCCTCAGATGAATAAACAGGATGCTGGAAGCAGCGCTCCCCTCCCAGATCTCTGGACGCGTCTCTTGACAGCCTGGTCTAGTGGCTGGTGACCCCTTCCCACGGCAGGGGTGTTGAAACTCGATGATCTTTGGGGTTCTTTTCAACCCAGGCCATTCTACGACTCTCTGATCTCTGCTGTGGGGTACGTGCTTCCAGCAGCACACCACAGCCGCTCCCGGGCTGGGACGGCGTGATGACAGGAGCAAACCAGAGCTCCTGGAAGAAGCAACAATTACTTCAGTCCTCTTTCCCCTCCTTCCTTTCTTGAGGCGACTCCTCCCAGCAACACGGCGCTGACTGCACCCTGCAACCCTTCTGTCAAACCGCTCCCGTTAAGTTTGCCTCTGGGAGAAGGCAAAGCTCCACAACACGCTTTTGCCTCCAGCACCCCCAGCACCCCCCCCCCCCCAGAGCCGCCGGTGCAGCCCGCGGCTGTCCCCGCCCCTCCCTCCGCGCACCGTGTTGTAGAACTCGGCGATGGCCGGCACGATGGTGTAGTTGTCCTCGCACCAGTCCACCTCGGAGCTGCCGGCCCGCAGCTGGTCCCACCACAGCATCGCGCCCATGGCGCCCGCCCGCCCCTGCCCGGCGAGCCGCGGCTCGGCGGGGCGGGAAAGGGCGGAGCGAAGAGGGGCGGGGCGGCCCTCCGCCCTCCCAGCTCCCTCAGCGCCCGCCCCCATGGGCCCGTGTTTCCCAGTCGGCGCCGAGCAGCCCGCTCCTCGGTGCGCGGCCCTCTGGCTTCCCTTGCTGCGTGCTCCCAGCTTCCTGCCCGCCCTTCTTTTGTGCGCACCAGCAGTGTTTGTTTATGACGCTTGGATGAAAATATTTGGCTTCTCTTATCCTTCTGCACTGCGTGGCCCCTTTCGTCCCGTCGCTGCGCCAGGCTCTTTCATCCTCTGAAGCACTTCATGTGTTTATAAGTAGCGGTCCCTTCTCTCCTCTTGGAGCTCAATACCCCAGGTCTCAGCCTTTCCTCACAGGACAGGTGCTCCAGATTCCTAATCATCTTTGTCGCCCACAGCTGGATTCTCTCCAGAAGTTTCCTGTCTTGGACTGAGCAGCTCAGAACAGGACATAGTACTCGAGATGCTTTCCTGCAGGCACTTTGAGGTTCTTAGGCTGGACATGGAACAGTAGCTGGCCCAACATTCCACACCCACAAACAGAGGTGGCTGACAGACGCACACTTCCCAGTGTCTGTCCTTCTGTGTTCATCAGTCCCCGCTCTCCCAGTGGTCCCAGGCAGTGCAGCAGGCGGGCTGAAGAGAGCGAGCCTCTGGAACTGCAGCTGAAGCAAGGGCTTCTGGCTTACCCAGGCCTTGGTCAGGTTTCTGTTAAAGGAACTACACCTACGTGAAAGCTCAGTCTGCGTGCAAGAACACCTCCTCTTCTCCCCCAGAAAACAACCTGCACGCAATGATGGCATTTCCTGTTTCAGCTATATCAACTATTCAGTCCTAGGATGGATTCAGCAACGCAGAGTCTCTGTGATTCCACTGTTTGTCTCAAATGGAAGAGGAATTCTCCTAATTTAAAATAAAATTGGAAGGAGCAGCTTTTCTAAAGAAACAGTACAAAATGTAACCCTAATTCCTAATCATAGAATCCTTAAGGCTGGAAAAGACCTCTAGGGTCATCTAGTCCAACCGTCAACCCATCACCGTGTCCACTAAACCATGTCCCTCACTGACGCATCTACATGATTCCTGAACACCTACAGAGATGGTAACTCCTCCACTCCCCTGGGCAGCCTGCGCCAATACTTCACCACTATTCTGGAAAAGAATTTCTTCCTAATATCCAACCTGAACACCCTCTTGTGCATCTTAGGGCCATTACCACTTGTCCTATCATTAGTTACTGGGAAGAAGAAGGGAACCCCCACCTTGCTACAGCCTCCTTTCAGAGAGTCATAGAGAGTGGTAAGGTCTCCCCAAGCCTTCTTTACATTCAACAATCCTAATTCCCTCAGCTGTTCCCCATAATACCTGTGCTCCAGACCCTTCAGCAGCTTTGTTGCCCTTCTTTGGACAATCTAATCATATGACACAGATGCAAGCAGGATTTTCCTCCAAAGATCCCTCAGGGCGCTTGCCAGATTCCCCATGCAGCATGAGGAGGTATCTGACAGCAGTCAACCAGACGCTCACGTGATTTAGCCATCACTGCAGTTCTAAACATCTTTGTAGTGTCCCATGAATCACGGCCGATAGCCATGTCATCCTGCCAGTTGCTCGCAGTACGTAGGTAGTCAATAGTTCAGATCTCCTCACGGCGTCAATAAAAGTGTAACGCTAAGGCTGTGCACAATGCTTCTCCAAACAGCCATTCCCATTTCCTCTCTGCCTTCCTAACGACACGAGGCAAGGTGAAAATCACTGAGAAACGCAACTTTCATCAGTACCCCTGAGTGACACAACCATGTTACTTTCCGTCTTACTGTTCAGACAGCTGGCAACGTTCTCCTGAAGACGCAGGCTCTAGGATTTTGGTTACATCACTCTCGTGTATTTTATTTATTTCCAGCAACGCTTGGGAGCAGCATCCACCCCTGGGAGCTGACACGGCCCCGCCTCCCGCCACGCCCCCTGGCGCCAGAGGCCTGGCTCTCAATTGGACGGCCGTGGTCACGTGGGTGAGGGCGCGGTGGCCGCGGGCCGCTCTCGCGAGGCTTGGCGAGCGTATGTGTGGGTTGCGGGCGGAAGTGAGGCCTTTTTGTGCGGCGGCGCGGCTCGGCGAGGATGAAGGCAAGGCCGCGGTGCCGCGGGGCTTGGGGTCCCGCGCCGCGCGTGGGCCCGCCGCTGCCTCTGGGGCTGCCGATGAGGCGCGATGGGCTTCGGTGGCGGGCTCGGGGCGCCGATGCGGGCTGGATGGCGGCGGATTGCGGGCGGTGCGAGATGGCGGCCGCGCGGCGCCGCGCACCATGTTGGGGCCTGTCCCCAGGATGAGGGTCTGGGTTATGGGTCGTGCCGCTCCGTGACGGGATTTCCTGAGGTGGGGGAGAGCGGAGGGTTCGCGCCGCTGGTAGTGGAGGCCCAGCAGGGTGGTACTGGAGCTGCGCTTGTACAGCTCTCCTACCTGTACCGTCGTTGGCTTGGTGGCAGTCTGCTTGGAGGGCGCAGTGCTCTAGCTGTGGGGAAGATAGCTGTGGTTCCGTGTCAGCACACACACAACTGCCCGAGTCTGTGAGTGTAGCAGCTAGTAAGCAAATGGAGGCTTTGGGGTTTGAAATGTTAAGGTGAAGCCGACAGTTTGGTGCTGGTTTTTCACTGGAAATCTCACGTGAGAAGCTAAGATCAAATTATTTATTATTATTCTGCTATTAGCTCAACATCTCCTTCCCAGCCACTGGCTGCCAGAAACTTATTGAAGTGGATGATGAGCGCAAGCTGAGAACATTCTATGAGAAGCGGATGGCCACGGAGGTTGCAGCTGATTCTCTTGGTGAGGAGTGGAAGGTAAGAGTCAGAAAGATGCGTCAGGCATAGCCAAGTTCCTTAACTCTTCAGTTGTGCAGTTGATTGGATATGTGTATGTTACGCACCTGGCAGGTGTGTTGAAAGTGTCTCACAAAGTGCATATTGAATGTAATGAGTAGGGTAGGTTCTTGGTTTCTTTTTCCTTTAGAAAGAAAACAGTGTGTTTTAAACTGTCTTGCTATTTTATTTTTTTTTTTCAGTAGCTTTCTGTTCTTCATTTGGATGCCCTATCAGCATCCAAGGCAGATGAAGACTGTACCATGGAAGTCATAATTCTGCACTGAAGAAGCTCAAAGAGTGTTTAAACTGTTTCAGTGCATAGTACGCATTGAGCTTAATGGATGGGTCAGATGTCAATTTGGGCAGTCCATCTGAGCTTGAATAAGCTGATCTTTGCAGCTGCTGTCTCCCCAGGGAAGGCAATAAAAGCTGTTCGTATTCCTGTGTCTGTAATAGGAACTCTCATGTTGTGTGCATGTACGCAGTTAGTGATGCTAACAGACTTTGGTTAGGTTCAGCATGAAGGAGAAGAAAAGTTCGTCAGGATGAGACTTAGTTTGTTGTGTTTTATGCACATCTTTAATAAATAAAAACGTGCTTCTCTGATAGGTATTTGAAGGTGAAATAAATGGTGGTTGGGGTATGTGAAGATGCGTTTCACATCTGTGTTAAGACAAAGCCTGAGCTGTTGAACCAGTGTTGATTAAAGAAGTTCTCAGTGTCTGCAGCTGCTGTAACTTTTCTGTTTTGACAGTGGCTGTTAAAAACAGGACATTGTCTTGCCTACCTCTTTGAATTGATGTGGCTGTGAACAAGCAGGAGGTGTATTTCTGTTTTTGCAGGGCTATGTTGTCCGGATCAGTGGTGGCAATGACAAACAAGGCTTCCCCATGAAGCAGGGTGTCCTTACTCATGGCCGTGTCCGCCTGCTGCTCAGCAAGGGCCACTCCTGCTACCGCCCCAGGAGAACTGGAGAGAGAAAGCGCAAATCTGTTCGGGGTTGCATCGTTGATGCCAACTTGAGTGTTCTGAACTTGGTCATCGTGAAAAAGGGTAAGAGGCTGTGGATGAAGCAGTCAGTAGGTAGCAGTAAGCATCTGGAAACAGTCTGCTTCCTGCCGGCTGTGGTTTTCTGTAGAATACAAGCACTGTCTCAGTCTTAACAGTCTAAAAACGCACAGAAATTCAGTGGTAACTGAAATATCCTCACTATCAGCAGCAGTCTTATTGCATTAAATCAGAAAGTGCAGTCAGACGTGGCATTGCAGGCAGGCGTACCCCAGGGATTATCTGTGAAAGTTGTTCAGAAAGCAGTGCCTCCTGTGCTTTTCCAGAGAAACTAAAACAAAGAGCAGAACAGCACTATGTGGTTGAGCAAGTCCTCAGCTACAAAGCACTGCTTTTCAGCACAGGCTCCACCAGTAGCTTTGCGTATACATCAGCCATCAGCAGGAGCAGCTGTAATAGAAAGGAGGCATTGCTTTTGCAGCAGCTCTCGTAACATCTTAATTTCATAACACATTTTAAGCTGTAGTTGTTCTTGAGTTTAAGAGATGTTTAGTAGATGCAGGATTAATTAACGTATCTAAACTTGCTTTATCAAAGGTGAAAAAGATATTCCTGGGCTGACAGACACAACTGTGCCTCGTCGCCTTGGTCCCAAGAGGGCTAGCAGGATCCGCAAGCTGTTCAATCTCTCCAAGGAAGATGATGTTCGCCAGTACGTCGTGAGGAAACCTCTGAACAAAGAGGGTGAGAGCTCAGACCTTACAGCACTGTGGTGGTGTGTAATTTGCAGCCGGTACTGAGTCTTGTGAATGATGCATAATCGTAGAGCAAGGGGTTTACTGCTAGGAGTTGGCAGAGCTTTAACACTATAATTCATGGATGTGAAATTGACATTTCCCCTTCTCCTTCAGCTCCATCACACCACTCTCAGTCTGCTTTGGCACAGTTTGAGCTTAAAAATTTTGTAGGCTGTGATGTCATTACTGTTACAAGAATAATCTGGAAACGGTTTTGATAAAGTAAGGATTAATCTGAGATCAAATGTCAGTGAAACATATTAGGTGAAGGGGGGAAGCAGAAGTATATAAAAGGTAGTGCTAAGAGTTTCAGCCTGTGCTTTGGACAACCTACAGAATGATGTTAACATGAGAGGGCTGTGTTCTGTGTTCTGCTTCCCACGTGCCCATTTTTACATGTGAGCATTGTGGAAGCTTCTTAGGAAAAAGACTGCAAAGTGGGATCCTATTTTCTGCTTCGTAGGAACTGTGGTGTCTTATTGAAGGCTGCGATCCTGGTGGGCATAATACAGTGTGTGTGCCCACCGTAGTTAAGCAGGATGGAGTAGTGGCACTTAGTGTGCGTGTTGCTTGGAATGGCATTTTGAGAGCTTCTGGAATGTGGTAACTTCCCAGCTTCTTAAAATGTTTCAGTGTAGGGAGACGGTTGTATGACAGGAATTACGAGAAGCAACACGTTTTTATAAAGCTGCAGGGCTTTATAGGTGCCTGTTGGTAACAAATCAGTGCTAAAAGCCTGCATGTTGATCACGCTGTGTGTGACAGCACTTCATACACTGTGCTAAAGAATGCTCCAGGAGACCTACAGCCTCTCTGGAATGGAAATAGTTTGTAACACTACTTATGTATCTGTTCTAAGGCAAGAAACCCAGGACCAAGGCTCCTAAGATCCAGCGACTAGTGACTCCTCGAGTTCTGCAGCACAAGCGCCGGCGTATTGCCCTGAAGAAGCAGCGCACTCAGAAGAACAAGGAGGAGGCAGCAGATTATGCTAAGCTCTTGGCAAAGAGAATGAAGGTGTGTGCGCCCCTCATAGCGTGGCTTGTACCTCGTACCTGAGGATCATGGGATTTGATAAGATTCACGTACAGTACATTTACAGCACAGTCAATAACTTATTTCTAGTACTGGCATGGAAATGTGAATGCTTCAAGCAAACGGTGCTGTGAGAGTTGCTCTTCACTTTGCCAGTGCTGGGAAGGTGGTTAAATTGATGGGTCTGGTCTGTTTCTGAGAGCCAGTTTTGAAGCAATTGATGGGCAGTTACAGCCTGTGATTATGCTTTTCCAGTACCAGTTTTAGTTCAGGTTAGTTTGAGTCTGACTAGGATGGTCCATTAGAGCCCAGAGTTTTTCCTTGAATGTAAAGCAACAGTGATTGCAGAAGTAGTACTCTCAGGATATTTAGATTTCAAGTGCATGAAAATGTCTGGCGTAACAGTGCACATTTCTTGATGCTTTGCTTGTCTTTTTTTTTTTTAGGAGGCCAAGGAGAAACGCCAGGAGCAGATTGCTAAGAGACGTCGGCTTTCTTCATTGAGAGCTTCTACATCTAAGTCTGAGTCAAGTCAGAAGTAAAGATGTACATGATACTGAAAATAATAAAACCCTTTTGTGGTTAAATTTTACTGTGAGACTTCCAGTGAATATAATTCCTGGCTACGTCTTAAAATAAATTGTTGTCCAGACTAACTGCAGCACTCAGACCTATATGGAACCTCAGTCCTTGGTCTCAGATCGGTTCTCTTTAAAACTTGTAGTGCTTTTTTGTGAAAAGCAAACGTACAGATTTACCTGCTACAGCAAAATCTGGTCTTGTGTTTCAGAAGTGGTTTGGTTTTTTTTTTCCGGTCTTATGTGTTGAGGCAGTGTTCACAGGTGAGGGAGGAAGCCACTTGCTTTTGAGCATATGGTGAAGTCCACTGCCTTGGGTGATTCTTGGCAGAGGTAAGAGCAAATATTTCACTGCTTTGCTCTTCAGATCAGGATCAGGAGGATGAGTCATCCGTCTACTGACACGTTTGATTTAATAATTTCACTCTATTTAAAGTCCTTGTAGTCTGCTTGTATTTATGTACTTGGCCTGTATTCTGTGGGGATCCATTAGTCTTAGCAGGAATTCTGCTGTGACCACGTGTTAATTAACTGATGCTGGAATAGTATGTGGGAAGTAGGGTTTTTTTTTGTGCCCTTAAGAGGTGATATCTGCTTCAATATTTTATTAACATACAACTTCTCTTTTTAGTATGAAAGCTTGATTTCATAAAGCTTTACCACCTCTGCAGAAATCAGAGCTGCTGAAGCAGGTGGTTGGCTGGCAGTAGGTTCACAGGCTCCAGAGGGCCAGACTAACCATTCTGGTTCGAATTCAGGGATTGAAACATGAAGGAGGCTGATGAGTTGTGTTCTTTCTCTGTTGGCCCTGCACAACTTACCTCAGTAGTTCTGCAGTAACATTTTGCCTGGCCAGCAGCCGTAGCTGTCATCCTAACATCAAATTCTGTGCTACAAAACAGATGATGAGCCCCAGGTGCTGTCTGGGAACAGTAGCCTGCTTGCATTTTGATGTGATGGCTGCTCCTCAAGGCTGAAGTAATTCAGAAAGACCGAAGCTGAGCTTTGATGTCTGAAACTTCGGGGAAGGTAATGGTACTGGTGATGGCACAACCATGGGAAGCAGAAGAGCACACGAACGTACGTGATGGGATAGTATGACAGTAGAAAATACAGGGGGAGAAAAGAGAAAGGAGACTTGAAAAGATGTGGAGGAACATCTCATCTACTCTGGTAATCAGAAACTCTGTCTTTTCCAAGGCACTGTGGGATGGTATGTCAGACTCTCCTCTGGCAGGCGGTGCTGCAAGTCTGCAGTCAGTCAGGTGTGGCATTTTGTAATGAAGGCATGGTGACTGTGTTGTGTACTAAAGTGAGTACTGCCTCAGTTGTTACTTCTGGTACCTGTGAGTGTTGTCCTACAGTTCAGTTGTTAAATCAACGAGCTTGCTGCAGGTGTACTGGTTCTGGCTGGAGTTGAGGTCTCCAGCCCTTTCTGGCAGTGAGCACAAGGGGGGACGGGTCACAGTTAAGGGCAGACAAGCTAAGCCACACAGCAATAAAAGCTGCGAAAACAGAGGTGGACACCGAAAGTGCCTGTCTTCCTAACTCCTATGCATATTAAGGCTGTGTTTCCTAAGACGTGATGGCTGAACACTGAGAAGTAGAGAATTCTCCCTCTGCTTCTGCATTCTGTTTGTTTTCTTTGGCAGAAGCTCACTGCTTACCTCAATCCGTCAGTCTTTTTTCATCTTATTTCTCCCTGCTCTTTCAAGGAGGGTGGCAAACAAAAAGCAACCTGAAGTCTTCACAATACTAACAGGATTACAAAGGGAATATTCAGAAGAGAACGACTGCAATTCCTAATGCCTGATAATCTCCACAAGCCAGTTCTGTTATGTATGCTCGTTTCTTTAGGAGTCTGTTTCTGCTGTTCTTAACAGCGGATTAGTGAAGTGGCCACCATAAGGAGGGCGTTTGAAAGAAAGACATACATTCAGTCAGAAAGGCCTGAAGGCCTGGCAATGTCCACTGTTAAAATTTCAGCCTCAACTTTATTTGTTATTCAGAACCTGAACATGAAAATAGGAGGTAGGAGACCCACCAGCATCTCTCGCAAACTGCAAGGGGGCATCACTGAAAGCATAACGAGCTCCAGGTGGAGGTGAGTGACCAGCAGCGTCTCGTAGGGGTCACTACTGGAACCGATGTGCTTTAATGCCTCTATAAATATTAACAGTAGGATCAAGTGCACCCTCAGCAAGTTTCTGGGTGATGCAAAGATGCGTGGTGCATTCAACACATCCAAGGGATGGGATACCACCCAAAAGGATTCAGACAGGCTTGAGCAGTGGTCCCAAGAGAACCTCATAAGGTTCAACTAATCCAGGTGCAAAGTCTTGCTGTCGGCAGCACCTGCTGTCAGTACAAGCTGGGGGATGTAAGTGCACAGCCCTGGCACCAAGAACCTGGGGGTACCGGTGGATGGCAAGCTGGACATGAGCCATCCTCGCAGCCCAGAAACCCAACCCTATCCTGGGCTGCATCGAAAGAATTGCGGCCAGCAGGTCCAGGGAGATGATCCCCCTGCTCTGTGCTGGTGAGGCCTCACCTGGAGAGCTGTGTGCAGATGTGGAGTCCTCAGTACAGGAGAGACGTGGACGTGCTGGAGTGCAGACAGAGAAGAGCCATGCAAATGATCCGAGGGATGGAAAATCAGTCCTATGAGGACAGGCTGAGAACTGGGGCTGTTGGGCCTGGAGAAAGCTCCAGGGGGACCTGACAGCTGCCTTTCAGTATGTAAAGGGGGTTGAAAGGGAAAAGGGGACAGACTTAAGGTTCTGTGGTGACAGGGACAAGGGAAAAGGATTCTTAAATAAAAGGGAGAGATTTGGACTGGATATAAGGAAAAAGGTGCAGGGTTTTTTTTTGTTTGTTTTTTGTTAAATCAATGAAGGTGGTAAGGCACCATAACGGCTTGTCTGGAGAGGTTGTGGGTGTCCTGCTTCTGAAGATACTGAAGGTCAGGTGGGACCAGGCTCTGAGCAACCTGAGAGAACAGCTGTCCTTGTTCGCTGCAGGACAGCTGGATTAGATGACCTCTCGGGGTTCCTTCCAACTCAAGAGATTTTATGGTTCTACAAGTCCACTTTTTTTTTTTCTCTCTGTCCTGCTTCAACGGTTCTAGCTCTTTCCCACCACTAAGAATTAATTGAGATGCTATGAAAAAAGTGCCAAAAGGCAACCAAAAGTCTTTGGGTATTGCCAAACTATAGGCTGAATGTGCATTTAAGATTAAAATTCTGTCAAACAGTTGAATAACTGAAACTTCGCAAAGGATTCGTACTTATTTTATTTTGTGAAACACATTAAAAATTGTTTCTTAATCTAGGATATCTATACAAAATTCAGAATATGTAGAGTGCCCTTTTAAACTCAAGCAACATTTTTCACATGTACAAAAATATTAGAGGAACACTTGTTAATCAAAGCACAGTAAATGGATGCCATTTTTCAACAGTTCAAAACAGTCTCTAAACCAGTGCAAATTTTATTGCATTACAGAAAACTTTCCAACTCAATAAATTCATAATTTATTCACACCACATCCTTTCGTCCTTATCACAATACAGTTAATTCTAAGCTCCTAAAAGGAGTTTAATGTGCTTCTAAAAACAGCAAACAGTCCCTTTTATTTGCACCACTGACTGATGCAGACTGAAAGACAAGAAGGAAAAACAATCAATTTCTCTCCTCATATGCATTATATACAGCACAGCAGAAAACAGAACTAGAGTTCCATTCAGGAGCTCAGTCTCAAGCTTTAGAAGTTACGCAGGGGGCCTCGTCTGTTTATTTTAAAATGGCCAATGAGGAAAAGCTGATACGAAGAAGGCACCTTGAAGTTTCTATTAGTTGGAACTGGAGAAAAAAAAGTATCTGTTGATAAAGATGCCCAGCTTAACACTTAATTAAATAATTACCTGCACAGAAGTAACTGTTCCATTGACGCTGAAAACTTCAGAAATTTAAAAGGAGAAACTACTGGGTGAACTTTTCAGCTAGTTAAAATATTTTAACAGATCGTTTTAAAAATGTCAATTCTCTAATTTTGCACACCTCGTGAAAATACGCATCTGTGTTGCAGCAACTGAAAGAAGGAAATTCAAAGATGGGCATATATTTTAGCTGCAACAACATAAAAAGCCACTAACTCACAGTCAAAGTGGAGTAAAATTGTTCATGAGTGCAATGTAGCTTGAGCATAACCAATGTGAAATTCCATTAGTAATAAGATTAACTTATCCGCAAAGTGAATGAACTGAGTTTTAAAATACACGCAGTAAAACACAATATTTTCTATTAAAATCGTATTATCTAAGCTTTAGTTATATAAAATGTGGAGACAGTAATACACAGATGTTTCGAGTAACATATGCAAGCTGGTACCTACTACTGTGCCAATACTGCAGCTGTATCAGTCTCCTATGCACACTGGGTTTTGAAAGTTCTATGTTGGCAACGTGACAGAAGATACAAATACTAACTAAAGAAACATTTTGGCACTCAAGAATCCCAATTTTAAAATGTTAATATCTCTATTTCTTATTTTAATTCTGCAAAAAATAGGTAATTTGATAGAAGCAGACAAACTACTGATAACAGCTAGGTGAAAGAAGCAAGATAATATCTTCCCAATGTAGCTGACAGCAATTCAGCATTCTTAGGGCAAGGGAACTTCTCTAGCGAGATCCATTATTGCAACAAAAACTTTCCAACTTCTTGGGTTCACCTGAAATTCCAGTAAGAGTTTGCTCCCATATATATGAACAGTTTGATTTGCACCCTCATTTTCACAGAATCACAGACCTGTAGGGGTTGGAAGGGACCTCCAAAGATCATTGAGTCGAACCCCCTGCCAAAGCAGCTCCCTAGCCCAGGTCGCACAGGTAGGTGTCCAGGTGGGTCTGGAACATCTGCAGAGAAGAAGACTCCACCACCTCTCTGTGCAGCCTGTGCCAGTGCTCCGTCACTGCACTGTGAAGAAGTTCCCACACACACTTCAGGTTCTGAATGTAATATTTATCTGCAACCATCGTCCTCAAATTCATATGTAAGAATTCTAAACTACATGCAGAAGAACCATGTCCTCCTTAACACAGCTACTCAGTTACATGCCAGACTAGAAAGAATACTCAGAGGCAAGTATTTTATAAGTGAGCAAAATGCTACTTTTTCTGCATACACTGAGTAGCAAACAGAACCGAGAACCAATCTACCTCCCTCCTCCTTCTGTCCTGCTGTTTTATGCACCGTAGATTCAGATAAGTTTAGAATACATGGAGTAGGTGCGAATCAAATGAAAAACATCTGCAGGTAATTAAGTCATTCCTACATAGCCCAAGAAGTTCACACTGTTGATAACTGCAGAGAAGTATGTATTCTGCCTTATACTGATTTGTTTTCAGAGAGAAAGAAGTGTTTTTCAATTGACTGATATTAAAGCAGGAAGAGGAAATGCCATCACGTATCAGAGTGAAACCAAAACTTAGAAGCAAACGTTTGGTTCCCAGTTCAATTTTTTTTCTGTGAGCATTGTGGTTTTGTGGTTTTATTGTCTTATTTTCTTAAAAAAGCATCCCCTTATCTGAAAACTAATTAAAAAAAATAGTTTTAAAAAATTCAGAGTTCTTTTTTAATTTTAACTATGGATTTCATTAAAGAACCAGCTGAGTAGTTAGCTATCAAAAACCAGGCATTAAAAAATCTGAATCATAAAGATTAAGTGCTCACTTTCCCCTCTATATCTACATTAGAAGAGTTAATTTCGGTAGGTATTTCATGACTTCAAGTAATTCCAAGCAGGACTTCCACCATTCTCAGATCAGCTTCAAGAGGAACTGAAGCCAATTTGTAGTGTATAGAAACATCAGTACACGGAACATATCACAGTCAGTTAAACCTTCTGTGAAGGTGGCCTAGAATCTTGCAGCAATCCTTTTCCTCAGCACTGTCATGTTTTCTCCTCTAGTTCAGTCACATACCCACATGAAGTCTAACAGTTAGCACTAGATGCTGTGACACAATCTACTTGAGCTGTTTCTAGAGTACTACTGCCCAATTAATTGCACACTTTTCAGCAACAGGTGAGAAGGTTGTTTTATGATGAAGGTGATCTGCATACTACTGTTATTTATTATTATCTTATTCACAATGGTGTAAAAGTTACAGTTACCAGTTACGTGAAACAGCACTTCATGGATACACTTTCTTTTCAATTTAACGAGCATGGAGAATTTAATGATCACTAAAAACTGCCTCCTTGTAAGTTGTGCCACAATCGTACGGTTCATCCAGTGAGTACTCAACATTATTCTTGCATAGCTGCATGTATATTTTCACACCGATCTTAAAAAGTTTGCCTTTTTTATATATAAAAGTACTATACTGTTTGGAAGAATGCTTCAGAGATTTTTATATCTGTCTGTTTGTTTAAAAACATGGAATCACACATGTACATTATCTACAAGGAGAAGTTGTTAAAAAATCAAGAATCAGGTTCAACTTTTCCATTGAGATGGAGGTCTGAAATCTGCAAGCAACTGTGCATAAACCCCAAGGAATAAAGAACAAAAAAGAAAGCTTGTATTCTTTGATTGTTGAGATAGCACAATATTTTCACCAGGAGAGAATCTGTCCAGGCAATATCCCCATACTGAATTAGGATCAGCACTTCCAGACAAACTGCAAGGCGTCAGTATGTAATGCAAATATATTCTGTCACAAGCAGTGCAAATCCTTTGTTTCAGTCTCATGAGAAAAGAAAAAGTTGCTTTTGTTGTTTCAGCTAGAAACTCCCTCATCATTTTCAAGAATAATAACCTTTAAGAAAGAATGGCATGAAGTGAACGCATTCATACTCAGATGGAATTGCAGTTTTAGCTGTGCTCCTTTAACACGCTACAAATCCTTCTGCTCTTTCTCCAGGAACAACTGTATCAGAAAAACCCATCAGTAAATTTCAGAAAAAAAACCCACAAAAAAGCTGGAATAAATCTTGCCATATTTCTCAAGTATCAGACAAATTTGAACTACAGAGCTGTGTCAAGGCTCTTATTCTCCACAGATATGAGCGCTGTTGCCCACTTGGTATGTGAGGAGAGGAAGTGTCTTATCTACTGGAAGCAAGGTGAAGATGGATTTACCTTCTCAGATCATTCATTCAAGCACTTCATTTACATGCAGTCACACCCTGAAGACCACATTTATAAATATATTTTAACTGAAATATCAGATTTGGACTATCAGTGCAAAACAACCCACAGGCTATAGCATGAAACCATGGGGGAAGGTCATAAACACTTCAAGAGAAAGAAATTTTCAGAGCATACTTGCATGTGGTGTAGTTTTGAATTAAGGTCTGTTTGACGTACCTTCTCTCAATCCCATTGTCATCTAAGCTTCCTATCTAACTTGTAGAAAGCCATCAACTTCTAAGCCACTCAGTGTAGATGCCTGTAATTCTTTTGCAGAAAACAGCAGTATGTTCATAGATCTTCCATTCATTTAACAGACAAGACAGGAAAACTGGGAAGTTTCTAGGTTTTACAACTATAGTCATACATTATGAAAAGGCCACTCAAAGACTGTTTTGAATGCTAACTGGAACAAGGGTAAGGACAAGCGTAGTAATTGTAGGCACTGTGATCTGTTAGAAGCAACTGCATTGCAATTTCCAATCCAAGGACTCAAATATTTACATTCATACATATATACTGCACAATAATGCAAAAGATCCCCTTTAAGTACAGATCATTTTAAAGTACTGAAGGACCTAAGCATTCTGTGGCAGGGAAGGTCTTTCATTAAAATACAAATATTGATAGCCCTCAGGAAACTCACCAACTGTAGTCTCCTATTTAATTATCACCTTTCTGAACAATTTGATATTGTGGGGGCAAAGATTTAAGGAAAAGGAAGGAAAAACACACACAGGAAAAAAATGCAGATAAATCACTGAAACCAACTCACCCTATTAATACATTTTACAAACATTTAAACATACTTTACACTGTGTCTCATGAGATGAAAGACAAGGTTATATGCTGTAGATCCATGAAATTACTCTGACAAATTGCTCAATTATCACCTTTTATGATTCAGAAGAGTGCATATATATCCCCATACTCCTTGTTTGTTCACCTGCTTTTGTCTTGCTGAAGTTTAGCATGTGGTTTCCTCATTTTTATATTAAAGGTGCTCCAAAGTACTTCCGACAACACTCAACTCTGCTGCTTGGTGGTGCATCTATTTTCTGCATCCTTTTGAGAACATCTTTAGGTAGATTTTTATGTGCAAGTCTGTATTCACTATCAAAGACCTCTGAAATACAAACAGCATTGTTAAAATTATTTAACAGACTACATACAGTGTGCAACACTTTTCATACAGAAATACTTCTGGTGACTTTTAAAGAAAAAAAAATATATTAATATAATAGAACTAGCTACTGTTTTTTTTTGTTGTTGTTTTGTTTAGTTTTGTTTTTGTTTTTGATATCCTATCAAAGAAACAAGAAAGCATTTTCAGGCTGAAACATCAAAAAGCACTGCAGTGAAAGCACACCGTGCAAGCTCTCCTGCTACCAGGACACTTCATGTTGCTTGCTGTGAATGAGTCCCATTGCTTGCATGTTGCCAAATAAATGTTAGAGGACAGCAGGATGGGATGGGCAAGCAGCTTGCCTAGGAGACACAGAGCTAATGCAGGATATGTGAGTTGGGAAAAAAATAGTCAAGACTGAGCAAGTTCTCAGACCTGAAGAAACACTTGAAGATAAAGTTTAAAATAATTTATTACTTGTTTCATAGAATCATAGATCATTAAGGATGGAAAAGACTTTTAAGATCATCTAGTCCAACTGTCCACCTACCACCAATATGGACCACTACGTCCATAACTAGTACATACACCCTTTACTTAAACACCTCCACCTCCCTGGGCAGGCTGCTCCAATGCTTAACCACTCTTTCTGAGAAGAAACTCTTATTAATATCCAACCTGAGTGTCCCCTGGCATAACTCAAGCTAACAGGACCTCTGGTACTGTCACTACTTACCCAGGAGATCAAAATCCACTTCGGCACAACCTCCTTTCAGGGAATTGCAGAGAATGATAAGGTCTCCCCTGAGCCTCCTCTTCTCCTTATTAACAATCCCAGATCCCTCAGCCACACCCCACATCAAGACTTGCATTTCAGACTCTTTATCAGGTTTGCTGCCCTTCTCCAAACACGTTCCAGAGCTTTGATGTCTTTCTTGTAGTCAGAGGCCCAAAACTGAACACAGGTGTGGCCTCATCGGTGCTAAGTACAAGCAGACTATCAATTCCCTGCTCCTGCTGGCTGCACTATTTCTGACACAACCCAGGAAGCTGTCGGCCTTCTTGGCCACCCGGGCAGAGTGCTGGCTCACGTTCAGCTGGTTGTCAGTTGACACCCCCAGGCCCCTCTCCTCTGTGCATCCTTCCAGCCACTCTGCCCCAGACCTGTAGTACTGCAAGGGAAACTGTTTCAAAGCCAAAACTAAGGGCCCCGTGTAGACCAGATTTTAAGAAAAGCAAAACTTACTTCAAGAGTGTCAGCACATTACTTTTCTTTAAAATGCAGCAACAGAAAAGTTGAAACCAATGGATGGCAT
The DNA here is from genome assembly GCA_023055505.1 of Callipepla californica brunnescens. Lineage (NCBI taxonomy): Eukaryota > Metazoa > Chordata > Aves > Galliformes > Odontophoridae > Callipepla > Callipepla californica. The sequence continues at coordinate 2,356,211 of JALIRH010000025.1, forward strand.
TGGTTTTTGTCACCATTTTTCAAATAGTATTTTCATGTATTTTATACACATGACTCATATAGTACAAAACTCACAGTATTTTTTACTTACCAATGTCAATGTTCTCTCTTCCAAGAGATACCAGAGACAGGAAAAGAATTTCTCTGTAAAAACTCCTAGGAAATATTTTGAAGGGAAATAAATTAACTTGCCAACTATTCTCAGTTTAAAAAGTCACTGTCAAAGACACTAATCCTCCATTACGTAGTTTCTGCAGCTGCTCTTTTAATCTTGCTTGTGAAGAATGTAAGTCATCTACGTGACCATTAGCTTGAGGTTTTCCAAAGCCAAAATATTTGCCATTAGATGATGAAGTAGTACTAACCATGGATCTCAGAAGTTAAGTTGGCTCTGGAAATCACCCTACCAAACATTTCATAATGCCTCCAGAAAAACAAGAAACGTAGAATTAAGCATCTGCTATTTCTTAACTCATTGTGACTGAGGGTGAAATATACAGAGAGAACTTATTTCACACATCAGTCATGCTTTTTTTGTTTGTTTCAGAAAGTCAAGAGCTCTCTCACAAAGGGTACTATCAAACTGGATATTAATCTTTACCTTGAGAAAGACTCTCCTTTAGGGAGATCAGTCATGTTTGCTTTTGATAACTATAAACCACAGAAGCAAAGACTGACCCTTGACCACACTTTGGAAATTACATATTCCAGACTGTGTCTTTGCATGAAGCCCTTTCAAATTTCTGCACAGACAACAAACTTGCAGTGTCTAACTTTGCTTGGGATCATGCTGCATCCCATTCTATTACCCACTACTACAAGTAGGTAAAGCTTCCATAGCTGTACCTATGTAGTCTGGAGACTATTCCAGATTATGCTACACTTCTGTAGTTAGTAAGATGTGGGCCAACTCCAAAATCCACCAAGTACCTGTGTTGTGTTTTTGGTTTTTTTAATTCATTTTTTAAAAGCTCACTTTGATTATATAGTTATATTTATTCATTTGGTTTCGATGAATTTTGCATTTGGCTACAGAATACATCTGTAAACACAGCATTAAAAATTAGACCCAGTGCTGAGTGGACATAAAAGAACTTTAAAATTCCCCATAAGTCCTTACAGAATTCTCAGTGTGAAAAGTATACTGTCTGATCTTTAACTTTGACTGGCAAGTAAGTGATGAGATTTTCACTCTACCTTTGTCGTTTCACATCTGGTTTAACTTTCTGTACAAGGAGGTGGATTGGTTTAACAACGTTATTATGTTGAATACTCAGTTTAATGTTCTCCAACAACATGTTTGTTGCCTGCTGATCTTCTGCCACTGCAGACGGTTTCTTTTCAGAAGAATCTGATTAAATACAACAGTTTAGATTCTTAGTACAGTAAAGATAAGGGTTGCCTTTTTTCCACTACAAGCAGAAGGTATTTCAGAAGATGATATATATGGAGAATCTCTACTCAGTTAACAGAAATGCACTGCTACACAAAGGCTCTGTTTGCTTCTAGGCTTCAATTCACCACAAATGCAAAAGTACCCAGATGCACGAGCTCCCAGATGACAGAGAAGTACAAGAGACTGTAGAGTCCCAGCTTCGTATATACAGTTTAGATATACTGCTGCACTTAACCTTCTTGGACCAAAAGTTAGGTTTTTGTTTCGCTTTTGTTTTTTGCAAAACAAAACACTGTCACACTTCCTACCAAAGCCTTCCTTGAAATTCACTAATAACTTTGGGCTATATACTGTAACAACGTACAGGTCCATCAAACAGGAAAAAAGGTTACCAAGATATCTACTGCAGTGATTTGTTGCTTACACTGCAATTGGAGTAACATCATTATTGTTTTGAAAACACTGACGCATGAGAAAATAAGAAAACCCAGTTATTGACAAAAAAAAAAGGCAACTGATTAGGTAGTAAGCACTCGGCATGCAAACAAAATGTAGACTAAACCTGGAGTCATAAATATGCTGACCTGACAGTTTCAAAAATTGTGATGTATCACAGTTTTCTAAATACGTTCTGTAAAGATTCTCTGCCATATTACTGCCTTTCTTTCAGCCCATTTTAAACAGACCTTTTGCTCCTTTTTTTACTTATTTACACAAATACACACATCTTCATTCACAGCTGTGTGCTCTTGGGATGCTTTCTATACATTATGCTATATATATATAGCATGCAGAACCTGCATGCTACTACGAAATTTACTACAAACTACTACGTGCTGAAAACGTTCAGATTATAAATACTAAAATCCACTATGAGAGGTTAGGTCAACAAAAGACTTCTAACTGATCATAAGTAAAGGAATTCTCAGAACCTGTGTGCCACACGTGATGTTTTTTCATCCCTCCACACTACACTAAAGTAGAGAAAGTTTTTCTTGGATCTTAGTTTTTGACAGTCAAGGAGGCTGCCATATGCACTACTAATTGTATTTGAAACCTTTCATTTATTTATAGAAGCAACAATGCACTGTTCTGTAGTACAGTTTTCTTCTAAATTACTGTACAGCTATGACCAGACCGTACTATTAAACAGTCAAATCACATGAAGCTTATGCAAAGGAAGGGAGGATCTATTCTAGAGCTGGTGTTAAGTTTTAAGTTCACAGCATATAAAGAACTGGTTACATTCTTTTTCACAGAGGCCAGAAAATACTGTCACAAATAATTTGATGTTTGAGACTATGTTAAGTACCTCAGGGACTGCAAATATCTCCTATAGTAAAAATATGCCCAGCTTGATGAGTGTTGCAAGCTTTAAACACTACAAAACAACTATTTCTTTCTGTAGCCTCTAATCCCTCTGCTTTCTTTTAACATTTGTTTTACTTACTGAGATTTCTCCAGGATACATAAAGAGGCTCCCCTGGCTCTTGGTGGAGGTTGATATTGTCCCACAGAAGCTGGATATATACTAGCTTGCTATCTTGAGCAAGAGATGTCAAAGGAAGCTATAAAAATGAGGAAAAGGAAAAAGAACAAAAGTACAAGCTTACTGTGAAAAAACTGTTCTTGTACTCATTCTGCAAAATGAAGATTTCATTTCTCTTGAATCTGACAAACAGAAAAACTGATGTCTTCTAAGAGGAAACTACATTTAGCAGGAGCAAAAAGTACTGCAACATTTTCTAGTCTAGCTGGTCATATGAAGACTGTTCAGTTTTCTATGATATTTGCAGAATACATCTGAGTAGGCATCCCAAACTATTTTCTGTGTATCAAATATATTACTCTACTTGTACTACTTACTACAATACATCCTTAGTGTCTTCTGATTCAAGTAAGATTTGATAAGCATGTTTATGTGCCAGCCTCACCAACTAGAAACTCTACTTGCATATATCAACCATTTATTGCTATTGTAAAATATGTGGCACTGAAAACAATAGCTCCATAACTATTTGATAAAATTAAGTGCCTCTTGAATCAGTAATGCAATAAGAATTAGTAGACAAGGAAAACATGCCAGCAGTACAGAATTTAAATAAGCAATCACAGTTTAGTATCTTGTGATTTTCCCTGCTAATATATTCTATTTTTTTTCCAAGTGCTTTAGATTTTATCTGTATTGGTCTTCAGCTACACTTATTTTTCAGATTGTTCCAAGGCAGTTTTTAGAAACTGAAGAGCAGAATCTTAAAATTAGAGTGCTTAAAAGTAGACACACCTCATTCATCACAAGAATTGTATACAAATACCCATGGAATCTGGGTATTTGATCATATATGTATCTGGAAACATCTGTTCCATAAAATGAGAAAAGCAAAATACTCAGAAGATAACATCAATTATTTTGTTCCATTTATGTAACCATTAAATTCAATCAGTCTGAACTGCCAAAACTATTAATAGAAAAAAAAAAAAAAAAAAAAAGCAAAGAATCTTGCCTAGTAATTTTAAAAATATCCATACCAAAGCATGGGACTCATAACATGCCCAATATAACATATTGTAAACTATGCCTTTAGTTAATCTTTTTTTTTTTTTTTTTTATTTCAGTTAGATACAGCAACATATAATTCATTAAATTCAACTGACTCAGAAAGGACTCACCTACTTCTTTAGAACCAAACTTTCACATTTAACATACAACAGCTGCAGTTCTAAATAGAGAAAGTCACTAACCTGCACTCCATTATTACAATGTTCAGATGTTAGAATAAGTCCAGGTAAGTTGCTAGGAAGATCCAACCTTCGGAAATACCAAACTAAGTTCCAGAAGATTATGGGGTGTTGATTGATGAATTTGGATGTATGAATTACTTGCTCTCCCTCATTTTCCAACAGAGATTCAAGCTCCTTACGCAGAACCAAAGGGCTCAAGTAGGGTACAGATACAGGGAGAGGGTTAGGTCTTTTAATTAAAGGATCCTAAAGACAAAGAAAAAAGAAAAAAAAAAAAGAAAATTTGTTATTTTATAACATCCTTACCAGAAACATACTTCAGAATTACTTTCCCTGAATATCTCCCCTTGTAACATTCCTTTTGAAATTTAAGAAGCCTCTCCAAGTACTGAACAAGCACTAGCAGAATCAGCAGTTTTAGCTGTTAACTTTACAGCACAATCACCTAAGCACATTTGGCTCCCTCTTATGTGAAAAAGATAAAATGCTGATTTGTTACAACTTGTCTCTGACTACACAGTTTCAAGCTGTCTAAGCCTGTACTAAGCCAGTGGCAAATGGATGGAGAAGAAAAAATATTTAACTGCATCATGTATTGTACTTAATCATCAGTACTTGTTAAGACAGCCTCTTCCTTATAAAATGCACTAAGTGAGAGGAGGAACACAGCTTCAGTTGAAAAAATAATGTAATACTCTGAGTATGCTTCCTACTTTTTTCCAGCCAACCCATCATGTAAGTCGGTGTATGTAAGAACATACTGGAGAAGTGCAAGTAAAAGCAGGAAAGAGGAACAAACAATCTTCCACTCATGGCCCACTATGTTGTCTACACTATGTGTTTAGTCTTCTGAAGAGTTATTTTTAAAACAACTTTCCAGCTTTAGAAAGACAAGGAGTAGGCTCCGTTCTGACAGAGAGAACACTTTATACTAAAGTTGCAGTTCTTCCAATTCTTTCAGACAAACTGATCCAGGAAGACACCAAAACTTGTCATAAGAATATGAAAATACACTTGACCTATTTTTCTTCCCCAAACAGGCAACAGAAGAACATTATTCATTTTAAGTTCACTGTGTTCAACATTTTATTCTCAACTCAGCACACAACTCTGAAACTTACCACAACTTCTTGCAAACTATTTGGAAGACTAACTGTTGAAATGCCATGAGATGGTCTCTGGGAAAGATCAATGTTTTGCAGTGGACCTCCAACACTGTGGCTTCGAGTTAAAGACACTCCCCTTTTTGGTGGATTACTGGCAGATGTCTTCATGGCTCTGGGATCTTCACTCTGTTCTTCTGCCGCTTCACTGTTTCAATTTTAGAAGAAAATATACTAGTGTGAAACTATTCAATATTTCTTTAGCGGGAAGAAAGAAACAGAATGGCCACCAAGTAAGAGCATGGAACCAAGTTTCTCTATCAACAAGAAATTTGCTCAGTTGACTCCAAAGTTATGGGAAAATTAAAAAAGGTCTTTAAACAATATGATTCTCACATAAAAAAAGCAGACAGGCATAACTAAAGCACCAATTTGAAAGCACAGCAGTTCTATGCAGGCCTCTGGCATAGCCTTATCATGCTCAGAAAATAGTAATATAATGTTTTGTCAGTACACAAAGATTATCCTGTTTTGATAAAAATACTACAGGCAACAAGGCAACATGTCTGCTAAAATAACTGGAAAACAAGAATTGTTACTGTTGAACTTCACCAACAGGATAATTTAAGCAAACTCCTACTACTGGCCTGTCAAATTTCATGAACAAAATCCAACTACTTGCAGAATACACCTTTTACGTGCCTTATAACCGAAGCAATGAATAAAAGTAATTCCACTACAATACATAATTATGGAATTATTTTTATAATCATTTTTAACAAGAGAAATGGAAGCTACGTGCCTCCCAATAATCTGCAAAGAAACAGAAGTGATTAATTTAGAGGTGTGGATCTTTAATTAGTCTAATTTTGTTAACAATGTAAGACCAGAGATAAAATGGAAGAAGAATGTTAACCTCTTAAGGGTACTGAGACCCACTACTAATACACTGATGAAAATTTTTAACAGTCTGAGAGAAGCCTTAGTAAGTGATATTCAAGGCTTCCAAGCTGAAAAATGATGACAAAGCTATTCCACCAAAATATGAGCAAATCCCAGCAAAAGCTTCACAGCAGCAATATCTCAGTTCTCTCCCCTTCCAACACCAATACCTTCTCCACAAAGCTGCTTTCCTCACACTGTTCCAAAAGATTCATAGTTTGAATCTGAGTTTTAATTACACAACAGAATGGCTTGAGTTGAGAAGGACCCCAAAGATTATCGAGATTCAACCCCCCTGGCATGGGCAACATCACCAACCACTGCTTTACATGAGTATTACCACAAAACTCCCACAATACAAGTGCAGATCATTCCAAAGGCTTTAACTCAAAGAATTCTGCAGCAAATATATATATATTTTTTCTCATTATGTAGCGTCTTTCTCTGATTCTAAACACAGAAAGGAGGACTAATGCCAGAATTTGTGCCTTTAAAAGGTGAAGGTCTTCTAAAAGTACTGAGTAGAAGCATGACCAATTAGTAGCAAACTAACATTTTGCAGACAGCTGTATGCTTAGAAGGCACGCATTTACAGGATGACACTTGTATCATATCAATAATAGTACACTTGAAACACAGAAAAATAATAACTGGAAACAGACAAGTTATAGTTGGATTTTTCCATGTCTGTTGCTTAAGCCAATTTTCACACTAGAAGTAGAGTAAGAATACTGGAAAGTGTTTCTGACAGAATTAATAACCCTTTTCTACCTACCTCTGCTCAGTTGCAGGGCTAGTTTCTTCAGCTATAGTATGGCTGGGCTGTGGGTGATCTGAAAAACTGATCAAGTCGGTAACAGCTGGACTGGACAACAGCTTCTGCTCCAGTAGGTCCGTGGTTAATGGAGTATTACTACCTTGTAAACTATCTCCTGAGGTACTTTGCTTCAGGAAAAAACTAAGTTAAAACATAAATGGGAGATGAGGGGAAACAAGCTAAGATACAAACACAGATTCATTTAAGGTAGTATTTTCAACGTTTACTTTCAAAAGGTAGCAAAAATCAAGAACAATATTTAAAAACTTGACAAAATGATATAGTCTTTATCCCCTTCTCTCTGTGGCAACCAAGAAAGGGAAAGTAAATGAAAAATACAGAGAGATTGTACCTGCAAAATAAGAAATCCTACTCTGTACTCTAAGGATATATAGTTACAATGGAACTTGGTTTGTAATCATTCTCAATGAGAAACAATATATCATTTCCACATGAATAAAAAGAAAAACAGTTGTTACTGTAACATAACTTTAGAGACTAAGAGACTGTGTATGACTATGGACACAGGAGTACAGCAACATTATCTTGTTTTGCTAGTGTATTTTAACATTAGTAATATGGGTTTCCACCCTTAGGAAACAAAATGAAAACAGACTTACTACTTACTTTGCAATAAAGCTTACAAAGAAAATATCAAGACTGATAAAAAAATAGAACTACTTTTCTTCTGACTATTTTACTACAAAAGTCACCGATGTACAAAATGCATAATTTCCTTCAGTGCAATCACAACTGTTGGACAGTTGCACTCTTGGAAATATCTAGACAAAAATACTGGAAGATGCAATTAAAACACTTTTGTGAAAAACATATCCACATACAGGTGAAAAGGCAGAAAACCAATCTGTAAAGCTCACTAACCTTGCAGAGCCACGTAGGTCTTTAAATTCAACATTAAGTAAAGGTAGGAAAATATTTTTACAGAAAGGGCAAGTAGTGTTCAAGTTTGAATCATCTGCAGTCCATCCAGCCATAATTTCTTCATCATAAACCAAAGCACCACAAGCTCTACATTGAGAGCAGCTTGACATCAAAACCTAAAACAAGAAGGAATTAGTATCATCAATCTTCTTTTAGGATTCCTTAGCTTGTGTTGGCCTAGCATTTACATGAGTTTCATAGAGCCCCAGAATTGCTTGGACTAGCAGGGATCTTAAAGATCACCCAGTTCCAACCCCTTTACCATAGTCAGATTGCCTTCCACTATCCCCCCATTATCCAGGATCTCATCCAACCTAGCCTATGCTGCCTCCATGGATGGGGAACACACAGCTTCTCTGAACAACTCACTTCAGTGTCTCAGCACTGAGTAATAATTTCCCTCCTAATACTAAATATAAAACAAGCTCCCCTGTAGTTTAAAACCATTCCCCCTTGTTCTATTACTATCTGCTTGCATAAAAAGTTACTCCTTCTCCTGTTCATTAGCTCCTTCCTTTAAGGACAAGAAGTCAGCAATGAGGTATCCCTGGAGCTTGCTCCTCTACAGGCTGAACAAGTCCAGTTCCCTCAATTTTTCTTCACGGGAAGGGGGCTCTCTTATCATTTTTGAGGCTGTCCTCTGAACCTACTCCAACAGCTCTTCTTTCCTGTGCTGTGCGTCCTATGTCTGGCCCAGTATTCCAGCAGAGTCTCATAAAGGCAGAACAGAGAGAAACAACCACCACCCTTTCCCTCCTAGCCACACTTATTTTGACGTAGTACAGGATGCAGTTGGCTTCACCTCACCCAGTGTAGGGAACCTGTTTTGGCAGGGGGGTTGGACTCGATGATCTCTTGAGGTCTCTTCCAACCCCTATGATTCTATGATTCCAGGCTGCAAGAGGACACTGCTGGCTTATGTCCAGTTTTTCATGTACCAGGATCCCTACGTCCTTCTCTGCAGGGCTGCTCTCAGTAAGTTCTCCCAGTCTGAACACAGCTGGGATTGCTCCAACCCAAATGCAGCACCCTGCACTTGGTCTTACTGAACATCATTAGATTGGTGTGCACCTTCTCATCAAGCTTGCCCAGGTCCCTTTGGATGGCATTCCTTCTGCAGTGAACAATGTGTGATGTATTAGGAGCCACAGTGTACAGTGTATTAGAGGTGGCCCTGATAGTCTCTCAGGAAGACAGGTGTTCGAACAGACAAACAGAAGAGGAAACAAAGAGGCTGCTAGAGGAGTTGGTGAAAGTGTTACAGGATCAAATAGATGCAAACTGTAAGACCAATGAGCATTTTCACATGGCTTTGTCTGATGCACCAGACTGGGAAAAAAAATTCTGTGGTCTGAATTAGAAGAAAAGGAACAAGTGATAGGCCTTGACATAGCTGCAGAAAGCAAACCAGGATTTTCAAGCCTGAATAAATCAATGAAAAAACAGAGGTCAGATTCAAGAACCTCTAACAACCAAATAAATTAGAAATGAGTTAGAAATTTTTTACTTGAAAATGAGGAGGCAGAGGATGAGGCCATTTATTAAAACAGACACTGCCAATAATAGCAAAGGTGGATGGGGACCTTAGGTGATTACCTAAACAGTGCCTATATGGCAGCCAATATGTCAAAAAGCATAAAATCCTTAGAGTTGGAAAGGACCCCTGATGGCAAACTAGTTCAACTCCCCTGTAATGAACAGGGACACTACAGCTAGATCAGGTTGCCAGGGCCTGATCCAGCCTCATCTTTAAAGTCTTCAGGGGCAGAGCATTAACCACATCTCTTGGCATGGCAACCTGTTCCAGTACCTCACCACTGGCACTGTGAAAGTTATTTTCCTTACATCCACCCTCTTAAAGCTTGAAGCCATTTCCCCTTGTTCTATCACCATAGACCCTGCTAAAGAATCTGTTCCCTCCTTTCCTGTAGTTCCCCATTAGATACTGAAAGGCCACTATCAGGTCACCTTGCAGCCTTCTCTTCTCAAAGATGGAGGGCCCCAAAAATCCAGGAGAAATACAAAAATTAGCTGAAGAAACTGAGACATAGTATGTGTGGAGAATAGTACTGATGGGCAGAGATCGAGTCTTGCTTTCAAAAACTGGTGCACAGGGACACTGGGGGCCTGAATTTTTCTCAACTACCAATGATCCATCAGAATCCTGTTCCTTAACCAAATAAGCTGCTTGCTGTGTTGGCTGCCTTAGAGTGTATTGAGAACTCAGCTGTAAATCATTTGACAGAAAGTTTGCAAAGGGCTGTTTCCAATCAATACAGTCTAGCAACAGCCTTCTCTTGTGTTATTTGTACCTAATCCCCATAGAAAAGACCCCAGTTCAGAGGATAAAACCAGGCCTGCTAGAGATGCGCCTAGAGGACTGTTGACAGGATTGTGGGTGAGGCAAGGGGCTCAGCTGAAGTGCATCTACAATGATGCACAAATCATGGTCAACAAACAGGAGGAGCTGGAGGTGGCTGTGCAGCAGGCAAACTATGACTTAGTTGTCATTATAACAATATGGTGGGATCGCTAGAGTTTTGCAGTGGATGGCTATAATCACTTTAGGAGGGTCAGGAAAGTAAGGAGGGGTGTGGCGTGGCTCTCTGTGTTACAGAGTGCTTTGGTGTTGCTGAGCTTGGGGCTGGGAATGATAAGGTTGAGTCTATGTGGCTAAGGATCAGGGGTAGAGCCAACAACGCAAACATCCTTGTGGAGGTCTGTTACAGACAGCCTAACCAGGATGAAGAGACAGATGAGGTGTTCTAAGAACAGCTGGCAGAAGTTGCATGATCACCAGCCCTTGTTCTCATAGGTGACTTCAACTTCCTGATATATGATGGAAACGCAGTGCAGCTAAGAAGAAACAGTCTAGAAGGTTTCGTGAGTGTATGGAAGATAACTTCCTGACACAGCTGCTAAGAGAGCAAACCAGGTCAGGTGCTCCACTAGACCTGGTGTTCTCAAGTGGAGAAAGACTGGTGGGAGATACAGAGCTGTCTTGGACAGAGTGACTATGGAACAGTAGTTCTCGACCCATGGCAAAGTCAGGAGGGGAGGCAGCAAAACAACTGCCTTGGACACCTAGAAGGCAAACTCTGAACTATTCAGGACACTGGTAGGGAAAGTTCCTTGGGATTCAGGACTGAAGGGTTAAGGGAACCATGAAGGCTGGACACTCCTCAGAGAATAACAGAATGGCCTGGGTTGAAAAGGATCTCAAACATCATCTAGTTTCAAACCCCCTGGCATGGGCAGAGTTGACAACCACTAGACCAGGCTGCCCAGAGCCACATCCAGCCTTGCCTTGAATGCCTCCAGGGATAGGGCATCCACAACCTTTCCAGGCAACCTCTTCAGTGCATCACCACACTGAGGGAAAAAATTCCTCCTAATATCTAACCTAAATCTCCCCTGTCTTAGTTTAAAATCACTCCCTCTTGCTCAATCACTATTAACCCATGTAAACAGTCATTAGACTATTACCCCTGCTGTTAATATGCTCCCTTCAAGTACTGGAAGGCCACAATAATGTCTCCCTGGAGCCTTCTCTTCTCCAAGCTAAATAAGCCCAGTTTCCTCAATCTTTCCTCACAGGAGAAGTGCTCCAGCCCTCCGATCATTTTAGTGGCTCTCCTCTGGACCCATTCCAAGAGCTCTGCATCTTTCTTGTGCTGGGGATCCCAGGCCTAGATGTAGTACTCCAGATGGGGCCTCACTAGAGCTGAGTAGAGGGGGACAATCATCTCCCCTCTTTTTTAATGCAACCCAGGATATAGGCGGCCTTCTGGGCTGCAAGTGTGCACTGTTGACTCATATCCAGTTTCTCATCCACTGGGACCCTTAAGTCCTTCTCTGCAGGGCTCTTCTCCAGCAGTTCTTCCCCCAGTCTGTCCCTGAAAGAAGGAAGGCCCAGGAGCAGGCAATTCCCTTGTGCTGCAAGATGAGCCAATGGGGGAAAAAGACCACCATGGATGAACAGGGAAATTCTCCTGAAGCTCCAGGACAAAAAGACAATCTTCCCCTCATGAAAGAAGGGACAGAGAACTTCAGCAGAGTACAGAGACATTGTTAGGATGTGCAAGGAGAAAACCAGAAAGGCAGAAACACAGCTTGAACTCAACTTGGCTACTCAGGTAGAATAGAATAAAAAACTTTTTTACAAATATACTAAAAGTAAGAGGAGGGTTAAGGAAAATCTCCATCCTTCACTGTCTGCAATTGGGAACATGACCACTGAGGAGAAGGAAAAGGCTGAAGCTCTCAATGCCTTCCTTCACATCTGTCTTTAAATGTCAGACAAGTTATCCACAGGGTGCTCTACCCCCTGACCTGGAAGTCTTGGATGGGCAGCAGAATAAACCCCCCACAATTCAGGTGGAAATTGTTAAGAGAGCTACCGGAGAAGTAGCTACAAGTCCATGGGGACAGATGGGATCCACCTGAGGGTGCTGAGACAGCCGGCAAGATGTAATAGCTGAGCCACTTTCTACCATCTATCAGTGTTCCTGGTCAACTGGAGAGGGCCCAGAGGACTGGAGTCTTGACAACATGGTTCCCATCTACTACAAGAAAGGTGGTAAAGAAGATCTGGGGAACCACAGGCCTGTCAGCCTCACCTTGACCAGAAAAGGTGATGGAGCAGGACATCTTGAGGGAGATCATATAGCATGCGAGGGACAACTGGGAAAACTAGCCAGCATGGTTCACAAAAAGCAGGTCCTGTTTGACCAGGCTCTCATCTCCCTCTGTGATTGGGTGACCTGCCTTGTGGATGAGGGAAAGGCTGTTGACGCCGTCAACCTAGACTCCAGCAAAGTCTTCAACACTCTCTCCCACAGTATTCTCCTGGAAAAGCTGGCAGCCTGTGGCTTGGACAGATACATTCTTTGCTGGGTAAGGAACTGGCTGGAGGGCTGGGCTCAGAGAGTGATGTTAAATGAAGTCACATCCAACTGGTGACCAGTCACAAGTGGTGTTCCCCAGAGGTCAGTTCTGGACTGCATCAGAGATACAGTTGCCAGCAGGACCAGGGAAGTGATCATTCCTCTGTACCCAGCCTTGGTGAGACTGAACCTTGGGAAGTGTATTCAGTTTGGACTCCCCACTACAAGAAAGACTTTGAGGCCCTGGAACATGCTCAGAGAAGGGCAACAAAGCCAGTGAAGGGTCTGGAGCACAAGTCTTGTGAGAAGTGGCTGGGGGAGCCGTGGACTGTTCAGTGTGGAATACAGGAAGCTCAGTGGTGACCTTACTGCTCTCTACAACTACCTGAAGGGATGCTGTAGTGAGATGGGAGCTGGCAACTTCTTCCATGTAACCAGAAATAGTATTAGAGGGAATGGCCTCAAGTTGTGCCAGGGGAGACTCAGGTTGGACACTAGGAAATAATTCTCCAAGAGAGTGGTCAGCCACCAGAACAGGCTGCCCAGGGTGGTGGTAGAGTCACTGTCCCTGAAAATGTTCAAGAAACGTTTGGATGCTGTACTGAGGGACATGGGTTAGTGGGAAATACTAATGATTGGCAGATTGCTGGACTGGATGATCTTAAGATGTATTTTCCAAACTTGGTGATTCTATGATTCAACATGCAGTTCAGTTAGAATGACCATTTACAGAATGTCCTGGCCTTGCAAGCTGGATGAGGAGAGACCAATGGCTGGGGAAAAACAGGCCTAGGAGTTGATAAACTATGGCAGAAGGATTGGAATCACAGGGAGTAATCTTAAATGTAAGGCAGTTGTTAGGAAAATGAAACAGCAGGAAAGTCACTCTCTCCCTGAACCCCTGGAGACAAGGAAAACTATATTATGGACTGACGGAACTGAAAAAAGCATTCCCAAGGATTTAATGGACAATATGGCCAAGGGATAGTTTTTGAGCACCTTAAATCACTGCCAATACACTTGCAACTCAGCTGCTATATCTATTTGTATTACAGTAATCCCAGATTCCTGTACATAGTGTAATGCACCTGGTCAAGGACTACTGCATGCTGAACTAGAGTGTCTTCAGGGACTACTGGTGTTTATAATAACTGCATTTCTGATTTTAATTTTAATGACTTCATGTAAACCCAAACTGTAGATAAACTGGTTCTGTTCCTGCAGCATAATCACAGGTGCCATGATTTTGTATGGATGGGTTGTTTAAATATCTGATGCATCAGTTGCCATCTAAAACAATCTCAGACTCATTTAAGACGTCAGAAGATGTTATTCAACCTCTCCAAGAGACTGAGATGGAGGGTAGTTAGATCTTTTGTGTTTTCACACTTTCATCCAAAGGATGGTTAGTATTGCTTCTACAAATGGGAATTGTAATTATTGTTATTTCTATTCTGTACTGCATTCTCTTACGTAAAGTCTAAGACTGCTTGTTCTCTTCTGTGTATTGTGTATAAGTCAACATCATCAAAGATGAACTGTGAGATGTTCAAATCTTGAAGAGGACAGTGCTAACTTGAGAAACCACTGCAACTGTGGGACTGAATTCTTGAATCCTAATCTAGTCCCCTGCTAAGCTCTTCAGAACTCACAGGTTGGGGAAGATAGTTTGTAAATTGTGGAATTATGATTTTAGGTATTTTCCTACCTGTAATAATTATATCCCTTACAACAATATTAAACTACAGGATAGTATCTCTTTTCTTCTCTCTCCCTGTCCTTTCTCCCCTTTTTCTATCTATTCAGATAACCATGGTCTATTAATTGGTTGAACCACGGGGTAGTGTAGCAGACTGGAACTGTGGTATGCCTGGAACTGTCTCAAACATTTGTACATAAGACTATAAGCATGACAACAGAATAATAACTAAAGATGTGGTTGGAGGAGTGAGTCCTGTCAAAGCAGGATAGCCTTGGTCTGGCCAAAACTCCACTGTTCAAGGGGGGACAGAATGACCTCTAGAACTGACCAATAGATAACAACGGTGTGACAGCAGGTGTGACAAACTTGCAGACCCCAAAAATCTAGCAAACACAAAAGGATGCCTGAGAGAAGCTTAGGAAGGACTTCTGGATTTGTACTCCAGGAGTCTAAGAACCTCCACTGGCTGGATCAGTGATCTCTTTCTCCATCCATCTCCCTCTCTCTTTCCTTCCACTCCCACCCTACTCCCCCCCCTTTTTTTTTTTCCCCTCTTAAAAGTTGCCAGGTAATGCAAAGCTCATTTTGATTTCCTATTAAGTTGCACATTTTTGCTGCACAGCTTAGATGGATAAAAGAACGGTCAGTCTTACAATTTTAAGGTAATCACAGAAGTGTACGTATCAGAATGCCAGTTTAGAGACTTGAGTTTATCACTGCTTACTCACCATACTCAAGTTATCTTTTCCTCATAACTTCTACCATGAAAGTAATATATATAAAATATATATATATAATATATAAAATAGTAATCATTTTGGTTAGGTATTCTGAACACTGGAAGAAGCATTAAACCACAATGCTGATTTACCATTTGCAATTGTTAACTACTGTGAAGGTATCAGCACATACAAATTTTTTATGTACCCAGGTTTCCACAGAAGTAGAAATTAAAAAAGAAAGCTTTGTGGTGGGGAAAAAAAAAAAAAAAAAAAAAAAGAATGCTAGTTCTTACCTCACAAAAGTCTCGTTACTAAACTAGATTGAGGAATGGAGAAAATATGCTAAAAAATAACACTATAGAAAGTGAGAAATGATTTATAGTAGTTCTTTTTCAGGCTTCCCCTTAATTTGTTTTATTTGCACAGGAAGTAACACATAAAGCAATACTTCTTAGATAAACAGCAACATTTCTCTTGGACTATTCTATATCCCTTATCTAAGATAATGCCTAGGCATGCAGATCAAACATTAAAGAAAATTATACACAACCTAAAGAAAACAACACTACAGAAAAGTGATAAAGGCACATGAAGTGTCCACTGTCTATGTGTTTGAACTCTGAAAGCATGTGCGAGCAATAACTGAAACAGAGAAGCAAAACAAGGCATCGTACTGTGCCATTAACTTTTTTTTCCCCATAGCAACCTTTATTGCCCTGTATTTTTAATACATCAACAACATAATGCTGATTACACATCATCATTTTAACTGTTGCTGTCCAGAGCTTAGACACCAAAATGCCTTTTCTTTGTCCCTTGTTCTGCTACCTCAGCAAATAGGTTGGAGGTGGGCAAAAGGTTGGGAAAGGAGACAGGAGGAGATATTCCATCTTATATAACGTCAGCAAAAAAGTTGGGTGTGATGGGTAGTCTTTCCCAGGCAGCTGTTGCATAGGGCGTACTAGATTCCTTGTGGTGAATGACTAAGACAACATCACTTATTTATTGTTTTCTTTTCTTTTTTATCCTCCATGTTAAGAAATAATATCACTTTATTAAACTGTCTTCATCTTGACCCCCAAGTTTTTTTCCTTGTTTATGCACTTCAGCTTCTCTCCACTACTCTAATGAGGTGGAATGAGTGGGGTTTAGGGACTTGTAGAGAACAGCCCATCAGAACTATCTAGCGCCAATATATGATTCTCCAAAAAGAAAAAGAAAGTTTGAAAGGAAAAGTAATCTTGTTTTCATACTAATTTCTGCTGCACATCAAGTTATAACCTCTCCCTAAATTTTCTTCTCCCCATGTATGAGAGGCACAAAAGCACTTGAAACACTTTTTCAAAATTATTGTCACATGAAGCCTCTCTGCAGCAGAAACATGCAAAAAATGTTAAGAAAAATTCAACCACAATCCAACTAAACAGGTAATTAATTAACAATCATATAAAATATTTATATATTTTATTTATGAATGTAGTAATCTTACCTCCATTGCGTAGTTCTGGAAAATGCTGGATAAACTCGTATTATGAGAAGAGTTGACCTCTGACTTCTCAGAATCTGGAATTTTCATACTTCTTGGGAATGAAACTTCACCTGTACAGAAAAGAACAAGCAATTCATTCAAGCAATTTGTTCATTAAGAAAAGAACAATTCCAGAATAGAATTTCTATTCAGCCAAGACAGAAGTAGGTACCAGATCTCAGAAGATGTGTGTAGCTCTGTAACTTTACTGGTATTGCAACATATAGTGATATCATTCTTGTGGTTATCATCTAGTCCCACCCCCCTGCCAAAGCAGCTCCCTAGCCCAGGTAGCACAAGAAGGCATCCAGGCGGGTCTTGAATTTCTCCAGAGAAGGAGACTCCACCACCTCTCTGTGCAGCCTGTGCCAGTGCTCCAAAACTGCACTGTGAAGAAGTTCCCACACACTTTTGTGTGGAAACTCCTATGCATCAGTTTGTGGCCATTTCCCCATCCTATCACCGCACACAGCTGAGAAGAGTGTCCTCGTCCTTTTGCCTCCTGCACCTTAAATATTTGCAGATGTGGATCAAATCCCCTCTGAGTCTTCTTTTTTCAAGACTGAGCAGATCCAGGTCTCTCAGTCCTTCCTTATAAGGGAGGTGTTCCACGCCCTTTATCATCTTTGCAGCCCTCTGCTGGACTCTTTCCAGGAGATCCCTGTCTTTTTTTGTACCAGGGAGCCCAGAACTGGACACAGTACTCCAGGTGAGGCCTGAACAGGGCAGAGTAGAGGGGGAGGATCACCTGCTGGCCACGCTCTTGTTTAATGTGCCCCAGAACACCTTCAGACTTAACATTCCTAACAGATTTTGCTAGAAAGGGCCATCCTTTGAGAAGATCTCTTCCTCAGTTGATGCATGTGGAACTTGTCATACTTGTCATTAAATTACAACAGAGATAGATAAATAAAAAAAAGTCCTCCAACAGACTTTTTTTTTCCCCACAAATTAAGAGTCAAGTCTGAACTGAAAATGATTTGATCTAATTCAACTAGTTTTAGGTCTTTCAAAGAATGTCAGTTTGGCTTACAGGCACATATTTATCAATTATTTACCTTCAAATCAAGTCTGTATCCAGTAATTCCTATTCCACATCAATGCTGATGGCTTTGCCTCCACTAGTTATGCAACTATTTGCAGTTCTTGAATATAGAGGAAGTGTTTTAAAGTTAAATCCCTACATTTTATATATTCAGCAATGGGAAGCATTAGCTAATTGCTACTGCAAAGAAACAGTATTTATAAAAAAAAGATAAAGAGTCTATGCTTATTTTAAGAGCTTGACATTATTTCAGTTTATAGTAACAGCATCCGTTATTTTGAATGATTTCGGACATACTATTACATTATAAACAGATTCTGAAGGAAAAAAAAAAATTCACCTGCATTGTAATGTTGTCTTCCTGCTTCTCCACTGCTACTGCTACTGCCAAGACTAGTAGTGCTCTCTGCAAGCTCATTTGCAATTAGTCCTGGGACTCCAACTCTGGATGACAGATTATCTCCCAAAATACTATCTTCAAAACCAGCAGGGAAGTTGAAGTCTCCTTGACTGTTTTCTTCCTTCAATGTTAAAAAAAAACAAAAGGAGCATTTTTAGGTTACTTCAATTCATCTTTATCTTCATCAATAATCAAATGATTATTATCTTTACATGCAAGATACATGTAGACAATCTTCCCTGCTAAAAAAGAGGAGATACTGGACAAAGGAGAAAAAAAAATACTTCTTTTTCACAGGAGAACCAAGGACATAGTAACAAAACAAAACAAAAAAACCACATAATAAAGGTAAAAATGGAATAAACTAAGGGAATTATGATGTTCTCTCGAAGAAAACTCAGAGGAATAAATCAACATAAGGGAAAAAAAAAACATTCAAGAAAACCTAGGTCATGATTTAAAACAAAAACAAACAAAGAAAAACAAAAACCCCGAAAAGAACCAGTGAGTAGTTATTACTAATGGCAAGATATAGGTAATAATTTGCCAAAAAAAGGCAAGAAATGTATTTTCAGTATTCAGTAGAGAAGTCCATACTAATAACATCAGCTATATCTGTTTCATGTAGAAATAAAACTACACAGCTATTTCCTTCCTTCCCACTTCTTACCGAGATGGAAAAATAGAGGCAGAATTTGAAAAAGGAAACCAGGAACCATCTTAACAGCCCCCAGAGAGAAGACAAATCCTTAGACAGCAGTGTACCAGATAAAGGTGTTAACCAGTTCAAACAGAGGTCCTCCAGAAGACAGAAAAGTACATTTGGAAGTAATAAGATGTATATGTAAATTATTAAATTATAATACACATTTCCTCTTACATTTGTGTCACTATGCTTTAAAATGATTTAAATGGAAACAGACTCTTCATTAAGTGTGCTTACAAAGGATCTCCAGTGTATCTCCAGAAGAGTATATTTACTAGAGCTTGAGCTGTTTTTTACTGCATTCATATTTAACGTTCAACAATCTGCCCTAGGTTTGTAGAATTTAATTTTTCCACTTTTTTTTAAAGCAGTATCATATAATTTAAGATTACCTAATGTTGTTCTTACAGGCGTATCTTGTAGATTTATTTATTTTCAAAAAAACTGCACCAAGTGTAGGGAAGAAATAAATAAAACATGTTGAGTTTTGGGTTTACTACATCAAGACCATATAATTTGCTTTCAACTGAAAACTGTTTTTCAGTGCCAGCACAAAACTCCAACAAAATACAGTACATTTTTTTTAAATTAGCTAATAAAATTCATTTCTTAATAAAAGCACACCATGTTGTGAAGCAATCTTCTGGGCACAGAAGTTCGTACTCTTAATTTTGTCTGCTGAAATTGTTCGTTTTGAAATATACTTGCCTCATCATCTGAGTAGCTATATGCCGAAGTTACAACTCCCCACATCTTACTGGCCACGCTGGCAGCCTGTTTCATGCCTGATTTTAGAACATCCATTTTTGGTCCAGACAATATATTGTCTAACTTCAGATTAGACAAAGTCGTTACAACCGATCCTAAGGAGCCATGCGGAGAAGAACGACCCAGTCCTGTCAAAGATGAAGATCGCTCCTTTTGAACCCGTGGATGCATCTGTTGTTTTGGTCGTCCAGTAAATGTTTTGGATCTGGAGACAGAAGGACTTCTGCGATTTTCATAAGACTCAGGGAGTGGTGGGATGTGATCCAAAGGCAGGCTCGACCTTCTTTCCTGGGTGTGACTCAGTGTACCAGAAGCCTCCGTTTCCCTGTCTGGCTTGTGCAGTTCCATGCTGGGAAACTTACTACTCATTGGGCTCTTGAGATTCATATAGTTCTCAATTTCATCTGCCAAATTACGTGCTGCAACTGGTGATACCAGCTTTTCCTCAGCTTCTGGGAGTCTTGGTTGGATGCAGTCAGTAGCCAGCAATGATAAAGGATCCAAGCCTACTTCAACATCTTCCCTTTCAACAGGCTTAACCACCCCATAAAAGCTATTCCTTTTAGTAGCTGCATCTTTGGATTCCATTTTCTGTTTTTTCGACTCAGGTACCTGTTCAATCTTCACGTCCTCTACCATGTCCACATTTTCATTTCTTCCATTCTCAAGATGCTCCTGTCCCTCCCCAGGTTCCTCCAGCACTGGTGATGTTCTATGCTCCAATTCCCAGTCACTATCAGTAACATGACTCCAAGTGCCATTTTTGCCAGAAACCTGTTGTTCAGCAACACTATCAAAACTGTGGGATTTACTTGTATTACAGACCGAAGTTTTGGTGCCAGATAAAGCTGCTGTTAAAATCTTAGCATCCGCTCCCATCATTATTGCTATTTCTTTGGAATGTAAGTCCAAGCTCCCTTTTTTCAGCAGCATTTCTGCTTTGCTTTCACTGCTGAAACTGCAGCTTCTCTCTGAAAATAGTTTCTGCCTCTTCTGTCCTTTTTCACTTGTTTTCTTAGGAGGAGTATCACTAAAGACTGCATCTTCAAATGAATCCTGAGTTATGGACAGCAGGCCTGAAGCAGTTTCTAAAAGAGAAATGGCATTAATATGGCATCCACAACCATCAAAACCATTGCCTTCTGAAGTCATCTGGCTTCTCAACTGAGAAGATTGTGGGCAACATAATCTCAAGGTCTCACTTCAAAGTTAAACTGATGTTAACACGTTACTCTACCGGCTGCAGCGGTACCCTGTAAATCAAAAATCATCTTATCATTTGACTCTCTGAAGCTTTTTCTGGCTTCTACCTCTTTTACTGTGCCATCCCCCCGATAGACAGTAGGTAATACTTCAATGAATGAAGGAAAGTACAATTATAATTGTGCATTCTAATTTATTTTTTTTCCCCAGAGCTATATTCACAGATGCATACATTGAAATCCATACTTAATTCTGAAATATAATGTGTGGGCACAACAAAGAATCGTGATTCTGTTTCTGACAGAAATACGTGAAAGAACATTAAATTCAGACATGTAAGCGATTAACTAATCCTAAAAACATTCTTACGTCCTCAGGGCAATATGTGCTTAGAAAGCTAGGTTAGGTAAGCAAAATTTTTTTACTTCTAATGATCTCTATAAGGACAGTAATCCTACTATACTAGGACTCCAACAGAGCACTAGATGTATCATATCCACTGCTTGAGAGTGTTTGAGCGTCCTACTGATGCTGCTTCTTGTTCTCACAACTGTCAAACATTCTGGGCAATTTCTCCTTGAAGACTCAACTCCTTGATATCAAACTAAATGCTAGCAACCCTCTTAAGAAGTTCTGCTGTTTTGTACCTGACTACTGAATTTGGACTACATTGCCTTAGTCAAGGACAAGCATAAAAATGGGGGGGAAAAAAAGAGCCCCAGGATTTGTCTGTCATATATCCACTTTTTCGTCTTCCTCATTAAAAAGCACCAGGTATTTACATAAATCATGTGCGTCACTTAGAATATTGTACTGCTCCCAGATTACATACTGGCAGCACAAGACATTGTATAAACGTGACTTGTCCAAGGCCACTGACATTTAGATGGCCAAAAGTCAAGAGCAGAGACTCTAGATCTCTTGGTTTTCCAGTACATTACTGAAAGACACTCAGTGTGGAACAAGAAAAATCTTGAGTTCAGTCTACTGAGCACTACTAGTTTTCAACCTTAAAATCCACAATATCTTTAAAAATAATCTAAAAAGGATAACAGTGGAAAATAAATATTATGTAAGACATTAGCACTTCTAATAGAATTATTTTTTTTTGTAGCCAAGATATTGCAAAACATAACAGCACAATAAGCTCAAGACTTCAAGTTTTGTTTCAGCCAGTGACTCACCACCACTGTTTTTCCTTCCATTGCTATCAAAAATGCCAGATGGAACTTTCACAATACTGTTACCCCAAGCAGGCGGATCTGCTGGACTATGAACTTCTATATTTAGCTGTTTCTTCTCATCAGATTCCTCAATGCAAACCTCTAGAAGAAAGATGATGTAAATTTTAGTTACTTTAACTGAACATCTCAATTTACACTGTTACGAAAACAAATACTCTGTTCTTCTATACGGTATTAATCTGAAAACTCAGTCCTACCAGTAGGTAGCATTTCCTGGGAGTAGTAACTCAGAAGACAACAGTAGGGAGTATGACTAAGACTGTGTGGTTGTACAGTTCATGCCAATTTCTTCCCTTGGTACTTTTCCAACAAATCAAATCAGGGTAGCAGTTTTCAGTTTTTAATGAAAGACTGTTCATCTAATGATAAGAACAGAGGCCCTAACTGACATTAAGGATTTATTAACACAAGTATGAAACAGACACAGTAACAAAATAACAAACCACAGAAAAATAAAGGTCAAAATCTGGACAGAGGAGATTTTCATATTTTCTACAGTGGGAAAGAGATTATAGTAGAGAGTAGTGCCTTTTACTAGGCCTACTGGTACAGCTTAAAAAATGGTCAAGAGTTCAAACACAAAGGATAGAAATGTAATACAAAATACTGTATGATTCAACACTTCTCCACTTTTTTCATCTATATTAAGTTCATCACACAAAAGACTACTTTTAACTACATGTACTTCACTGCTATTGTTTAGTGCGCAGCAAATGTCTAGCAGATTCTATGATGTCATATTTTGACCTTGGTAACATTATGAATGTTACCAGGCATTATGAATGAAGTAGGTATTTGTGGCAGACTAATGGATGAAGAAAGCACATTAAAAAAATCTCATCAGTATAAACACGCATACTTAACCTCCTATTAGTTCTTCAGCTTTTGAAGAAACATCTTTTTCTACTTGTGATTCAGTTGCATAAAGAATATCTCCATTATCCCTTGACAGTTCATCCTTAGATCCATAGCCCTGGTCTGACTGACCACCTGTTTGAAGGAACAAAATACGAGCCTCAGATTAGTTTTTCCTTCCAGAATTTTTCAATAGGAAAATAAAAACCACAATCCATTTGTTTCATGTTCTATTGTGTACGAAAAGTTCAGAGTAAGAACCAGGAAACTGACAAATCTGTGCACAGATCTAATTGACAATGGTCACAACAGAGAAAATGAGACTATGCAGTGCAAACTTTAATTTACATTAAATTACTACTATACTAAGTAATCATTATTTCTCTAGGAACACTAGAGCTACTTTTCTGAACTCATTGTATCTCCCTTCATTCCTTTCCCTTTCACCTCACATTAGAAAGAAATATTTCACTTCTGAGCAGCCTACATCTCATGCACATCTACAGAAGAAATTTACACACAATTGTAACTGAATCAACTTCTAACAATGAAAACACTCCTGAAAACAACTCTACTTCAAACTGTGCTGTGTTTCTGCAGTACAGTACAAATGCAACAATGCAACAGAAAAAAAAGTAAAAGTGTTTTTAAACAGTTATTCTTCTGTGATACCAGTCACATTTGACACCTATAACTCATTCTTTTAAGAAAAAAAAAAAAATACAGTCCCCCCCCCCCCAAAAAAAAAGAAAAGCTACCACAGAAAATAATCAAAAAAAAGGCTAATTCTTTTTTAACTTTTATCAAAACCACTGCTGTATGTGCAAAAAATACACAAATATTCTATGGGACATAATCCTCAGCAGCATGTTAAACAAGATTATTTATATGTCTCAGAGTACCTATCAGAATACACGACACTATTAGAAAAGATCAAAATACAAGTAAGTTATTGGGTACAAAATGTAAATTAATGGTTCAAAAGGTATTAGAGATTCCATAAATCTTGAATGACTGATATAATTTATCTACGTGTATTAAGACTGATAACAGTTCCAACATAGAGCAAACGCAGAAACATGTAGCCATCAATTATCACATTTGACCACTGTGTAAAATAACCTTTTATACACAAAAGCTACTTCTGATATTTATTTTCCCTCTATCCTCAGTGATGTTAGCCTCTGTATTCCACTGAAGTGAAAATACCCTATCAATAAATGGGCAAATTACCTGCAGAAGTAACAGCCAAGGGTAGAATTAATGTACATGTGCATCCAAGGCTTCACACCATGTAAGTCTGCACCCCACACCATGATAGTCAAGGACAAATGCAGCACCCAAGAGACAGCAAAGAGCAAAAAGCAGAGCAACAAAGAGCAGAGAGAAGGAGAGTTCAGTAATGTAGGCAGCCATACTGGATGAAGTTCAGGAATCAGACACTAAGTTCTCTTCGAAGAGATACCAAAAACATGACGAGTGTGCAAGAACTGTTTGTACAGTAAGTTTTGAGGTAAAAATAGAAAGAAAGTTTAGTTGAGACTGTGCATAGATAGCATGTAATGAACAACAGATACTAAGAACCATGGATTTTTATCTCAAGTGGTTACTGTCTGAGTACTCTATCCACTTCAGTTTAACCACAGGAGTGCACACCGCACTCAGGGCTGAGTTTTAATCCAGCTCATCAACTGCCTTTCCATTTACACAGGGCGCCTCCTAAAGACTGTATGACAAGAATTCTAATCATTTATATATTTATTCCCAAAGTAGGCAAACTCTGGTCAGACAGTTATGTCCTTTAAAAGCACAGTTTACTATGATCTAGCATATCATGCTAATTCTAGGAGTGATAATCAGACTCTCTCATATTACCATTAAGGAGCAACATTTCAAAGCATTAGCTTTGTTCCTCCTTTCCTTCAATGCAAACAAGGACTTTACTCATTGACTATTCATTTCTATGAATAAATAACAATATGAAGAAACCAAATGGCAGAGCTTCTTACCTTTTAAAAGATTAGCACAAAAAAGCAAAGTTCATGAGATTGCAGTATGGTATTTAGTTTAAAATAACTGTACTTCTTGCTACAATTCACTCTATAGAAGGTGTGTAAACTGTGGCAGAGGAGTAATATTCAATGACAGCATATCTCTTTACACTGATTAACTTCATGCTTCATTCTCTACAGCCTCAAGAGGGGAACACAGTGGTGGTAAAGGGGAAATCAAAAGGAGAACAGAATATTTCACCTTTTAGGGGACTGTTAGTAGTGAAACCCAGCAGAATCTAGTACCTGTGCTAGAGTGATTATCAATGGAATCAAGCCTGACTAAGTCACTGACGAAGAGAGTGTGCTCCCCACTGTTAGCATCATTAGAACTATCCACGCTACCATGGCTCACCATGTCCCCATCACTTCCACCCGTGGTACTCCGCAGAGCTAAAGACACGAATGAGAGTTGGTTAGTAAAAGAGGATTTAAAATTACAGACTTTCAAACGCATCTAACCTCTTCAGAAAACAGTAAATACTTTTGCTTGTGCAAATTAAATATGAAATTCTAGCAACAGATCTTAGATAACTCATACTTCAGTGTGGGAAAGACATTCTAAGACAAACAGACTGGACATCAAGTCAACAATTTTTAAACACTTTAGGAAAGACTTTCCACTTGTAAAAGCAGAATGTTAGCCGCAGTCTCTCAGAAACCAAGTCATGCTGTCATTCGGCAGAACAAATTCACTTCTTCTAACTTATTACCTGATATCACAGGTATGCGTGGGCTCTGCGTTGCTTTCTTTAGGCATTGCCTAAATTGTGCTGTGCCACGAACTACATTTCGTACCTTTGTCCACAGAAATATGCCACTGCGATTACTGCTAGGCCAAGGAGATTCTAAAACCGCCTACAGAAAGGGAGATTGCAATAACAACACAGTAACACATTTACACTTAGGAACAAAGTACAGTGTGTATCTTTTCTTTCCATACTCAGAAAAAAATGTTACCTACCATCAATATTAAGGACAAATACTTGGGTTTTTCCCCTTTATGTGACAGCTGTGGATTCACTAGCTGAGTGGCAACTGACTATGGATTAAGTTTTCTTCAATTAAACAAGATCACTCATATTCATATGATATGATAGAAACAAAAGATCACAGCAGAGACTCATTTTTCCTTACAATAAACAGATTATTATGAAGTCCCACTAGGAACACTGAGCAAGGAAAGGAGCAGGCTGCTCTAAGTAGTCTAATGCCAACCAGTCATAGATCATTCTGCCTTAATGGATATACATAGGAACAGATGGCCTTAGAACCATGGTTTGGGTTAGAAGGAAACTATAAAGACTACCTAGCCCCAAAACCTATGTCATAGGCAGGGGTGCCATCCACTAGATCAGGCTGCTCGAAGCCTGGACATGAACACCTTCAGGGACAGGTCATCCACATCTTCGCTGGGCAACTGGAGATATTCAAGACCCACCTAGATGCCTACCTGTGCGACCTGGTGTAGGGAACCTGCTTTGGCAGGGGGTTGGACTCAATGATCTCTTGAGGTCCCTTCCAACCCCTATGATTCTTTGAACTTACTGTAGTACCTCACCACCCACTGAGTACAGTGTTTCTTCCAAATATCTAATGCAAATTTCTCCCCTTATACTTTGAAGCCATTTTCCCTTGTTGTATCACAAAACCACTTTCCAGTACGCTTTTAGGTACCAATAAATAAAGTCGTAAGTAGTAAGTAAATAAAGGAAATAAGTATAAATAAAAAGTCTGGTAATTGAAAAACTACTCATGTACAGAGGTTGCTCCAAAATATATGACTTCTATTTATTCCCACAGAAATTACAACAGATATAAAGATCACAATAACACTACATGATAGAGCAAAGCCTCAGCTACAAAACACTACAGTTAACCACCATTAGCTATGTATTTTCACCAGTGATGAACAAAAGCTTGCATGCCAAGCTCAAAAAAATTCAGCATCAGTAGGGATCAACTGTTTCACAGCTGTTACGACAGTGTCATTGAAGAAATTCACCACCAAATGGTGCCATTTTTTCAGCACTGAAGAACTCAATTACATCCTTTTGCTTCAGATGCACTTCCAGGCATCTGGGTAAACATAATGAAACAGGAGGAATTTCTTTCAGAGCTGCACTAGTATATTTCAACAGAATTAATAAAGAAACAGCACGGGAATGTAAATGTAAAAAATGTAAAACCATAATGCCATAGATCAAGTTAAGTGTGCCCAAAAGAACCAACAAATTGACTCAAGAGCCTTATGGAAGTATTGACACTGTACTATAGGGCAAGGAGACTAACAGTGAAGGAGACACTTGACCCGTATCCTTCATCAAGATTTCTCCTACCTTATTGTAATAGCCGTAAGTGATGGCATTTGGCTGTATTCCAGCATTTTTCATTTCAAAGAGGACTCTCACAGCCTGCACAGGCTGACCCCACAGTCCACAGAGTTGCATTACAACTCTGTAGCAGACCTGATAAGATACAGAAGTCCATTAATGAACTCATGACAAGGATTTTTAAAACAGCTTAAGATCTTCTCAAATTTCCAACTTGTACAAATATATAATATAAAGATATGTGAAAGTAGCTACTCAACTAACAGCCAGAAGAGGGAGCAAAACTTAAACAAGAAATCATATGAGCTGAAATAACATCAGCAATTATTAAGCCACGATTTTTTCCCTGTCTCTTCTGCTTGCAAAAGAGAGGAGGGAAATAAGTACCCATCTAAAGAAGTGGGATAACTTGCTTTTTTATGTCTGTGTATACTACTGCAGGAACAGAATGCTGCATACAGATCCATTATCATTTCAGTCCACAATGATGGTGGAGTAGTAATTTAAAGTTCATTTTAACAATAGGAATATTCAAGCACTTCTGTCTGAAAGAAGTCTGAAAGAATACAAGCAATACTAAGATGGAGTACCTGAAGAAGCTAATGTGATGCCAGTGATTAAAAAAAAAAAGTTCCAGTTGCCCTAGTTAAGCAGACTACACGACAATTTCAATGTAGCTTTAAATCAGAACCAACTTTGAGAATGTTTCACATTCTGTTGCCAGCAAAATACTTACTCTATATTTGCACCTTGTTTTCCATGTTCATTGTAACAATATTTTATTTACACTTGCCTCATCTAGTGGTTCCACATCAGTTTTCCTCATTTTAATTAGAATATCATACGCCTTCTGGAGCGCTTTGACCTTAAGATGTGCAACTCTGACGTAGGCTGGCAGACAAATAAACCATAAGCTGTAACTGTGACTGAAGAGACACTTAGCCCACTGTGGAGGGCTTACATAGTA
Source organism: Callipepla californica brunnescens (assembly GCA_023055505.1). NCBI lineage: Eukaryota > Metazoa > Chordata > Aves > Galliformes > Odontophoridae > Callipepla > Callipepla californica. Next base: position 2,384,562 of record JALIRH010000025.1, read on the forward strand.
TTTCTTGGCTAACTTATGGGCTGTTTTTATCTCCTGTAAGGGTAAAACAAAACAACAACAAAGATGACAAAGATGGAACAACTGGAAACTAGAAACCATTACTAACTCAGATACCAGCCTCTTAAAGGAAGCATTTAAGGACAGCACACAAACATTAAACTGACATTTCACACTTAACATGCTCTTATAAAGCCTCTCCACAAGCGAAAAACAGCACCTGAATCCCACCCTCTCCTTTATTTTGCCCCTTTCACTGAAGCATTCCTTTCCATTCCCATTTCTTTTTTTTTTGTTTTGTTTGTTTGTTTTTCATATCATTGCCTAAAGCTTTAGAATTGGTTTGAAAATAAGGTTTCATTTCATATACTAATTTCTTGCTCTCCACTGCTTTCCTTGGCCAATGTTGCTTCCCAATAGCAACATCAAGACCTAGTCTCTAATAATGCAATTTGTAGCATAAATAGGCAGCGGTAATTTGACAAAAACCTTTGTATCTTTCAGTGTTTACACAGTGGTTACAGTAAGACATATCTGACCTGTTTTGTCCTCTTTGCCATGAGTGCTGGACTATTTGAAATGCTGCTTCCAGCTGGGTGTCTCCTGAAGGAGAGCTTGAGTTCCTGTGGTCTGTCAAAGAGCTTGAAATCTAGTCGTGGGAAGTTTTTATAGCTACAGATTATTAAAAAAAAAAAAAAAAAAAAGAAATAAAAGAAAAAAAGAGAAAAACTTTTCCTATATCCATTGACAGCAGAAAAGCCCTACAAAGACAACTTGTGAACTAAGAACTAATAAGGAAGAGAATAAAGAACCAAGGAGAAAGGGGGCACACAGGCGTGAGAAGATGAAATTCCCTGAGTCCCATTCAAAAAAACGTTCCAATAAGAAAGAAGATGCTTAGGACATCAAATTTAAATAAACTGTGAATTCAAGAACAAGACTCCCATCCATACCACAGAGGACAAGGAAACAGAGACGATTAACCAGGACAACAGCTGGAAACAGAACTTTCATAACATCCAAGAAATAGCAAGGAAGAACATATATACACTTGCTGAAACACCACATTTCCTGCACAGAGATGTAAAACACTGAATGAAAGAATTTAAAAAGCTTTTTTTCTTTCCCTTTTTTTTTTTTTGTTAATCTCTTACAGATCAATAGTATTGGGCAGATCCATTACTCACCTTCTGTGAGTGAAACAAAGAGAACGTTCTCAAGTTACTACAAAAAACACCTAAATGTCTCAGTGATGGTCAGATGCTGAATACATAGATCACTTCAAAAGTAATGCCTCCTCTTTATTTCCACAGAAGCAACAAGAGTCGCAAAGAACACAATAACACTGTATGACAGAACAAATTCTCAGCTAGAAAACACTGTTTTTCAACATGGTTACCACCATTAGCTATGCATTTTTACCAGTGACGAACAACAGCCTGCATGTCAAGCTCATAAAAATCTGCGCCAGTAGGGATGATCAGCTGTTTCACAGCTGCTATAATGGGGAAATGTATTTCAGCAGCAGCACATCACCTCACTGTGATAATATCTACTATTTCGGTCTCCATAAACACTCAGCAAACACTGAGTTCAGCATGGAAGATTTCAGTGACACCCCTCAGTTTTATATGCATTTCCATATCAGATGCCATTTTGTCAGACTGCCCCCTGCTGCCATATGTCACATGGCAAAAAAATGGAATACTGTCGAGAAGATTCAACCTCTACTGCCATACCACCACCACCTGGTCTCTGAGGTGATGAGCAAACATAATGAAACAGGAGGCATTACTTTCAAAACAGCCTTCATAACAAATAATTGTTATAAACTGTGAAAACTGTTACTGAAAGCTTAGAACCAAAATGCTCTTGCCCTCAAACATACACACACAAAATACTGACCTCTAGACACTCAAAAACCTAGTAGAACCCAAACAGATCACATATTTTTAATGATATTATTCACAGCATCTTATAATGCTAAGCTTCGAATCAAGCTGGAACATCTGTCCTATTCAACATCATAAGCATTCAAATACTTCAGTTCTTTATTTTGTTCTTTAAAGTGTACCTATATTTTGGTGCTCGGTCTTGTCCATCATCAGGGGGAGGTTCTGGTGGCATTATAAACACTGTGTGTTCACTTTTTTGTGATTCATCAAGCTCAATCAACCGCGCATCTTCGATGGAATCTACATCAACCTAAAAACAGAATTTGTAATCTGAGCACTGGAAGTGGTTTCAGGATAATATAATTAACATTATAATGCACATTTTTCCCCCTTTTTCTCAGTTTACTCAGAATAGTAACACTGACAGTATTCCACAAAGTTTACAGAAGAAAAACACAGCCAAATTCACAAATGTCTCCAACTCTCCCTATATATTTGCATGTGGTCCATATATACAAAGTACTTACCTAATGAACATGCATGGACTAAATCCTGATACACATGCACTAGCTCTACATTTTAATGTGTATTTAAAATACATTTTAAATACGTATTTTATTTATTATGCATAAGCGCACTATATAAATACACAAAATGTGCATTTGCTCTCAACGTTAAAGTCCACAGCCCTGGCTTGTCGTTTTTATTTCATGTTAAAATTCTGAGGAACAAATTACCTTATCTCCTTTTTCTGTTCCTTTATCTGGAAAGAGCTAGAGAAAGAGGAAGAAAATCAGAGCTTTTTCTCAACTTAAGATCCTATATAGCCTTATTACAGCTGCATGATTTACCGACACATCAAAGGAGCACCACTAAATTTTCACTGGAAATTACTCTGGAAGCAATTAATCTCTCTTTCATAGAATTATTTTGCTGAAGCAAGAAGAGGTAATTATCATTGTTTTCAATGTTAAAACTACAGGCTAAACGTAATTTTGAATCTATTAAACAAAGCAATTTCATTTAGCTTAACTAAAAGAAACTGCTGCTATGCAGGTACTTTCAATATGAAAACCTAGATCTGACGCATTCACAACCTGCACTAAGTTATTAACGCTATTAAACACAGCACAGCCTAGACACATACTCTGGATTCCTGACACTCAGGAGAAGAAAAATGCATGGAAACTTGAAAATTCCACAAACTGTTTCAAAGTATTAAATGATGAGAACTGGTACAGTTTTTGCACAAAAAGAAATAAAAAAGAACACCAGAGGTGACCACAGTTAGATAATTCCAAATTACAGGGAGGCTGAACACCACTTAAAGGGAACTCATAAGGGCACTGTGTTATAAAATACTGTTACTTCTCGCTTTCCCTAGCAGCTTGACATCCTACATGATTTTGATAACACTTTCCTGTATCAATACAGAAAATGATAACTACCAAAGAAGACAGAGGATGACAACAACATCAACTCAGCAATACATCTCACTCAATCCTTGCTACAAAGGATACCCTGCCTTTACAACTAAAACCCAATATAACAAAATAAAACAAAGTATACAATTGAATAATATTAAAGTTTTTCACCTTTTCTATGCAGTCATCAAAAAATGCCAAGCCTGTGTCCTTGTCGCTCACAAAACTGCACTCTTCAATAAAGCTGCTGAATATTTGCGTTTTGGTAAGGTGTGTGTAGAACTTTGCATATGCACGGTCTCTACTTTTTAAAAATCCTAGTTAGAAAAAGGAACACAAAACTAAATACCAGATAAAGTTTCCATTAAAAACTGACATGGAATATGTCAACATAAACTATTTAAAGTACTAATAAATAACTTTTTTTTTTTTTTTTTAAGTAAAAACAACTACTTATCACTACATGCATTCACAAGAGTTAAATAATATTGTTTATGATAATTTTTGCACACAGCTCATTATATATGGCAAGTAGACACCTCCTTGTAATCATGAAATTTGTTTTTTGGATTTGATGGCTTTTTATGCATGGAAAAGGAGATGACCACCTCACTGAAAGCAGAAGCATTTAACATTTAGAACAAGAGCACAAAAAAAATCTGTTATCATAAGAGGTATCACACTTGAAAATACCTATGACTTTCCAAGCCTTGGAATAAAAACCTTCTCTTCTAGCTAACTCAAAAACAAACAAGAACAACAAAAAAAAAAACACCCATGACATTTCAGCTAGCATTCAACACAAGAACACATCAGAAATCTGAAGTTGATAAGGTGAGGAGAGTAAGATCTTCGCTGACTGCTGTTTATTATGTTTCTGATCTCTGCTCAGCACTCTCTTATATTCCCATTTATACAAAAAGACATTTATTTGCTCTTCATTACTACGCTTCTGGCATTTCTGCTACGTTCCATGCAGAATAAATTCTCTATTTCCTAAGAGGTGCCCTTAGAGAACATGTCAAACAGAGAAGGCATCCCACTACTGACTTTTCCCAATACCAGAGCTCTTAGAAAATATTTATATAAATAAGAACTCTCACAGAACATATTTATATATATATCAACGTTCTAATCAATTTTGAATAGTCTGATTTCATAAAACTGCAACTCGAAATATTGTTTAAAAGTTGCACAACCATAGAAAAACCTAATCTTTTGAAGCTAAATTGCTCCATGAAGTGTTATCAGCAGCTGATTTATCTCAACTTCACCTTGATGATCAAACAAAGAATCAGCAGCAGTTGCTTTATTCGAAGGTGCCTGGGTGATAGGTTTAAGGTATGTTCTGTAACCCTTTAAGATAGATGCCATAAAACGCAGGAAAGCTTCCTGGATCTCCATCTCAAGTTCTGTCATCTTCTTCTGCCAGGAAAAATCTGCTTCAATGGGAGTCATCTCCACTGCAGAACCTTCTTGAGTTTTCCTGTGAACTAGCAAACATCAATATATACAATCCTGTATTAAAATACAGTGTAGGTTAACAGACAACTTTTGCAAGACATTGATGAAGATGCACATTTTTTCTTTTTTCTTTTTTTTTTTTTTAATGCCCATATTCAGAAATTACCAACACTGGAAAACAGTTCTTTCCCAGGGCTATGATTAGTTTCCATTTGATCTGGCTTTTCTAAGAAACAGTTACCTCAACAGCTGCTTATGTGTTTTTCTAACTTATAAAGCCCTCTGTGACCTGAGATAATGAAGAGATTCTCTGATGAGTTAATACTATTGTTTACACCCAGGCAAATGTGGTCCTTCAGTAATACATCAACGGAAACACAAAGGAGTCATCACAGCAAATGGTGAACAAAAGCAGATGACATCCAGAGTTCACACTGGCATTCTTCAAGAAAAATAACTGTACCAGAAACTGCTGGAAATTCAACTTGGAACAGATTACAGTTCCAGATTTTTAAGATAAGCATGAAAGTAAATAATAAAAGAAATAAGAAAACAAAAAAAACCATTAGGTTCTTCTCCACTTAAAATCAGAAAACAGCATGCAGCATTTACACACACAGGTCACTCCAAAAGTAATGCCTCCATGGAAACTCTGCAACAGCTACAAAAAGCACAACACTATATGACAGAGCAACAAGCACTATTTTCAACATAGTAACCACCATTGTCTATACAATTTTCACCAGTGATGAACTACAGCCTACATGTCAAGCTCATAAAAATCTGCATCAGCAGGATGACAAACTGTTTCACAGCTGGTGTGATGGTGCCATTGCTGAAATACACCATTCACCAACTCAGTGCGCTCACATCCACTGTTTGGTCTGCGTAAACATTCAGCAACATTGATGAATGCCAATGGATGCCATTTATTCCTCATGGAGGAAATCAATTCCACATCCTTGCTTCATCCACATTTCTATATCAGATGCCATTTTGTCAGATTGCTCCTCTGCTGCCATCTGTTGCTCAGATGTACACATTCAATTAGAAAACGTAATGAAATATTGTCAGGAAGATTCAAACTACTGCCATACCACCGACATCTGCCTTGGACATGGTGAGCCAACATAATAAAATAGGAGGCATTACTTTTAAAGTATCCCCTCTATTAGGTAAAGCATATGGGATTTCCTGCTGACAAAACAAAACAAAAAACAAAATAAAATTAAAAAAAAGGCTTTCTAACAGATTAGGAAAAAACATCTGAAAAATAAAATAAAACAAACAAACAAAACTGAGGCAAGAAAGCCCAACTCCTAACTAATGCATTTTCTGTTATAATTCATCAACTTTGTATATCAGTTGTATACCTATGAAGGTGTAACTGTCTGCTATAAGAATGCAATTAAAAATACTTTGAATCATCTTACCTTGAAGAGTCTTTCTACAGATAGACAGAAGCTATGTATGAAATACCCTTAGTCAGATACAGGTTAGCTCTTCTCTTTCCAAGTTATTCATTTGATGAAGTTTTATTTCTTTTGACAAAATACCTCGTCAATATTTTGCTTCTTGATTATTTTTGTAGTCAGCATCTGAGATATTCACCAGCATCTGCACAGTACTTGAAGTACTGAGTGTATGAGTAACATAATGCTCATTTCCTCAATTATTTTTATCAGATTCATGAACATTGCTCACATGAAAACTCAAATGTTTTGATATCAAATCTGTACAAATATAACTGTGACTAGAAGTAAAAGAATTCCAAATATGAGGAAGTCACAGAAAAGAAAAAAAAGTAAAGAACAAAAAATTTACATCATCTTTTACAAAGTACTTACATTTATATGCTAATTACAATTTTAGACTTGTAGGTGTGTATCAGAAAATTTAGTACTTCTTTTAATATTTATTATCCCTGATTTATGAAGTTTCTGTTCTTATCCCTTCCCATTTTATTTTATATATTTCACCTGCTGCCAGCTGTGGATGCAGCTTCTTTAAGGTGCTGAGCAGACTTTTACATGGCTTCTTAGGAAACTGCTTCCAGTTTGTGCTCTTCTTATCATCTGATCTAAAAGACAGGGGAGGATAAAAATACATGAAAATACAAACCATACAGAAAATAATTGCTTATGTTGGGAATCATTAATTCATTTTCAGAAAAAGGAATTCATTTCTGAAAGGCAGGGGCAGTGATCAGATTTCAAATGATTATTTTTTTTTTTTTTAAGGCAGAAGACTGATACCAATTCAGAATTTCTTCTCCTCAGAAAAGAACAATATAAACTGAGTTATGAGTCAAGTGCTCTCCAATCTGGTACAAGAACCTGCATTAATATCTGGTTTAGCCACTTCGGTTGAAGTTTCACATTGCTGACTTCCCTTTCAGAAATTTTACCACTCTCACTTTCACAGTCCAAGAACACCAATCTGTATGAGATTAAGAGTTTACACTGCAGTAAATTTGTCTTACTGCTATTGATAGAATTTAACATCAGTTTGGAATACAACATGAACATGTTTCAAGAGAGGGACAGAATGCCTGCTTAGCACTCTGCATCAATGAAATTACTTAAAATGGCATAGACATATCACTTAAGAAGGGAGCCTAAGTTTCATAAACTAGAAATTCTAGCAGATGTCATCTCCCATTTTTTTAATTTTTCCCCACCACAACAGCATGCCAATAAACAGTATTAGTGGTACTGTTCCAAAAACGCAAATGAAAACGTATAAAAATTAAACAGATTCTCAAATTTGCACCCAAAAAATGATACTTTCCTTAATCAGCTTTTGATGTTACTTTCACAAAGACAGTTGAAAACATCCAACAAAAGACATAAAGGAAGATGTTGAATGAATAAAAGGTATTCAATTTTTTCTTTTTTTTTTCTTTTTTTACAGTAAATGAAGCTCAAGTCTATCACAAAGAAGATACCAGCAAACCTCTCCTAGTAATAACAAGTCAGACAGACTGATGTACTAGAGAGCACTGAATTCTTCAAATTATTCTTGTGTTGCGTAAAAGCTGTGCATAAAATAAAACCAAACAATAATCTTTACTTCCTGAACGACTTAGAACTCTATATGGTCTTCAGCACCATACCACCTTTACTTAAAGTCAAATGATAGACAAATTCAATTCCTCTGAAAGTCAAATGGTACTGATCATATATATAAAAAAACAGAAAGCAGAAGATGAACAGATCAGCAGATTAGCTATTGGAAAAGAAACAGACTTACAAGACTCTGAGAAAAAAAGGGCCAGAATCCCCTCAGATTAATAGAAATGAGGTCAGCAGTATAGTAGAATATTTATAATTAAGTATCTAATAACCAATGCAAGTAAGGTTTATATTTGATTTTTCTATGACTCATTTCAACAGAATCTTGACATTTTTCTCTCTTCTATACTACTACTTCTATCTGCTTCATTTTTCTGCAACCTAGACTTTGTAATTTCCATTCTTGTGAATAAACAACCAACTAATCAGATACTTCTTGCTGAAGTATCTTCATATAAACAAGTTAGCTTCAATGCATTTCTCTGATTTATTCTTCTTTCATAAGATCTGTTTAAACTATCTTTTTCATGGCAAAATACTTTGATACACAAAAATGAAATAAAGACTGAGGAAAAGAAAAAAGGGAATAAAATGAACTTGATCTGCTTTGCTGTTTACTACTTTCTTTGATGCAACCAATAAAGCAATGCACCTTCAGTAATTTAAAGGAAGCATTTACTTCAGTGGAGAAATACAGAAAGAGTTCTTCTGACATAATGAAAGCAGAAAAGCATTCCACTGATCCAAGTGACTAATTTTGACTCTATGTTAGTAAAAAGGACAATCACGAGTTTAAGTGATATACTTTTAAGATTACTTAAAAAAAATGTGCACATCACTTACTTATGTGCACTTTCATCTTGAAATAGATTAGAAATACTTTCTAACTATCATTAACACACTAAAATGAAACGGTAACTCTTAAGTTTAAGAAATTAAAAAACTGATTTTCAATTCAGTTATCTGTACTCTTATTAAGATCTACTACAAAGTGAAGTTATTCTAGATTGGCCTCTCCAGCAGAAAACGTGGAAAAACTTGCCAGACAACACCTTTACTTAAGAAAGGCATTAAAACATAATTAAACGAAAATACTGTGAATTGAATGGAGGCAGTCCAAAAGATCTTGCCTGTTTGATCTCACTGAGAACTCAGCTTGCATAACTTAAGAAAAACTAATAATTAACACCGACAAAGAGTCTTCACTGCAAGACAGCATCAAAAGCTGTCATATTCATACCAATACTTAGGTGAGCACAGGCAAATCAAGCCCCAAAGTGGTGGAGCCAGAGGAAAATGTATAGCGGTATAATAAAATCCTCTCATCTTGCTTTTCTAGCACATTTTCCTAATAAGTACATTATAACTGTTATTTTGTTCCTACATTTATAACAGCATCTGCATCATGTGTTTTTCAGTGGCCCCAAGAAGTGACCCTCATCTTAACAAATTTTAAGTCTTAAGGAAATGTGAAATGAGAAAAAGAATAGTGGTCAGTCAGAAACAATTAGACAAAATAGTTTTTAAATCAAATTTTCCCTGTTTTTTAGTTGTTTAGCAATTTCTGCATCTACAGATAAATGTAAAAACCCCATATAACTTACATGTACACCATGTTTGTGTCTAAGTCAATGCACACAATATCCTGTGGTGGATCATACAGATCAAAATACCGTGAATCAACTCCAACAATAAATGGAACAGGTGCACTGAGTACGGTGGCCAGAGACAAAGGACAGAGGGGGATATATGGACATTGCCACTGAAATGGAAATATCATCTGAAGGAAAAATGAAATGAAACCAATGCATTAAAACAGGACAACAGATACTGAACAATAAAAAAAAGGTGAGGTAGTTACATGCAGTAAGTTGAAACTGCCAAGAACTTTGTTTTACTGTATAAAAAAAAAGACTAATCTGACCACTTTTTACAGCATATTTCTTAATTGCCTATGAAAAATGTCAGTCATTTCAACAGTTACAATTAGATATGCTAGGGTACTTAAAATGATACTGTCAGGAAAAATAACCAGTTGATGCATCAAGCATTCTAACTTACATAAACTTTACAGTAATTATGGAGTTTTCAGCAATTTCCCTCTCTACTGCACAGAACATTTTGTACTTACAGCTACTACAGCTTCAGCAACTCCTGTCAACACAGCGGGTCTAAGAGAGTGGAGGAGGATCTTGCCTTCTAACAATACAAACAGTAACAGGGTAGCACAGTTTTCTGGTCCAAGATTCATGAGTAGAGTGCTGAAGTTTGCTCCACTAAGGGGTGAGTGGAAAGACGGGAAAACAAACAAAAAAAGAACTTCTGACAGCTGTTTTGGACCTACTAGTTGAGTAATCTTAATATGGTTATCATACATAAAATGGCTAGACAGCTATCACCCCAATAAAAGACTTGTAAAACTTGTACTGACACAAAGAAGCCTAATGCAAAAATCCAGAAAAAAAAAAGAAACTTACAACACACCATGCTAACTCTGTGCTTTTTATAGCTCTCTCAAATGTCTACATGCACCTAAGTTTCTGTACCAATACAACAGGGGATTAGTTGATCATGCATTAAACAAGTACAAAATAACACCAGCAGTTTCAATCAAGGAGATAAAGGCAAAAATAATGTACTAATCACCCATTTAATATTATTATTAACAGTATCAAATTTAATACTAGTCAAGAAAAAGAACAAAACAATCCATCACTCTGATATCAAAATGCATTTAGTTTCTAGAGTTTAATCTCCATTTCATTTGTTGGATACTGTACAGACATTTAGGAATTTTACTGACATCTCTAAGAGTATTAGAGAGGTTTAGAATCTGTCCTTCAAAAAGTGCTTACGTCATACTCTGCAGTTCAGTGTCTGGCTACAATTTTACCCCTAAATGGCTGTGCAAAGAGATGGGACTAAACACTGGATCCTTCTGCATATAGGATATTGTATGTTACTATTTAAGGAAAAAAAGTAAAAAAGGAATAATACTTTAGTTTCTAACCTAACAATAAAATAAAAGAAAATAAAAAGTCATGTCACATTCACATGGATCTCCAGCCCTAGAGGAGTAAACAGTATTCCCAGAGACCACATCAATCCTCAATCACAAATATTCATTTTAAGGTACAGTTTCCCATTTCCAAAATTTTTGTGCACTGATTGATTTCATGTAACTGCTTGATATGTCTCCCACAGATCCATAAAAGGGATGTATAATGTGAGATTTTAAAAAGTGTATCATTAAAAGTCGCTTACTACACATAAATCCAAAGATACAAAATATTAAAATATATGTATTTCTCCCCACAGCCTACTTCTTCTATATCCAATAATCTGGCAATCTATCTTCATTTCAGAATAATCTGAAACACTATTCTTCCATAAGAGATAGGTCTATGTCAAAAAGAAGTCACTGCCTAGTACTAGAAAAATGTATTGATCTATCTGTCTAAAAGAACTAATGATACTGTAGCAGTGTTTGGTTTTCTTTTATGCCTCATTTCTAGTTGGATCAGGATGCTTTAAGCAGCAAACAGATTAAATATTAATACCTTAATGGCAGTGGAGTAGAAACTGGCTGGGACAATATTAATGCATCGTGTGCAGAAAGCTGAAACACATAAAACAGCACTATTAATAACAATTCCAAATTTAGTGAAGTATAGTACTTCAATCAGTCATCTAATAAAATGCTTGGTAGATAAGGTCACAATGCCATGCAAGAGATGCAAATCAGAAAAATCTGTGGAGCTTCTGTTTAATAAGTCGACAAGTTTGTACTAGTCAGCAGTAAGTTACAGGTAACTGTACATGACTCAGTGTTCAACATATAACTGTTCAAAGGAGACAGTGCCACAGGCAAAAAACATTTGACCCAGAATAGTCAGTGGAAAACTGACACAAACATCTCCCCAGTGACATAATGCAAATGATTTCTATAAAATGAAAGAGCTACATACAAGAAAAATGTCAAAAGCACAAGAAGAACAGCTGCTGCAGTTTATACCACCCAAAATCTGAAGCAGCTTCCTTTTCTAAGTCACCCCAAGTTTATAGCAGTGTCAAAGAAGGAGACTCCACCCACCAATTTCCTCTCAGCTCCTTAGAGCAGCTGGATACTCAAAACTGAGTAAAGAAAACAACAGGAAAAATCCAGGCTTTCGAAGGCAAGAAGAAGGGTTTGTCAATACAGTAACTAAAAATGAAAGCAAAAACGTTGCTTACCTGCACAAGAATTCTTGGTCTTTGTGGTGAAGGGAAAGGTATATTGTGCATAAAATGGGAAATGTGCCTGAAAAAGAACAAGGTAAGACCTTAGAAAACTAGACATATTGATGAGTTAAGGGAATTCATCTGCATTAGTTGCAGTGCTTTAATACAGACATAAAAATACACTGCTACTGCACAGCCTCTGCACCGAAGCTTACCAGTTTAAAATCTAAAACAGTAAGCACTGACATGTTGCATGTAGCTCAGAAATTTTGTGTTATCTGAAGATTAAATGAAAGGTAAACAGGCAACAAAAATTCTAACAGAAAAGCAATGGTAAAATCTGGTTCACAATCCAGTTCACACTCTTAGCACTGTAAAACCTACTCATATTAACCGGAAGAAATGACAGCTCCTACCAGTACAATGAGTACAATACAAGTTATACAGTGCAAGGGGCGGAGCAAATACAGCAGCTAGGAAAGTATGACATCTAGATCAGATGACTACTTGAACTGGTATCTACACACATTAACTTGAAAAATAAGTAACGTACTTTTCAATGGGAAGAGGATGAGGTCCAGACACAGAGAGCTTGTAGATGAACATAAGAAATTTTCGAAATGCATCAAAGAATGGCCAGTGTGAAAGAAGGCAGATGCACTTATTAGAATTGATGGACTTGGAAGTAACCACTTTTCTCTCTACAGCTGTCAAGAGACCCAACTGCAATTGCTGCTTTTCTGTTAGCAGCTCCCGAGGATAAGGCTCATAAAACTGAATAGCAGCGCCGTAAACCTAAAAGATGAAGAAAAACAGCTGAGTAAATCAAGTATTTAACAGGAGTTTGGGTTAGAACTTTTGAACAATCCATAAGCCATTAGTGTTTGCACACAGAATACTTTTTTTGGTAGCTTGCTGAACTACTCTTCATTTATGTAACATACACTAAATATCCATAGAAAAAAAGAAGTTAAATATTTCTGGACTCCTGTATCTCTCTTCATCTATTTCATGGCACTTCACTCTAAGTATTTATACACACTAAAACAAGAAGGAATTAAACTGCATTCCTTGACAAAGCCCATCTATTAACTGTTACTAGTATTAAGAGAAAATAAAAACATCACCTCACAAAGTGATTGTATTCAGTAACATTCCCTTACTGTTACATGAAACAGTACAATCTAAGTTTTGATTCTTCTTATTTTAAAAAACAAATAAGGAACCAATTTTTCTAGTATATTTCCTTATTTGTCAAAGTTTCAAGGTTGGCAGAATAATTAAGGCAAATTCAACAAAGGGAAAGCAGAGAGAGAAGGGATATCACAGCATTTCTGTGCTGTAGTTTCTGAGAAAAACAGTTGCAGTTAATATAGTCATCCTTGCAAATGAATATTAATACACTGGATAGAAGTTTATTATTTGGCAAAAGAAGAGTAGTACATTTCTCAGATAGGGAACAGAGAAAGGCAATCTGTTCTCATTAATGGTGCTCAACTACTTTTAGTTACAGAGGGTTAACCACATTATTACAATCAATTACACAGTTGACACAGTTGCCAACCTGACACAACAGCTTGGAGAACAGCCCCTAAAAAAGGACTCCCTTGTTTTATCAGGTTTATCTACAAGGACAGCTCTGAAGGTAATGCCTCCTGTTTTATTATGTTGGCTGACAACATCAGACACAGATGCAGGTATCACAGCAGAGGTTGAACCTTCCCACCTACGTTCTGCTACATTCTGTTGCCATGTGACATGTGTGCATGTGGCTTTGCACAAATTTTGCACACTGCCTGAATTCTGAGTTGTCATTTTATGTGAATTCCAACACGATCACTAGTCACAAGAGATCTTCATTTCTTGAGCACTGCTCACATACTTCCTCTTTTTATTTTCTTCTCCTCACTGCAGTTCTTTTTTCTGGGAACTATTTTTCTGCTCACATATGCAGATAGCTACAGAGTCAATTAATACCAATTCAAAAGGAACAAGCTTTTGGAGGTAATCACAGGGAAACCACAACTTACACATTTTTAATACTTGATAAGTGATCATCACCTCAACATGGCTATCCTTCAATTGCCAGGAACTTTTCTTGAAAGAACAGAAAAATCCCATGTCCTGTGCTGTTAGTTTTGCTAAGCATATAGCTCTATTACACATTACTAAACAGAACAAATTCTTCCATCTGTTTTCTTTTCATTTTACATCTCCTGTCTCATAACGAGGCTTACGGCAAGTATTTTACTTAGAAAACTGTATAACCATTTCTTCAGTAATGACTGTCAAACACCAAAGAGATTATGGCTGTTTTATCTTATTGGCAATTAAAATTTAAGCAAAAAGAAGCCACAACGCGTAGCCATACCTTTTCTGCAGAGGAACAGGTCAGTACAAATGTTGAGAAGACAGGTAGCGGATATCTGGTTTGAGAGTCCCAGCATTCAATAGTAGCTCCCATAGGAAGGCAGAAGAGAGGTACAGATTCTGACAGAGGGAATGATTCATAGTTCTCTTGAGGATATCTGAAAATTAAGCCTTCAGTATGGAAAAATGAAACATTAGTGAATTTGCTCTGCAAGTCCTATTTAAGCTATACGTTTTTCACAATATGCAGAAAAGTCTGTTGCTTAGCAGGACTTAACAACTGAAGATTACATCTGCAGAATGAAGACTGTCATTTAACAGTAAGGCTATATCATCTCAGTAACAATCAATTAGAAATTTCATGTGAATATGAAACACTTTGAAGCAAACCGAAACACAAGAAGTTCTGCCCAAATGTGCATGGGAACTTCTTCACAGTAAGAGTATGGAGCACTGGCACAGGCTGCACAGAGAGGTGGTGGAGTCTCCTTCTCTGGAGACATTCAAGACCTGCCTGGACGCCTACCTGTGCAACCTGGGCTAGGGAGCTGCTCTGGCAGGGGGTTGGATTCAATGATCTCTGGAGGTCCCTTCCAACCCCTTCAACTCTGTGATTCTGTGATTCTCTTTGAACAACTGTTCAAGTATATCTATATATTAAAAACTAACCACTGAGGATTTTGAATTCAGGAATTACCTGTATTATTTAAGTATCACTGAAACAGATTTTGTTACAAAGAAGTCCCAATGAAGAAAGTGATAAACTGCCTGCTGTAGAAGCAGCATCTCCACTGAAAATAGGGTGAGCTAGCTAACTCTTCAAATTTTCTGCTGATCACTTAACATGTTCAATTTAAACAAATCTTAGTTCTGTTTTCAGAAGTATAGTTAAGTCTTGCTTGAAGAAAATGAGCATGTTAAGTATCAGTTCACTTTTGCAGTTCTTCTCATTCATTTCATGTTACAGTCACTTTTTTATCTGTGCATGCAATTTCCATCTAGCAGTTTACTCTTCTCAAAGGATCTTCCTGCATTTAATGATCAGCAGACACTACTTTGGAAGCTTTTTCAACCTCTCCAGGAACAAGAAAAAAAAATTAATAGCAATGAATTAAAAAAAAATATATAAAACCCAGACTTAAAAGGAAAGGCTTTCTTGTCAATTATTGTTCAGAGTATTTTTCACCCTCCTTCAATATGAAACTACTGAACAGTTGTAGAACTGAATGAAATGAACACATTTAACTTATAAATTAATTGAAAGATGTTGAATTAGCTATGAAACAGTAAAGGAAATACAAATAAGGCTGACTGGAATTCTCAATTACTCTTTCTCCATCACAACCAACACAAAATAAAAAGTAATTTCTTTCATGTGAAGTGCTTTCTATACTGTCCATTTAAACTCATATGCTACCAATCCTGTCATGATACAAACTAAATTAACATAGAACAATGTTGTTTCTATGAAGGCTTCCCTCCGCCATCACCCTGGAAAAAACTGAGGTGAGCCGAGAGGGCATTAAAGGAGTTGATTTCAACTGCCACGGTCTACAAAGATAATCATTCCAGATAAAACTTAAATTTTTACAATTTATTTGATTTCAGAAAGTGTTTGAACCCTACTTGTAATATGTTTAGACAGTCTACTTCTAAAATTACTTACCAGCTTTATATGCTATTGAGTTAGAAGCTGGCACAGACTTCTTATAACAAAGGTATACACTGGAACCCCACTGAAAGACATAAAATTCATGATGAGAGCCAAAAGAGATAGGCAAAAGAGAAATGACACAAACATTTGAATATACTCCCACTTACAAAGAGAGCAAAAAAAAAGTATTACAGAACAAACTTACTGTTTGGCTGCTCAGTGTATTTTACTCGTGGAATGAAGAATTTGCCCTTCCCACATTTTCAGAGATTGCAGGTTTGCATAAAATAATCACACTACCACACTATTCTTTGAAATATTATCATGTAAAAATGTAGAAATGTGAAGCAGATCACCTTCAGCTTTCATACACTATACTTTCTTGGTTATTTAAAGGCAGAATCATCAATGGTGGCAGGATTCTAAACACGAACACTAGACACTTTAAATGCACTTCCATAAACTGATACTTACATAGGGTCTGCTTTGCTTTGTTTTTGCTTTTTGTAGTTTGTCACCCACTTGAGGAAAAAAATTACATACTGCAGTCAGAGAAAGCTAAACACAAGGCATACTAAAAAAACATAAAATGACTGAAGAAAGTGTAACTAACATTCCTGTATTTCAAAAGAAATTACATACGTTAAGATGTTTCTTTTAACAGAAAAGGAAAAAAAAAATCAGAATAATAAATTCTACAAAACCAGTCACGCACATGGTATGAAAAGTGGAGTAATTATTACACAGCCATAGAACACCATCTGAACAGTGCCAAGAAGAGTCCAAAGAGCTGCTACTTCTGTGCCTGCTTTCAAAAAAAAAAAAAAAAAACCAAAAAAAACCAAACAAAAAAAACAACTTACTTCTAAATACTCACCATACCACAGTTTAAGTTCTTATCAACTTTGCAGAATGTATGAGGAGGAGTTTCTCCTTTGCTGGTAACAATAACACAGATATCTGTCACTGCCAATGAATTCTGAGGTCGTACTGGAGGAGCCCTTCGATACGTGATAAAGATCCGTTGAGAAGAAGCTGAACTATTGTTAACATTAGCACAACGACCATAAGGAGTAGCCTGAATCACTTCGCAGCCTGAAATGATACGTTCCTTCCCTTCATATAGAACTCTGTGGACAGGAAGGAAACAAAATACTACATGCATTCAGGAACATACAAAACTACATAGGCAGAAGTACAGAACTAGTCCATTCAATAGCAACCGCCTCACACAGTATACCTAAGCACTTCTTAGAAACAATTCTTATAACTTTATCTTTTAAGTGATTAAAAAATTATGTAGACAGTAGGAGATATAGAAGTCTGCTTCCTATGCAAAAAAAAAAAGGGAAAAAAAAGAAAAAAAGAAAAAGGAAAGTGTCAGTAATTATTTATATTCTTAGTTTGGTTAACATTTCCAAAGCAATAACAAGTAAACAATAAGTAACCAAGCAAATAATAGGCACATACACACACAAAAATGCTCAATGCTACAAAGAAATGCGTAATATATAATAAGAACAACAACAACAACAAAATGCGTAATAGCGTAATAAGAACAACAACAACAGCTATAGCTGACTGTATTTATAGAAAGAAGAACAGATATATATTAAATGCCCATACTGAAGTCTTCACACGGTAGCTGGATTTTCTTAGCCAGATCAATAGCTTATGTTGCTATATTCTTACCAAAATGAGATAAAGCTAATGAGATAAAGATAACCCCACCTCACTACAACCTCTTTTAAGGAATTGTGTAGGGAACTATAAGGTCTCCCCTGAGCCTCCTTTTCTCCAGACTGAATAATCACAGCTCTCCCAGCCACTCCTCATAAGATTTGTGCTCCAGACTCCTCAATAGTTTAGTGCCCTTCTCTGAACAGGCTCCAGGGCCTCAATGTCACTCTTATAGTGAGAGACACAAAACTGAACACAGTACTTGAGGTGCAGCCTCACCACAGCTGAGTACAGAGGAATGATCACTTCCCTGATCCTGCTGGCTACGCTATTTCTTACACAAGCCAGGAAGCCACTGGCCTTCTTGGCCACCTGGGCACACTGCTGGCTCACACTCAGCTGAGAGCCAACCAACACGGGTCCATTCTTCCACACAGTCTTCAATCCACTCTGCCCCCAGCCTGTAGCTTTGCCGCCTGGGGTTGTTGAGGGCAAGGTGCAGGACATGGCCCTTGGTGTTAACGGATTTCTTAAACTTGATCTGTGCAAATACTTCTAGAAGATAAGAGGCTGACCAGATTTTAAGACTGCAACAGTAGAATTACTTCCCCTCTAAAGCAAGAGAAAAAATGAAAGCTGTCCTTGCTGCTACACATCCACCAGCAGAAGAATTATTAAAAACACCGTTTCCGGATCCCATGCATAGCAAGGAGTTTAAGAAAAACAAACAAAACAAAGCCAACAACCACGGATCATTCAAAAGAAACAGTGATTTAACTGACACAGATGAAAACATTCGAAGTGATACATGAAATATTTAACACGACATCCTACATATACATAAAATCCTCCACAAGAGAGTAATTCTACCCATGCTTATTTGAACTTCCCAATGTCTGTAGTCAAATTAATCCCTACTGATCAGAAGAAGGTTTGTTTTCTGCTTTAGCTCTCACCCTCATCGCCTTACTTCTCACATTATTCTACCAATTTCAGTTAAATTTCTTTCCAAGCAAAATGTAATCTGCAGCTTCCTCGAGACGCTGAGTCCTTTCAAAGTATGAGCAAGAACTCTTATCTACTTGAAAGGTTGTATAATGTCGCACATTTAAGTTCTCTCACGACCAATTTTATTGATTTAGAGGTTTATCTCAATACATTAGATAATGAGATAACTGCATTCAGAGACAAACATTACCTTCCTGGAAATGAGGTTAACATCTGTAACGCACAAACACGTGCCTCTGGAAAAACAGCCCCATCGCAACATCACACATGGACCTGCTCTCCAGCCTGATCCCTCCTCAAGTTCCAACTGCATTTCTGTCCTTTAGAGTTCTTATGCAAAATAACTCTTTACAACAATTCTTATCTCATTTAAGATAAGGCAGCATACAAATACTATAGAATGAAAATGCACTATGTACAATGAGGGTCAGAGGAAAAGAGTTACCTTCTATTTCTACTGCCACCATTATTATTATTTATCTAAACACAGAAGCGTACTTCATTATCCTAGGATGTTCCAAATACTCTACTGCATTTGTCACACCTAGTGGGTTTTAAGGAACAATGGAAGATGCTGGCCAGTGAGACAATCCTCCCTTTTCTCTTAAGTTCCCTGAAACTTGTTTCACTTTCATTTTTGAAATACATCCCTTAAAAAGTATTTGCTCAATCAACTCATGTAAACATTTTCAGAAAACAGTTACACCAAATAAGATACATTCTTGATACAGAAGCCCCCAAAAAACTAAAGCTCCCCATTTAATTAAGATATTTAGTATTTATTTACATATATTTGTTTATATTAGTTACCAAAAAACATTACTCAGTAATGCAAAAACTCTGCTTAAGGAAAGAAATCTAGGACTCGCTCTTTGATCTCTTCTACAGAAAGTGTTACAAACAGCAAAACCACTTAAACGTATTTCTCTGTCAAGTATTCTTTCATGTAAGAAACCAGTTCTGGAATTCTCCTCTACTCCTAACAACTGAAATCCAGTGAGAAGAGAATCACAGAGTGGCTTGGGTTGGAAAGAACATCAAGAGTCATTAACAGCCAACCCCTCTGTTACAGGCAAGACTGCCAGCTGATAGATGAAGTACTAGATCAGATCGCCCATGGCCCCACTGAACCTGGACTTACGCACCTCCATGGAGGACGCACCAACAGCCTCTCTGGGCAATCTGTTTCAGCACCTCGGCACCCTCATAAAAAACTTCCCCTGAGATCTAATCTAAATCTCCCCTCCTTCAGTTTCAAACCATTCCCCTTTGTCCTATCACTACCTACCCTGCAAAAAGTTGATTTCCCTCAAGTTCATGAACTCCCTTTAAATAGTGGAAGGCCACAATGAGGTATCCTCCACAGCCTTTTCTTTTACAGGCTGAACAAGAGCAGCTCCTACACCCTGTCTTCATAGGAGAGGGGCTCCAGCTCTTGAATCATCTTTGTGGACTTCCTGTGGAAAGTCTCCTAAAGCTTCACATTTTTCCCATGGTGAGGCCCATGACCTGTCCATAGTACTCTAGCTGGAGACTCACAGGGGCAGAATAGAGGGGGACAATCACCTCCCTCACCAGAGAGATCTTATTTCAATATATTGCTGCACTTGAATAGAAACAAACCTCAAACCTCAGTTCTTGCTGACTTCTGGAATGTCATGAAAAATTTTGGGAAGAAAGAAACAGAATGACTAGAGGCTGAATTATTTACTGACTCATAATGCACTGAGTTTTAACACTATATGTAAGAAAAAGAACTTACGGATCCTTGTCGTAACATCAAATTCTTACAACTAAAAACAACCACGGTACATACAACAGTCAGAGGAACAGCAGACAGCATAGCCCACTATGAAAGCGAGCAGCTGTAACAGGAAGCCACTAGCAGCTTAAGAACAATAGAAGAATATGAAGGTGTGACAATGGGACAGAAGCAGGGTAGAAGGCACAGAAAGAGAGAACACAAGTGAAATGATGACGAAGCAGTAGAACAACACTTCCACTTCT
Organism: Callipepla californica brunnescens; assembly: GCA_023055505.1. Taxonomy (NCBI): domain Eukaryota; kingdom Metazoa; phylum Chordata; class Aves; order Galliformes; family Odontophoridae; genus Callipepla; species Callipepla californica. The sequence continues at coordinate 2,405,356 of JALIRH010000025.1, forward strand.
CACATTCTTCCAAACAGAGCTTCTTTAATCAATCTTCCTAAAAATATGCATAAAGCTTTCAGGACTATTGTATACACACATGCACATATATATACATACACACACATCTATAATACTATTCTGCCACCTGAGCATTCAAATAAGTAAAAGTATTAATCACTTTAAAAACTATGAATGAATAGGCTTACAACTTCAAACTATGAAATTGCTATATTATACTATTAATATAACTAACTTTCTTAGATGTATTTATAGTTTTATATATAGTTACTTCTACATATAAGTTGAATGTCACTTTCTTTTATAAATGCTTGTCTTACAGTAGTATGTTATAAAGTTGCTTGTTTACACATAAAAACAATATCCAACTATGGATTTAACCCTTTTGAGGAGATAACCTTCCTCTACTTAGTAAGTCTATTCAGTGTGTCAGCTGACTGAATGGATAATTAAAGCTAAAAAATTATTTCACACAACTTCTAACTAAAACAAAAAGGAGAACAGCATAAATTAGCCTTGAGAGCATACATTTGACCTATTCTACATCCCTTGTCCAAATTCCACTTTTATTAGAACACACTGAAATTCACAAAACAGACTGCTCGAACCATCTCTTGAATGTAGCTACAAAAAAAGCAGAAGCAGCAGAGGGAAAGCATTCATATGCACCACTGCTCAGTGACAAAAGTCTGCCACTACTTGTTAAGTGTGACACCCCTACCAGATCTGCGTAAAACAAAGTACAGAATTAACTGCTACTTGCCAAATATCAATAATATATAAAGAATGGATCTGCCTGGGAAGTTCATAGTAGACATCTATTCCCCTATTTTGCTTATCAGCTAATAAGCAAAAAACCCAAGCATGCAGGTTCCAAAAGTTGAGGGGGACATGAAAATAAACATGTACCAGCAGAGTCCCTTTGACAAGGGGTATTAGGACACAGTTTAGATAGTCAAGATTATCTAAAATTTGAATACGTAATGCTGAATGTACAACTGCAACTATGATCTTCAGATCACAAATCTTGTCATGCAACTCACACTGTTACCACGATTTCATTACTAGTTTTTTTCCCCAAACTGGGCTCATCAGCTGGCTTTTACAAACTCAAAAAATATGTAGTCATTGCGCCTGACACACTTAAACATGTATGACATTAACTGCATTTACAGCTGACACAGACATGGGATTTTACTTTACTCTTCATTGATTATTCACTAAATAAGGAAAACCAAACACATTTATTAGATAACCACCATCGCAGCAGTTGCTCCACCCACTTTCTATTTTCTTTTTCTCCAGTATTTCTACATTCCCAGTAATTCTGCAATCCATGTCCGTACGAGAAGAGCAAAGAAACAGTGCTATATGGAGCAATTCAAATAATAATGCAGGGCTGCATGAGTTGTTACAGATGGAGAATTTCCTCAAGATGGTAGTAGCACAGAATTATGACACTCCCCACCTCAAGACTTTGGGGAATTTTTTGCAGTGCAACTTAATACATAAAACTCAGAATCCTTTAAGTAATAAAATTAGTTCAAAGCTTTCTCACCTCCCTTCATTTGTCAGGCACTAAATTTTCCATGTTCATAATTCCCAACCACACAGATGAGTTGCTTCCACTCCTCTTTTTTTTTTTTTCCTCTACAGCTTAACAGCCTCAATTCTCACATTTTTCCATATACGGATAATTTGATAAGGCGACAAACACGTTCATCTTCAACAAACATTCTACATTTATTAAACCATATACCTCCACAATTATTCAGAACCACAGATGCTCCCAATTTTATCTGTCACTATTATACTGCAGCAGTATACAGAAACAGAGGACACCTCAAGAAAAAGAGGGACAAATCTTACATCCAGATCTGCTCACTGCTAGTAAAGATTTCAAAGCTAAGAATTTGCAAACACTGTAGTTTTGCAAATGTACTATACTGACTGAAAATGAAAAAAAATCGGCTTTCGTCTCTGCAACTTTCAAGCTGCAAATACCTGTATCACATTCTATAGAAGGCTTTGGAGATCCACAGTAACCAGACTCCTTCGTTCTGGAAGTCAGAACTAATTAAAGTTTACTGACTTAAAACCAGTTCTGGTTTAGAATTCAGGAGAAAAAAAAGTCTTCGTATTTCTGGAATATGAAAAAGGTTTAAGTCATTTGTTTAATTAAAAATTATCACATGTAATCGAGAGAAAACAAATAATTTCAGGAAACTTGTGAATGCACAGACACCATGTTGCTTCAATACCATACAATATATTAAAGGTTCACGATTACAGTACTAGTGAATCTGTAGAAATCTTTAAATCAGGGCAAAAAGAAAAGTCTTTCTTTTTTCTTATTTGAAGATACAAGCCTGATTAGATTTATCAACAATGTTTTTTGCAGCTCACTATGTCTTACAAGCAATCTCACATAACTCCTCAGCTCTTTTTAAGACAGGCTTCAAGATTCTTGCTAAGTGCATAAATTTAAATCTACATTTTACTGTCCTATCATTTTTAAGCAATAATGTTCACCTTAAAGTGAGCTAAAAGTGAATTCCACATAAGGAAAGAATACTGCTATGTTATCACTTCCAGATGAAATATGTTTCTGACTTTGCACAATACCATTTGTATACATTAATTTTACAATATTTTCTTACCTTTCACAAAGTCTGCAGCAGAGAACTTTATTTCTCCTACTTGACTTGCTCCATATTTATGTATATAATCTCAAGTTAAAACTTTTTCATTTCATTCAAAAAGACAAGTTTACTAGAAGACTGACAACTTACTTCAGAATAAAAATGTCACACAGAAACATAAAACAAGTAATATATATACCCAACTATATGCTTTGATAAGCTTTCACATATTTGCAGATTGATCTGTGAAGAGCAGAATTTTATCATCATTGCAGGAACAATTAAATGGTCACAAATATCTCACCCGATGTCAGTAAGAGGTGGTTTGTCTCGGCCTCTCTTGTAGCAGAGAAAAAGTTCAGGACTCTTAAGACTTCCATAGTTTAGATTGGCTTGGAGGGCTGTAGGGGTGGCTTCAACACAGGTGTATCCCTCTGGGACAGTTTCACCAGCTGATTTAATTATCACAGCAATGTCAGTAATTGGAGCCTTCGGACCACTTTCATGACGGCCGATTTCTTGGTCCAAGAGGTTTGCAGTATCTGTATCAGTCAGTCCTGCCACTACAAAATAGTCAGCCACTCGTGGACCTTTGTCTTCTATCATGATTATGAAAGTACTCCTAGGGAAAATGAAGAGAAATAAATCAAACACATTGCATTCAAGCTAAGACCTTTCCCTAAACAACTACCAAGCTATCACAGTTTAAAATATTTAAAGAAAATCCAGCAAATAAAAAAAATTCCTACAAAGACTTCAGAAAATTAAAGAAAATTCTAGGGAGACCCCAGAAAATCCTCAATAAGATAGGCAGGTAATTAGATTCCAGATCTAGCACAGTAACAGAACTTTTTTTTAGCTTAAGGAAGTTTAAGCCTGATACAGAGATCAAAGTTCCTAATACATCAGCTGCACAGAACATTGCTTGGCATTAGCTATTAGATCATTCAAGATCTTCACAGGCCAAAACTTACAGCAGGTACCCCTAACAAAAATGACCTACACAGGCTAAGAGTTGGGCAGAGAGGAACCAGATGAAGTTTAACAAGAGGAAGTGCAGAGTCTTGCACCTAGGGAGAAATAACCGCAGGCACTGCTACAGGCTGGGGGATGACCTGCTGGAAAGAAGCTCTAACGAGAGGGACCTGGGTGTCCTGGTGAATAACAGGTTAGCCATGAGCCAGCAGTGTGCCCTGGTGGCTGAGATGGTCAATGGGATCCTGGGGTGCACTAAAAAGAGCATGGCCAGCAGACTGAGGGAGGTGATCCCCTCCTTCTACTCTGCCTTGGTGAGGCCTCATCTGGAGTAGTGTCCAGTTCTGGGCTCCCTGGTTTGAGAAAGACAGGGACCTCCTGGAAAGTGTCCAGCATTGGGCTACAAAGATAATAAAGGGCATGGAACACCTTTCTGATGAGGAAAGGCTGAGAGACCTGGGTCTGTTCAGCCTTGAGAAAAGAAGACTGACGGGACTTAATCCACGTCTATAGATATCTAAGGTATGGGAGGCAAAGGGACAAGGCCAGACTCTTCTCTGCAACGTGTGGCAATAGGATGAGGGGAAATGGCCACAAACTGAGGCATAGGAGTTTCCACACAAATAGGCATGGGAACTTCTTCACAGTGCAGTGACAGAGCACTGGCACAGGCAGCGCAGAGAGGTGGTGGAGTCTCCTTCTTTGGAGACGTTCAAGACCCGCTTGGACTCAGTGATCTCTATAGGTCCCTTCCAACCCCTACAATTCTGTGATTCTGTGAAAACAATCTATATTTTTCTGGCATCGCTTACTAAGAAAATTGACTACAGAATCATACTTTTTTTCTTTTCCCCTTCAGAAGAGAGAATAATATGAAGTATATGCTCTCTAGCTTAGCATCATCACATTTTATCCATTTTGTTTCATATTTTAGGCCTAACAGCAGAGTCTTGAAACATTCATCAGGCGACTTTAATATCCGGACCGTATTTACAGAAATCACACATCCAAGCCCACGTTTCATCAGCTGATTAGACTGCATATATCAGCTGCACATTCTAGATCTGGAAAGATTTGTTCCCCAAGCACTTGGCATGTTCACTTAACATCTGATTTAAAACAGTGAAATGTGTTTTTTTTTTTAATGAGTAAAACTATCTGGCAGACTATACTTCAATATCACAAGTACAATTTCAAGTATCAGTTTTCATTAAATACCTATCCTTCTGAAAGCTGACAGAGAAATATTTAAGCATGATCCAGAGGTCCCTTTCAATCTCTACAAATCTATGAATAAGTGCACAAAAGCTATCAAGTGTCTCATATTTACAAGATCCTTACTGTCACTGTAACTGCAGAAACACTAATGTCCACTAACAGAGGGATGATACATCATTTTTCCAGTTCAGTTTGACTCTGTCAGATGTTCTCTCCTCAGGTCTCCTGAAGAAATAGAGAACTACTTCAATGGCATAGCTGCTTAAGCAGCTTCAGAGTAACTATCAGCTTCACAGCTCACTGCAGTTCATCCCCCTTACCATCATAAACAGCATTAAATTAGTAATAAATCTCCTCACATGTCACCATGAAATGCATGGGTTAATGGCTTCAGTTTCTCATATAAATTGGTGCTTCCATAAAAAGTCTCTCCTCATACTCTTACTACTCATTCGCACTTAATTTATGATCAGAAACAGTTTTTGCAATCCCAAAATGAACCAGAAGAAGAATTGCTCTGGCTGAATGTTAACCTGGAAAAGACTGTTTAGTGTTCAACCAGAGTAATTACGTGGTGATTCTGTCTCAGCAGAAAAGCAGCAGCTGGATTAATCATGAAACTGTGAGCCTAAAGGGTTTCAGTTTACCTCTCAAGATATTTGAATTTGTTCACAAAATTGTTACAAAAAAAAAAAAGTCCTGAGCCAAAACTGATTGGCATGGCTTTTCTAAAAAAAAAATTTATTGTTAAAATGATCCAGTCTTTTAATACCCACTACTTGTTCTCACATCTCAACATCACGTTCGCTCAGTTGTTTGCTCAGTTTAAGTACTAGAACACTAACACACAGTGAATGAAATATAACAGTAACAGTACACAAAATTAAAAATCTCACAACAGTTTCTGTTTTTGACTGCAGCTGTTGTAACAGGAATTGCACTGATGTTATTTAAAATTGAGAAATACAGGATTCCTGAGTAAACAGAATAAGTTAATTAAAAAGTACTTGGAAAACTAAATACTAAAATATGAAAGGTTAGAGATATTATGAGAATCCTTTCCCAAATTTTTCCAGTGGGGAACGATAAAACTGTAGCATTTTGTTGCTAAGGAGCATACAAATATAGCTATGATTTTATACTTTTTTCTTAGCCATGGTGATGATTTACTTCATAGAAAATCTGTGTAATGTGGCAGGCAGAAGTAATAGTCACCTGACAATTCAGCTGAGACACTTGGCACACAAGCTTCACATGTCAGCACAACATTTAGGGAGTTTTTCAAAATGTTCTGAAAGTTCATTTCTCCAAAACAATATGTAAGGTTTAAAGTAAGCAGTACAACTCAGCTCTCTGAGAATATATTCTCCTATTTCAGAAAGATTTAACGCGGAAGAGCCTCTCAAAAGATCTTAGCTGAATAGCTCTTACTACGCCATGACTCAAGCAATGCATGGGCATCTTCTGTAATGCAACACTTTATAAATGTAAGTGCAGACTAAGCTACAAATTAACAGACACCAAAACAGATACAAACAGATCTTCTTTCTTCAGTTCCGCACAGTTAGACCACAGCAGAAAAGTTTGCCATAAAAAGTTTAGGACCAAAAATTTATTTTTAAGAAATCAAGAAGGCTTCATACTACAAGATGTACTTTTAAAATACATATGATTTTCACACAAGAACTCCTACCATAGATACTAAGTTTTATAAGTCAAAAGCAGAAGTAATCTGCACAGGCATTTAGAGCACCCGGTAAGGCCCATTCATTTCAGCCAAAGGCTACGCTCTGCAAACACACGAAGAGCGAAAAGATCACTTTTTTTATTGCTCAAAGAAATATAGCCCAGGTTAGGTTTAACTCTCTAAAAAGACAACAGTTTTTCTCACAACTGGAATGCAATTTTTATGGTGCTTCCATAATGTTATATCAAAACCATAAGTCAGCCATCAGCTTCGTACAGATCATAGCCTTTCTTAAGGAGAGATTTCATAGTGCATTTGCTTATGGAGAGAGGTTTCTTATTAAGACAGAATTATGAAAAAATGCTACATTATTAGAAATAGCTTCTGTGTTCACTGATTACACTCTAGGTCTTCAGTTACAAGTTTCTTCCCATACTGCAACTCCCTCAATTTATAGAGAGCTGTAACTGCAACAAGAGTTTTTCTTGTGAAGACATAAGAATTTGTGACAGCAAAATACAATCAGCCACAAGGAAGTGAAGATGATAAAGTAAGTACCACATCTGCATTTTATTTCATAGCAATGCTGCTTTTATCATATACTTCAAAGCTTTTCCACTCCAAAATTAAGACCTCAGTCTTCATATAGATTACCAGATCTGAGGACTCCTACTCTTCAGATACATACATTATACTTTTTTAAAGAAGAGTTTTACTCAGTATTATCTACAAAAAAGGGAAAAGGAGATTTCTCTAACAACTCTTAGCTTCAACATGCCATAATCTGAGTAACAGTAAATATTTATCTTAACAGTGTCAGATGCAGAACTGTTTTCCCAAGATCCTTTTGCATAAAATTCATTTATGCTGTAATCTGCCCTACTGCTATGCCCACTACTTGTAGCCAGGCAATGTCTGCTTATAACAGAGACGTAAGATCAATTCACTTTGCCGAAAGTTTAGGATGCTAGGAGAAGCATTATGCAAGGGAGCATTTATCTCAAAAGATTTCAATGTATTTCAGAAAGCATTTAAGATACACTCAGGACAGCCACACAGCAAAATCCAAATTTATACCAAATAACATTGTGCAGAGCAGATGCAGAGCCAACTCAGAAAATGAGAGCAACAAAAACACATAAGCCTATCATTGCTTTTTAAACTACAAATAGTAGTTTACTACAGATTGCAAGTATTTTATTCCCAAGATCAAATACTATTACTGTAAAACACTGCCTCAGCATTGCATGGGTCTGTTGTGCTGAATCAAAACTGCTTCAGTGTTTTGTAACCTGTCTTTTAAGTACAGTTTAGATCTGCACAAAAAAGAGTGGTGGAAAAAAACCAAAACTTGTCCTTCATTTCCCAGAAACTTTCATCTTACTAGAACAAAGAGCCTTATTAGAGACTTCAGACCCTTTTTTTAGAAGAGGTATTTCCAACAATGAAGCGACAAAACTTACAACATATTTTATGATACCTATCTTTGAAAAGATGATAAAATTATCTAATTCAAAGTATAGGCCATCCCTAATTCTAAAACATTAGTTTTCAATTATTCTCCAAAATTTGACTGGTAACCTAGCATAAGCCTAGGAACAACAACAGAACAAGAGAACGCACTTACGGACAAGCAGACTTAAGAAGAGGAGACAATATTTATACTTGATACTAATACAGAAAAGCTACCCTTGGAAATGCGTGTACGCACTCACTTCATATAAAAATTCATTCAGCTAACATCTAACTGAAATGATTATCTTACATCTTCTCAAAAAGTTAGTATAAGGCTCAGTAGGACAACTAGCATAACCACACACACACAAAAGATCAAGTTGGTTGTAAAAGCCCCTTATTTACTCATCTCTGAGCACACTACTGCTACATAGAAAGCTTAATACCTACTAATATCCTCAAATTGAATTTCCTAAGTTATTCCCAAGCCTAAACTGCACACAGTAAAAATACACTAAATTAAGTTAAACTTTGCTTATTAAAAAAAAAAAAAAATCGCAGAATTCTAAGGAATTGTCCATTAGGAATAAGTGAAATCAGATCAGTAAAAGACTAACACTTAATAGAAAGCAGACAGTTTTGGAGAGAGAAGACATGCAAATCCTCCCGTAAATGAAACTCGCTTTACTGCTTCTTAGCATAGTGTGATTTCATTATGTGCATCAACAATTCCTTGAAGTCAGAAGACTGACACTTTCTTTAAACAGACCACCTTTCCTTCACCACCCATACAAAGACACAGAACTGAAATTTTCTTGATCCTAAATGACAAAAACAAAGCCATCACTTTCTCAGCTTATTTTCACCGTAACTCAAATCCAGAAATCTAATTAATTGAAAATACTGATGAAGAGATGGGCAAAGATCTGACATTTTAAAGGTACTTCTGCAAGTGATAAATGATTAACATGTGACTTTGCAACCAGTTAAACTTCTACCTTCTTCCAGACAATGATGGCACCAATGAAATAAGTATGGAAATTATCTACTACTTACAAACTATTATGTCCAAGCATACTGTATGCACAGATGACTGACCAACTTTTAAAAAAGATGGCATGGTTTCCTCAAAACAGAAAGTATTTTTTGTAACAAGGCTGGTAAGGAAGTGAGATTCATTCCACACTCAAGAATAATCTCATCACTTTTTGCGCACTGTCTGAAATATCTATTTTGCAATCAGCCACCCAGCACTGTTAAGAACTTCAAGCAAAGCAGATGTAAAACACAACTCAAGAGTCCTACACAAACTCTAGGTTTTGCAAATGAATTACATTTCACTATTGTCAATAAGCAACATATAAGAAAAATGTACCATCACTCTATTCCCTTAACTTACTCCTAAAATAAGCTGCTCTAAAGAACAGGGAAGACAGCAAACTAACTACACTAGTTTAAAAGACAAAGACTCTGCTGGACAAGACAGTTTGTCAGGAGGTCATTTGCAACACTTGGGAAATTTGCTGGCTAAAATCCAAGTAAGACAGAAGCATTACTTTGCTTTTTCAGCCCCTTCATGAGGCAAAAATTCACAGACCACAAAAGGATAATCATAAACAACCAACTCCCCAGTACAGAACTTCATAAGCTATTCAACTAATTATACTTCTGATTTCTCTATTATTTGCAATGAACTAAGGAGAAGAGGAAAAAAAAAACCTGAAAATTCAAACAGAAAGGCTCCTTGCCGTGATACAGATCAGGGAAAGATAATTGGTGCCTTTTTGTCATTGTTGCTTTTTTCCCTCTTATACTGGCTTTTATTTTCTTCTGGGAGTAGATGGTATTATTGGTTATGGAATAGGAAGAACGATTTGTTTCCCCGTTTGTGTAAAACCAACTTCATTGATGCTTGTGAAAAAAATCTTGCCACAACAAATAACGCAGAATTTCTTTTAATGAGTCACTCTAGAAACATCCCTGATTCACATTAGAAGCACTACTTAGCAAACAAATGTCAGACAGCTTATATATGTAACAACCAAGACAACTTATTTATTGAACCAGTATCAGCTACACTAGAATTCAAAATGGAAACAAGTTAAAACAAGATCTGTAAATCAAGAAGCTAAATAAACGATTAGCAATGCGCAGCAGCAGATAAAACTGGGCAGCACTACTCCTTCAGCTTACGCCCCCTCTTCCTTCTGCAGACGTTTTGAATACCAAAGCCTCTATGTAATATCTTGCAGCAGTTGTAAAGACAAAATCTGTGCAGAGAAGTTAATTGCATTGTCTATAAATACATATATATATATATTTTTTTTTTTTTTTTTGCAAACATTACTGATGATTAATCTCAACAATACATTTTAGTTACTCTGAACAGAAGAAAGTAAAACATTAAGGCCTGAACTTAGCATGTTTGATCATCAGTGAAGAAACAGATACCAAAGAGTTCTGTCTTAGGTGGTTTGTAAAAAATGTAGAAAAAAGAAATCAAACTGAAACATCATTTGTGAAGTTCATAGCATTTCTTAACTTCACAGTAGTGGAACTGCATCAACAACATAATATTGAACCTATACTAGTACTTTTTCCAGGCTGCATTCTACCCTAGTTGCATTCCATACACATAGTAAGAAAGGTAGTTCTCAATATTATGTTGACACTTCAAAAAGTAACAAAGAACATGACTGTGGACTACACTTGGCAATCAAAACTTCAGTCTTTTCTAAAACACAAAATACAGATATGATCCCGCCACACAAATATACCGTCACAGGATTAAGTATCGGTGGAACAGGCAAAGAGAGTAACCAGCAGTTTAAGAACCAGAATGCACAAGACTATGCACACAGGGTTCCCAAAGAGCTTGCATTCCAGCCACTTGTCCATTTCAATGCATCTTTGTAACACTGCTCTCATCTTTATGCTTGTCCACATACTGGCAGTCCTAAGTGAGCACATCTGTGCTCAGGTAAGTATGCAGCTCCTATCTATTCATTTCAGTTCAGCATGTGTGCAATAGCAGAAACCAGGCATTCGCATGAACCACAGACAATGTAAAACTATTAGGACTGGAACATAAACTCATTCAACAATGTTGAACTAGTTCAGATTAGCAGTTAACAGTTTATCAGTCACATGCGATCCGCAACAAGAGAAAAAGAACTTCTACTACATGTGCATTTCAAGACTCTTTTTTTAGAATGCACATATTATCATAAACTACAAAGTAGAACAATCACTTGACAAAATCACAGTATCGTTTGAAATCTAGAGTTAACAACTTCATCGACACACAATGCCCAGCTTCTACCTGTCCTAACACAGCCAGCTGTGGAACAAGAATGGCTGGATGTCACTTGCGACTAGGTCTGAACACGCACATATGCAAATATGGGACTATTCCTTTATAAAGTTTCCAAGTGAACATTTAAGAATGCAATGGCTGCAAAACTATGAAGGCTATAAAACAAGCTGATTATTTCATAGCAGTCTATAACACAATGAAAAACAAATCTGAGGACAAAGTAAGAAATAAATGGAATGTCAATTATTTAAATGAAGTATGCTTGTTGCAACATTTTGATGTTTTTTTCTTTTTTTAAAATCAGTTAATTGAACTTCATCCAGAAAACAAGTTCAGTCAAGGATTGATAGTACAAATAATCTTAAATGGCTTTTTATGCTAGATTGTCCGAAAACTGCACAAAGTCAAAGAAAAAAGTTAACTCTGTAGTAGTTAGTTGTATATCTGATGGCAATGTACACATAAAAGTAATAAAATAAATGCAGCTAGTTTGCTAAGAAAATCTTCTAAAACATTCCAGCTACATTGGAGCCTAGGAAGAAAGCAGAAAAATCAGATAACATCACCTCAGGTGAAAAACTTCTACAGAAGCAAAGGCATCAAGTCTTGAAATACATCTAGATTAAGCAGTTGCCTTGGAGTAGTTACAGCCTACAAGATCAGGACACAAATTCTAAAGTGACCTACAGAGACTGGAGGAGCAGCAGCTGGAATCAACTGAAGGTAAGACTGGTACCTGTAAATGAAGTTCTATGGCCAAGGACAGAAAACAGAAATCAAAAAGATGCAAGCAAGGAAAAATGACCATCAGCAAGCAGTTGAACTGTATTTAATAAGCCAGTTTCACCAGACTGTTCTTTCACACAACAGAAAATGACCAGCCCAGTCACTGGAAAAAAAAAAATTGTCCTGAAGAGAAAATTAATAATAAAAATACCTTAAGAAGATATTAATAATGAGAAAAATAGTATTAGTTCTCAGAGCAAAGGAAATGCATTACAAAATATGCTTACTGCCCCAGTTGCAAGCTTTAAAGGTTAGCCATGTTCAGTATTATGTAATGAGTGAAACATCTGCAGCCCTGGAAACATTCTTTGTTAGAGAACACTTTCTGTAATTGGAAACTCTGTTGGAGCAAAGTCAAATATAGTAGCCTGAAACAAAAATAAAACAGTAAAGAAAAAGTCAAGAGACAATAGTCCAGCAGTGAAGTGCCATCTGGGAGCCCAAATCTCACAGACTGTTCTTGGTGTTTCTTTTTCAGTGCTTTTTTTCCCGTGGCTTTTCTCTGCTGTTTTTAACAGTGGGTAGGGCTGGACAGTGCTTTGTGCGGAGAGGTCAAAAGGAGGGACAAAAAGATGTTCTGTTTCAAATGCAGCTCAGAGGTTACCCAAAGTAAACTGAAAAAGTCTGAGATACTTGTTCTCTCTACTAACCATCTAAAGTTAAGTATCAGAACTAACACTGTTCTACTAGAATCTCAAAAGACGGATTTGCCAGATCACAGAATCATACTTCCATTTTGTTTTTGTTAGCCACAATACTGTAATCCACATGCTCCTTGAAATCTCCTGATTACACAGATCTAGAATATCTCTCCTAGTGATTTCGAGGAACGCTCTAAAAGTTTGTGTTTTTTTTCATATATCTTTGGGGGTAAAAACACTGCAGCAGGCAGTAAACTGTCATTCTACCCTATATATCCCTCCAGTGACAACTTCATCACAACAAGTTGCTTCAGCTACAGTTTCAGAGCTTCACAGCCTATCCCCACCCCACTGAACACATTCCCAGTTACTGAGAGGATGACTCCCATTTCTATCTACCTTATGACAGCAGCATCAAAACACTTGGTTTCATGTCAGCATTTTCATTCTCTCTCTCCTGCTTTTGAAGCTTGGCAGGAGCTTATTAACACTTCAGAAAGACTGTCTTTTATTCCCCTTGCCAATTTCTCATTAAGAAACACTCTTTTGCCAAGATGGCTTTAAAAAGTCCCAACCACATGGTTGATAGCAGTTAGAATATTCACGGCTTTTGTTTTATGCTCCAGCAATAAGAAGCCTAGAGGAGGAGCTGTCTTTTTTGTTCCACACACAGCACCAGCCTTGTCAAAATCTTGATCTGCAGCAGTTTCGCAGTGAGGGTTTGCACTAGTCCTTCTGGAGCAAATGCTCTGAGCCCTAGTCTATATGCTACTTCTACAACTCCACTGCAGCAGCCACTTCACATGTCACCTTGCAATGAAGTTACTACAAACACAAATCAAGCATAAATGCCTTAAAACAGGTGCCTTCACCTTTCAAAACTACTTCCTGCATTATCAAATGTTTTAGAAAAACTTTTGCAGACAAATAATAATAAAGAAATGGGTAACAGCAACCTCAGAAACTGCATTAAAAGTCAGCAGTTGCCTCCCATGTCTTTCCTGATTTATTTCAAAGGATAATTACAAGATAACCTACAGACCCACCCTCCAAAGGCCGGATGAAATGGACCAAAGCCACCTAGCCAATATGAAAACTAATACCGGAAGTAAGAAAATGGAGAAGCATTTACAAATAAATGTCACCAAGCAGAACACATATCTTCAAAAGCGTATATTTGAAGGGACTCAAAATCTTCATTATGACTACAACTCTTTCTCCAAAATAATAAAATACTGCTGAAATTTATACTGACAAAAATAACCTTCATCCACAGATGTTAACATTGTATATCCAATGTACGTTTTCTTATTTATTTTACACTGAATTGATCAGATACTCGTGAGGCAACAAGAAATACCTTTTCTGTTTTTGTTTTTAAAGTCACAAATGCTCAACAACAAACCAAGAAATCTTCTCCCTCTTCTGAACTCTGCAATATATTTTAATAATCTTGTATTTCCATCTCCTGAAAGCCCTCCGTTACCAACCTCTGTTTCCTGCTGTGCTTACTTATGCCTTTGAACGTAAATTTCAGAGAACTGCATATCTTAATCCATTAAAGCCCGACTGTATGTGAAACATGAGATCATTAGATGTACCCCTGAAGAAAATAGTCATGAAAGACTGTGTATAATTAAGGTACTTCTCACACAGATACATATATCAATCAATGTTTTTCTAAAGCAATAAAAAAATGCTATTAAAGAACAGCAAGCCAGAGATTCTGTGATGAAACACTACCACTCACCAGCTGGCAAGAAAATGTGAAGGCTGACACTACACATATCCAGATATTCCTCGTGTTATTATCATCTAAAACTCAAAATATCTCTGCTGTATTACCCCACGCTGGTGGAGTTCTAGGACAAAACACCTACTGGAAACTCAATTTTCTGGGAATAAATATACAGCCTTTTAGTAGCAAAAGTGCTTACGTCAGATTGTTACAAAGAATGAAATAGCTAAGCTAATAACAACAAAAAAAAAAAAAAAGCAGGGAAGAAATTTTACAAGGTTTCAGCCAATGTTATCAGCAATGTCCAACTATAATGGAGAGCTACTCCTTCAGAGAATCCCAAACTAACCATGGTAGAACTTCAAAAACATTCTGAAAACAAAGGTGAGTATTAAATCCATAGTGCAAAGAGAACGCAACACAAAAATCAGCATGGATTTGGAGTTTAAAAATGTAGTGCCCTTCACATCATTGTTATTTCTCTTTTTTATTTTAAACATCCATTTTTATCAAAAGTTTAACACATTTACTTCTGCATATAGCACCATACAATCACAGAATATTCTGTGTTAGAAGGGATCCATAAAGCTAACTGAGCCCCACTCCTCAACGTGTGTATTTCAAGAAGAAGGGTGGGTATGTATTCCTAGGTAAAATACTTGGCATAAATGGTTTTTATTTGGTTGCTAATGATTTAGTATAACAAAAATAAATTATTAAAATAAAATGAAACCTGTTTTGTTTCCTGAACTGTCCATAAAAAAAGTAAAACAGACAACATTTCCCACATGACTTCCATCAGCACAGCCCCATCACTCCAATGCCCAGCTGCTATGGTATATGCTCACATGAGACAACAACATTCAGAGCGGAATGAAATTCTAAATTTTTCACTTCACAAAAAAAACACATCAGCTGTCACAACCTCTTCCCAAGTACACAGTATAAGAGCATCCTGATTCTTCTGCATTGAGATAGCTCCACTGCACAGTTATTTCAACGCTTTCCTTTCTTACAAGATTTTTTACTTCCTTCGTCATTTGTTAACGGGGTTAGGGCAACAACAACACCAACTGCTGACAAAGAGAGCTGGGACACAAATAGAGTCATCCACAATAACTTTGTACTTACCACCCTGACAATTCAAAAGCAAGCTCTTTAACACAGATGTTCAACCCAGTCTTCTTCCCTATGAGGAAAGTCAGGACATAAAATAGAGCTGTGACAAATCTTCAAGGATTAAAAAAGTGGGGTAGGACAATTAAATGTTGACAGCAAAACCTGAAAGAAACTTTGTTGGAAGTATTGTAGAGCCACACTTCAAGATCGGAAAGTATTTTACCTGTGCTACAAGTACCACAACACTATAAAAGAATTTTCACTTCTCTCAAGTAAGCATATCAGTTAAGGATTTTTAAAAAGGTACAAGAAACAACAGGCACTCAGGGCTCAAAGCACGGTCTCTTTTCTCTGATTTGTGCATCATCTGGTTAAGAAGTATTTTAAAGTTAAAGGACTTACCCTTAAGACTTTTTCCCCCTGACAGAATTGGTTCCATCGGGGAGGTTAAAGATCAATGGTTTTGAAGTTAACAGTGTATGCCATGTACATGCACTATGAATCCCATGCAGAAGAAAGGAGAGAAGCTATAAAATGACTATGTGCAGCATTTGTTCTGTTTTCTTTAAATTAAACTGAAATGTCATTACTCACTACATTCACAGTGAATGAGTCATGAGAACCCAAAGGAATTTAAGGCCTTCACATATACTCAGTCTTGTAAGATAATTATACGACGAAAGTTAGAAGCAGGAAGGCAACAACACACACATTAGACAAAGAAAATGACACACACGAGGCACATACAGTGATTTCGAAACGTAATCTTTCTCTGTGACCTACTCATTCCTGCACAACACATTCCTTCATTTACTAAGCATAATGCAGGCCTAGTTTTTGGGGTTTTTTTTGTTTTTAATTTTATTTTTTACCCAAATGAATTGCACTAGCTCATCTGGGAGTGAACAAAAATATTAACGTCAAAGATACAGAGGTATTCTGGCATAAGCTTCAGTGTAGGTACAACATCACAATCAAATTTCTATTTGCAAATTCTGTTTCTACTTATGACCTGTGATTTTCTTAAACAGCGGGCCTTCAAGTTTGCCTGCATAATTCATTAGTATAGAAAACATTAGTGATTTTCCTCTTCTATATTATTCAGAGAACAAAACAAACAGTTCTACATAGTAAGAATTACAACTTCAAGCTTAAGATACAACTAAAAGGAAAAAAAAAAGAAACAAAAAAAAGCACCCCCCCCCCCCTGTGCAATGCCTGATTTTAAGACTGGAAGACAGTCCAGTCTTTCACTGATTAGTCTAACTGCAAGAATTCACTTCAGCAGTAAAGTTGACGTTGAAGAAGTGACACATAGATTTTCTGGTCTTATCACAACTTTGAGAAACCAATAATTTGCTTATGCAGCTAGGAAGCTCTCCCTAGTTTTGTCCTGGTTACCCTTCAATATTCAGAACTGCAAACAAACCTTGACGAGGCATACTGCAGTTAAATCTTTCAGCATCCTATCCCACACATTAATAAACCACATTTATACATCATAGCAGTTCATGATTTAAAAGATTTACTAGAAAGTGACTCTGCTTTTTCTCCTCTCACTAGATCCAAATTTTAGGTTGTATATGGTCATGGGAACTACTCAGAAAAGAAAATCTAACCTCAAATACTTTTCCTGGGTTCCATTCTACAGGAACTGGAATGAGGAGCTTCAAAGGCTAATTCAGTGCAGCCACAGCAAGGCTTTTACTGGGAACTGCCCCTGTAAAGCTCAATCTAACTTATGTAAATATTCCCCCTTAGTCACATCCTACATAGTTTCAGAAGCTTAACAGCTACAAGACACACATGCTTTACAAGCATTAAACATTCTTCAGGCTATCCATACCCTTGAAGAGATTTCCTTTGGCAAACACACAGCATACTTCCAATGATTTAAGGAATTCTGCAAAAATATTGTCCACACTTTCAGATTAAAAACAGACAAGACACCACACAACAAATAAAATGCCTCAGTGTATTCAAGTTCACACTGTCTTCAAGCACAACAATTTGCTACTTAGATTCAGATAGCCAACATATTCCCGTATTCTCGCTAGAGTCATTCACTACTTAAAGCATAAGTGGAAGAATTTAACATGCAGAGAAATCAGTGAAAGTATCAGATCAAATTATGCCCCAGTTAGGCAAGCTGCTACTTCCAAGGATGTCTGTACTATCAGCTAGTGAAAAACTGGACACACCTGTTTCCACATTTTACAATAGTCCCATGCAATGACTAAGAGTAACTGACTGAGTAACCTGTTGCTGTGACTCAGCAGTTTGCTTTATGTTTCCTTTCTGTAACTTTCCCTGAGACCGATATCCTGCAGAAAGGATACCTTACTTGAGGACTTCTACCTATGTCAGGTTTCTTATCTTAGTAAGAGTCTAGTTTCTTCCCTAAGGAATAACAAAGAAGGTTAGAGCCATGCTATGTGACACCAAGAATAGCATCACTGGGTTGCCCAAGGGCAAGGGAGGGGGGGGAAAGAAAAGTTTTGCTTTCACCAGTAACACAATGCCTCAACACAAAAGACTTGCTAACTGGAAGAGGAGCACTAAAGAATGCAGTGGCTGGACTTCAGTTAAAGCATTACTGATCAAAGGCTGTAATTAATTAGAAAGACAAAAGCTATCACTGAAATGGGCAGGTTCAGGAGAAAGCAAAAACATGAGGTTCTTTGCCTCTCTGGTGAAAAACTGTTAAGTTTTGTAGTAGAGCTGCAATTCATTCAGAACTGGAAAACACTTCCATTTCAAGAGGAAGAAAGCTTCAGCTACCTTGGAGACTCGTAATTGTATACTCAGCTTTTGCTGCCAGAGCTGAACAGCTTAATTTGCAAGTAAATTCCTGATTTACACTATTTTTTAACATCTTTTAAACAGAAAAAAAAAAAAAAAAAAAAAGCAGGCTCTTGGTTGATGCTTTAAATGCATAAAGTCTCTTTAAAAAGAGTTCTTTTAGAGAAAAGGAAAAGAGTTGTAATGGTACAAAATGAAGATGAAAAGAATAAGGCAGCACTGCCTCATTATACTTAACTGAAACAAAGTAAATGAAATTCTTAATGACATGCGAGTCAACTTTAGACATGAAAGCATAGGTATATTTTTATTGTTCTCTGTATCAACAACACTCCAACCCTCAGTTTTCACTTTTCTAAGAGTAGCAAACTGAGTCACATGGATAAACAAAGAATATCATTACGATCTTAGCTATCCTGAAAACTGTTTTCAAGTTTCCTGCATGCCATAACTAACAGTAAACATCAGGACCCTAGATACACCCTTGAAGAACCTGTAAGCAAAAACAAAGGAATACAGTGAGACTGTATTAACCAAGACTCAGCTTCTGCTCCATTTTACTTCGGCACGTATAGCCCAGTACAACCATATTCCTAAAACTTTAAAATAAGTTTGCATGCACACTTTTTATGACAGGTGTTGTCAAAGGAATAACTGGAAACAGTCACACTTCATCAGAACCTATTTTGTAGTCCAGAAACAGACCTGAACTAACCTGCTAAGGTTCTAACAACAGAGGCCAATGCTGCGAGCCGATAGCTCTGCAAATTTGCAGGAACAAAGCAGTATCATTATCATCAAATGAACTGAGTGTTTCCAACACTGCTTTACTCCATAAGAAAGAAGCGGCATCGCATTTCTGTATAATCAAAGACAACGCCCTTGAGTATCAGAGTTTGCGACAGGGATGATTTTTATAGCACTACAGAAACTAAAAAGTAGATGAAAGTGCAAAGACTTCTGTTTACAGTCCCACAGAAACACTACCTGCGAAAAGCAGGTCTCGTGCTGAAATGCAGCAAAGTGACTCTGGTTTAACAAACGTGAAGAAGCAGTAATGGACAACTACCTAGCAATTCACGTGGGAGGTAACTTCATAAACATTGACTATGAACCCCATAAAATATTTTAGAGTTTGCCCACACCAAGATCTTCAGTACCTCAAACACCATCCAGGAAGAATGCACACTGAAGGAAGACAGCCCCTGCTTTGGGAGAACAAGCCACCACAGGAGGAGAAAAAAAAAAAAAGTTTCCATGAGACAGATTTCTATAGCTCAGGTTACCTTTAAACAAACAGATGACAGAATAGAGGTTACAGATCCTTCTGACTTTTTTTTTTTTAACCACACAGAAGACCATGTGAGAAGCGGAGGCACTGACACATGAAAACAGTACAGAGACCACCAAACACATCAGATGGTCTTTAGATACTGCTCTATTCTTGTAGCTGCCAGTGAAACGTATCTGAAATCTCAACAAATAGGAGAGGTGATCTTTTAAATAACAGTTGAAAGACTCCTTTACCTTTCTCTTCAATTTTTGCCAAAGATACCCTTCCTTCCTCACTTTACCAAGACTCCATTCTTCCCGTGTGCTCAAGTAAATTCTGGTATGTCATCAAAGCTAACTCTGGAACTTATTTGTCTCTAAAGCATGCTGAGATTGAACTCTGCTGGTCAAGGACACACCTAAAGAAGAATCACGTTTATAAAGATTCCATTCCAAAAACTATATTTCAACAATATTGGCACTGCTACCTCAAATGAGAATTCATACATGTTGAGTCACAGGGATTTGAGCCAAGTCATTATTTGGGTATCTCGGTTTTGCTCCATCTAGACGGCAGCACAGCTGGAGCAAACATCTCCACTAATAAGAGTTTCCAAGAACCAATCAGAAAATTTCACACACAATCTTTGATGATTCAAACGCTCAAATAAAAATACAAGCACACAAAGACTTAGACCATGAAGATATCATCTCAATTTCACTGGGCTACAGCGAGCCTGATCTTAATTTAAAAATGAACAGTCAAATGCAATGTTGTCCTTATCCATATTACTTAAGAAAATGCCCACCTTAATTTATAAGCTAACGCTTTTCAAAAAAAAAAAAAAAATTGATTCTTTCTCATTTAATACAGCTATTGTTATTATGCATGTTAGTAACCACTTTAACATGGAAATTTACACGTAGGTTAAGAAATATTTAAATTTCTGGTTTCTACTGAATTATTCCCTTGTACAATTCAAGGCAGATTGCATTAGCATTTCAGTTTCACCAGAATGGTAATAAGCAGCCAGCCAATTATTAAAGAAATTCTTTAAAAAACTTATAATCATCACACGTAGTAGAAGTATTCAAGCTATCTAACAGGTTTTTTCTGTTGCTGCTGGTTGACTGGTTATTTAGAGGTGTTCTTAGAGCCAAGCATTTGAAATATATGCACTGGTCTGGACAGTCAATTAAGTTTGGTCATGGCAGGCCTTTACACAAAAGTCAAAATAAAGCTGCTTACATTTTCCAAATAGGTGTGAAGTAATTTTCATTCCAGCATTTTTTTTTTCAACTGAAATACAGCAAAGCTTGCTCCCTTAACTTCTAGTATACCATCTTAAAAAGAGAGATACAAAAGCTTCTCCTAACCTTGCATTCACTAACACACATGCAAAAAAAAAAAGAAACAGCTAACAAAAGCAACTAAAAAGAAAATTATTACCAGCATATGCAGGCTCAAGATTTGCTTGTCCTCAACTCTCAATGAGGCAAGAAAACACAAATACAGGAAAGCACTAGTCCCCAAAGTCACACTAACGCAGCTAAAGGGGAAAAAAAGAAAGCAGATCAAACATCCTGTTTGTTTACAATGTAAGCCCTCACGCAGCACCTCTAAAAGTTTAGCCATGGGCACTAAGTTGGAAATCAGCGCAACAGCCCATGTTTGGAACAGACTTGATCGTAGCAGCAAAAGAGAAGCGCACTCATATCTCTGCCGATGAAGAAGCATCAGCTCCCCAAACAGCGCGCGGCTGTGAGCAGCGGTGCGTTCCTCGCCGCGCCGCGCCGCGGGCAGGGGGACGCCGCTGCCCCGACACCGCCGCCCCGCGCGGCCCTCCCCGCCCGCGGGGGTTAAGCTCACAGCCGCGGGGCCCAGGGGAGGAGCCGGCACATGGAAGGGCTGAGGGAGACGAGAAGGAGGGCGGGCGGGAGAGAGGAAGGAGAGAGGC
Organism: Callipepla californica brunnescens; assembly: GCA_023055505.1. Classification (NCBI taxonomy): domain Eukaryota; kingdom Metazoa; phylum Chordata; class Aves; order Galliformes; family Odontophoridae; genus Callipepla; species Callipepla californica. The sequence goes on from JALIRH010000025.1 coordinate 2,426,965, forward strand.
AGGAAGCCTCCCGCGGCCCGCTCACCTGCGGGGCCACCTGCGCCCGCCCGCCCGCCGCTCCGGAGCCCCCTGCGTGGGCCGGGGCACGGCGCCCGCAGGACGGCAGGAGCCAAAGACGCCTCCGGGAGACAGCCGGCGCGAGGGAACGCGAAACCAGCCGCGAGCGCTTCGAAAGGAAAAATAACATAAAATGGAAAGCTCAGAAGACGCCCCCGCACTCCCTTCCCCTCCCCTACCCTCCCCTACCCTTTTTTTCCCCCCGCAGCTCGGCGTAGAGGAAGGGCCCGGCGGACGGGGTGCTCCCGCCGCGCTGCCCGCTTCCTGCCGCGCCACGGGCGGAGGGGACGGGGACGGGGACGGGGCGCCGCGCCTGTCAGCCCCCGCCCGCTCACCTGCCGCCTGCCTGCCCTCCGGACGGCAAAACACACCGACGCCCGCGCCAACAGTCGCGTCGCTCCCGATCCGCAGCCTCTCCCCTCTGCTGCTGCTGCCGCCGCCTCAGGAGCAGCCGGAGCCGCCGCCGCTCCTGTTTGTGAAGGAAACGGCCACCATGTTACTTTCTCCCCCGCAAACGCCTACAGGCGGGCTCGGGCCCGCCCCGAAAGGAGGAGGTGGCGGCGGCTGGGGCAAGGGAGCGGCTGCTGCGGGCAGGGGGCGCCCGCGGGCGGCGGCGGGGCGGTGTCAGAGGGGGTCGGGGCTCGGAGCTCGGAGCTCGGCTGCGGCTCGGCGGGTGGGAGCGCTCCTGACGGAGCTCGGCGTGTGAGAGCGGTGAGGGAATGCGGGGATTAAGCTTGCTGTGCTCTCTGAGCTGGCGTAGGTCTGCGTCCCGGCCAGGTCTTCTCTGCAGGGCCGAAACTGCAAGGGTCATTTTATCTGCCCGCCCAGACGAGAGTATTCGCTTTGTAGGTGGTGCTTCTTAACCAGATATTTCTGTAAGGGTGGAAGGCGTGGGGCTGTACGTGCTTAGAGGGGTATTTCTGAGGAGGTTGGGAGTTCATGTTCCACAGTGTTTTTAGAACCATGGTTTGAGTTGGAAGGGACCTCAAAGCCCGCTAGTTTGGGCCCCTTGCCACAGGCAGAGCTGTCACCCACCAGATCAGGCTGCCCAGGGCTCCATCTGGCCTCATCTGGAACACCAGCAGGAACAGGGCACCCACAACATCTCTGGGCAACCTGTTCCAGTGCCACGCTGCCCTCTCTGTGAAAAACAACCACCTGATATCTAATCTAAGTCTCCCATCCTGCAGTTTAAAGCCATCTCCCCTTGTTCTGTCGCTATCTTGTCTCTCTGTAGCTGAACTCCCACCCCGAAGCCAGCAGAACGGCACTTTGCAATCCTTCCCACAAGTGACTGAATGGTATGTTTTGATAGATAGTCTGATCCACGAATTTGCCTCACCAATTAGGTGGATTTTGCTGCATCCCCTTGGCCAGGAGTGCAGGAGTGAGCTGCACTCAACTGTTCAGGCACAGGCGTCACTTCACTGCAGCGTGCTGTCATGGAAGCTTTCTGGACAACATACATGAAATTTGCCCTGCCTTAAGTAATGAGCTATGGGCTGTATCATACCTGAAATATGGTACTTGAAAGGCAGACTTTTTTTTTTTTACTTCAGATCATAGCTGTGATGGAAGTTTTAGGGCTAAGATGTAGCTCACTGTTTTTAAAGGTGCAGAGTAAAAGTTTCTGTTTACATCCAGCATACAGAAGAATGAATCATACGAGCTACAAGACAATGACTGTTTCAATAACTTTTCTTGATTTCGTATTTATGAAACTTTGTAGGGTGTGCTCTAGAAGACTAGGTTTTTACAAGGCTTACTTACGTATCCGAGCAGACACTGCACTCACTAAGATGGCAAGGCTTAATACTATCACCTGTACTGCTACATGCCGTCAGATACTGAAAATCTATGAAAATACACAAGTTAGAGAGTGCTGCTTGAAAATTGGTGCAGAATTAATAGAATCATTAAGGTTGGAAAAGACCTCTAAGACTGTCTAGTCCAGCCATCAACCCATTACCCCCATGCCCACTAAAGCATGTTGCACAGTGCCACATCTATGCATTTCTTGAACACCTCCGGGGATGGCATTCAATCTGTTGCAATACCTTACCATTCTTCCTATGAATAAGTTTTCCTAATATCCAACCTGAAACTCCCTGGCGCAACTTGAGTGTATTACCACCAGTCCTATCGCTGTTACCTGGTAGAAGCAGCCAGTCCCCCTCCTCACCACAGCCTCCTTTCAGGGAGCTGTAGAGAGTGATAAAACCCCCCTTTGAGCCTCCTCTTCTCTTTATTAAACAATCCCAGTTCCCTTAGCTGTTCCCCAGAAAACCTGTGCTCCACTTCCCTCACAGCTTTATTACCCTTCTCTGGACGCACTCCAAGGCCTCATTTTCTTCCTTGTAGTGAAGGGCCCAAAACTGAACACAGTACTCAAGGTGTGGCTTCACTAGTACTGAGTTCAGGGGGACAATGACCTTACTCCTGCTGGCTTCACTATGTCTAATACAAGCCAGGATGCTGTTGTGCACAAGCTGGATATACTGGAAATGTATGATGACTACTTACTGTTAGTATATTTTTCTAATTTTAACAGGTTTTTATTCTAATATTTCAAACATTTCAATTATATTTAAAATACGTACAGTGGAAAAGTGCTAGAGCTTAACAATATTCCTTTTACTTTACTAGTTAAGGTCACATTTTTAAATTAAACGCTAGCTTTGCTCCTTAGCTATTACTTTGCGACACTGCAGAGCCAAGTTTACGGCAAAATCTACTACGTTTGTGGAAGATGAGGGGGTAATACTGCAAGACTTGTTCATTCATATGGTCTTAAAGAGATTTCAGTCTACCAAAATAAAGAAGGAGTAGCATTACTTATCTCAGAGAAAACAGAGAAGTGGACATTGGTTAAAGAACACAGCTCACAGTGACAAGTTCCTGTAGAGTTCTATTCACTTTTGATGAGTGAATCAGTGTTGGAGACTTTCTGGGAGACTTTTTACTACTCTTTCTACTGGAGACATGTCTTTTATGGACTTCCTCATCCCTTCTAGCCATACATTCACATGGCCTGACACTAGTTTTGACAGTCACCAGGACTTGCACTAAGCCCATTCGATTTACTAACACAATAGGAAACTCAACATATTTTGCCAGATTAGTGATTTGAATATGGTCTCCAATCAGTCACTGAGTAGCCAAACTGGCATGAAAAATGAGATGACCATCCTTTTTGTAGGAATGAGCCCCTATATTGTTCAAGTCATTGTTAAATTCCACCTACCCAGCTGAGAGAACAAGACCGAGACAGAGGCAGCTAATTTATACCTTTTTGTACCTCCCTGGTCCAGAGAATTAAGCTCTGCTCCTTGCAATTAGAAGAATACTTTATCCTGAAATACCACAGATTTCTTGATTCATCTTTATCATTCTTCAGCAGGAGCACATAATCCTAGGAAACATTATACTCAGTAGCGTGCATATGCCAGACAGCTGCTGACTTATGCTGGAAGTCTGTATTTTAAGAATCTTACGTTATAGCAAATGATTCAGTGATTCAAAGTAGCACAAAAATCCATGCTCAAGGTAGGTTTAAATAATTTTCAAGTAATTTCAGTGAAATTAATTTGTTACCCATTGCCACACCTACAACTCCAGAAAGCCCCGATCCTTTAGCTCTGTTGGAGTAAGTGATTTGTTTAGTCTTGCTGCCTCTGACATGCATAGATGAGGGTTTGTGCAGGCTGAGCCTATGATAAGCTTACTTGAAGTCCTTGGATTTGGAAGTGCATTCTATTTTCCGAATCCTGACTAAGCACTTGATAATCTCCTCATTTCACACCTGCTGGAAGTTTTCATTCCTTAATCCTTTTCTTTACAGTCATATGAATTATGGGCATGACTTTGACAACCACTTGATCTCTGGCCTTTGGAACTGTTGTATGGAGTGGAAGTTTTGTCCACAGAGGGGATAATGAAAATGAAACAAATGTCCTAAACAATTGTGCTGGCCAAGATCAGTTCAAAAAAATGCTTGAAGCAATGATGTCAGTGTAATATGTGGAAAATCTTTGTCAATGTTTATTTTTTAATAGCTGTATATGACAGGAGGTTCTGAGACTGAAGTTTTTGATCTTATTGTGCAGCTCGTTATGATTTCACAATGTATTTCTTGGATTGCAGGATAGGAAAGAACTGAAGATTCACATACTATTTCTGTCTTTCATTGTGTCGTCAGTGACATACAGAAATGGACAAGCATATAGTTATTGTTGTATGTAGCTCCAGCTTAAAATCTATGTCTGATTCAGAGCAATTAGAAATGTAACCGTATTTGGCAACTCTATTCCAGCAGTTCTGTCAACCCATGCATGAAATTGTCAGAATTTCATTAGCTGTTACCATGTTGCAGTGTCAAATACCTAGTCAGACAGGATTGCCTTGCTAGAAGGCAATAAATACCAGCTGGTGAGCAGAGGGACTCCTTTCTTTACACAGTCTTCTTTAAATAACTAACAGATGCTGCTTAAAATACTGGCTTAAATTGAGGAATACTTTAAAAATGTCCATTTAAATAATTAAATTGTCTTTATCTGGCTGCATTTGTTAACATTTGTATCTTCCTTTCTCTCTCTTTTTATTTTTTGACTTTTACATTCCTTTTCCCACTAAAAACTTTCAGGTACTGTCTCTCTATGTCCTGCTTAGAAAATAATGGGCCTTGCACTTGCTTTCGAAGTACTTATTATTCCGTTAAGTATTGTTTCTTATATGAGTCCTCAGCATCTGGAAAAGACATGTTACTCCTGCTAAGAAGTACTTTGGTTTTGCCAACCTTAAGCAAACGGTTTTAAGGAAGCAAACAGTTTAAAGTAAGCACAAGATTCTTCTAATGTCTCTTTCTTCCAGGAATCTCCATTTATGGTATTTACTGTTAACTTTTTATCTTTTTTCCTTTTATTTTACGCATTCCTGAAATAGTTGTTACACAATTGTTACTTCACTCTTCTCAACTGAATATTTCATATACTGCTGCATGCTGATCCTGACCCCTCAGTCTGAGAGAGTAAAAAACGCCCTGAAGATATTGTTTTTTTAAGTATGCTTAGATTTATGACTTACGTGACTTTTACTCCATTTGTACTTACTCAATTTATCATATGTTAGTAGAAATATCTTTGAATGTAATTTTTGTTTTAAATTATTGCCTATTTATGCTGATTCGCTGTTTCTCATGCCTATCTAGTGTGACTTACAACCTCTAGGTATTTGCCTAGGTTGTAATGGTCATGTTGAGTAATATGACCTCATTTTGACTTTATTTTTCAAGAAAATTCATTTCCAGGGATTATTACTGTAGTTTTTGATTATTCTCATAGTCTAAAGCCTCCACTGTTTTTGTCAGAATAGACACCAGGGATACCTATTTTTGTCCCTTTTGGAGTTTTGTTATTAAATGAGGACAGAAAAGGGCATTGAACTGCAGGACTATGAACTTGATTTGGGTTCAGTTACACTTATAATCACATTATGAAATTCAGCTACATAAAGTAGCAATCAAGGTGAGGAGAATATTCTAGCAATTCATATTAAACAGAAGATGTTAACAGTTGGTGCCAGAAAAGTCCTTGTGAAGTACTGCTTTGCCAAGATATTTCTTGGCATTTTATACTGAAAAGAGCAGTATTAAGATGGGTGTGTAGGTTAGTTTAGAGACTTAATAATTTCAGGAGAGAATACAGAAAATGCCTGCAGGAGATGTCTCGTGGAGGGACTAAGTGATCTTGCTCAGTTTGTCATTTGATCTGGATTGACTTGTTTAGAATGAATAAGTACCTTCACAAAGGGTATTCAGGGCTTTTTCATCTAGTGAAAAACGTAACAAAAACATAAAAAACATAACAAAAACATAAAAATAATAAAAACAAATTCAGTAGAGAAATATTACATACTTCTTACTGTATAGTAAAAAATCGTAGAAACAAATGAAAGTAGAAAATAGTAGAAACAAATGAAAATGTAGATATTTCATTTCTGGATGTTTTGCTGGAAAGTGTTGTTTACTTCTGTAGACTACAGAAAGCAATATGAGTTCGTGATTTTTCTTGGCTTCAACATCTATCGTTAGCTCCCAACATTCAACTTGTTTATTTTGAAACAGAGCCTGCACAACTAGCCTTTTGTTATTATGGTGAGGACTGATAGGAATTGCATAACAGAGAGCAAAATTCATTTGTTATTTCAATTATTCTTAAAAGAAAAATAAAAGGTACGTGTAGGAGGCTTTGTACACATTAATAGTATGTTACTTGTTAAGACTCCTGGATACTGGTGGAAATGGGCACACTCCTACAAAACTGAACAAAACAGAAAATGAAAAGAAGGAAAGTATGCAAAAACATTACCATTATATTACTGTGTTGTGGTTTAGTGGTGGGGGGCACTTAAGAACCACACAGGAGCTCTCTAATTTCTCCTCCTCAAAAAGGATAGAGGGAGAAAAATACCAGGCTCATGGGTTGAGCCTGAGACAAGAGATTCCCCAGCAGTTACAATCATGGGGAAAACAGACAGCATAGAGAAGATTAGTGTGATTTACTGCCAATTGGTAAAAAAGTATCTGCAAGGATACTTAAGAGGGAAAGCTTCCTAAAGAGGGATACTTAAGAGGGGGAAAGCTTCCTATTAAGCTATTCTTGGGCTGGGATGTTTGGCTACCTACTTTTAGAGACTAGATTTAGTTTGGCTGCAGAGAGAGATGCCTTATTGTAGTCTGAGACCCATTAAATCAGACTGTGATTCCACAAATACTTCAAGCCAAAGGAGGAGGCCTCCATCACATCCGAATGCCTGGTTTCGTTTTCTTGTTACCTGCTTTTCACTGGCAAAAGAGTTCAGATACCTGTGCCAAACAACTAGCATATGACAAAAGAGAACAAATTTAGTTTTCTCATGACTTTGCAAGTGCTTTTGCCAGCAAAAGAAAGGGAGATGTGTTCTTTATCCAAGATAGTCAGTAGGCTTAAGTTGTCCTTCAAAAACTGCTACTTGAAAAACAGCTGCATACTCGCTGCTGATCTGGTTATGTTGTGGAGGCAGTTAAGCACTGTTTGAGGTGGGGGCCATCAGATAAATCTGCTTCGTTCATACAGTTCAGGCTTCTGTAAAAACAAACAAGCAAACAAATAAACAACAACAACAAAACCAACTTACCTAAAGTGTCTTGCATAAGTGGGCTTAGAAGCTAAGTCCAAAATTGTAATTTTGATCTGGAAGCGCACACCTGAGACCTTTCCCTCAAAGGCAAACACAATCAGCCAGTGAGAATAATGGAGTTTGGTCCCAAGGTCCAGAGAATATGTAAATACATCAAGTGGGTGTGTATGTGGCTTTATTTCCCCTTTAACTGATCCTTTTTAATTTACTAGAGTGCTTTACTGGGAAAAGAGTGGGAGGTCAGGTGTGAAAGGCTGGGTATACGGGCGGGTTTGTATGTAGATGTAAAATGTTCGATCTCATTGGACAGTGTTCCAGTGCAGGCAAACAGATAGTTGAATGCTAACCAGCCATTTTGTTTTCACAGGTTTTCACAGGCTTTACAGGTTTTGTTTTCTTCTGAACACAAAAGACTGCAGCTTTCCCAGAGACTCGTCTGCTCAATTTTTATACCTCCTGCTTGTAACACATTTCTGGCATCAGATGAGTGAGGAATGAGGTAGGATATCACCCTACCCAAGGTTTATGTCACTGGCTCATGGGTGACTCAGCCTTCAGCCTTTCATCTTTCCGAAGAAAATAAATAGAGTTCTCTGCAATTTACCATGGGTGGTGGTTTCAGCCATGACCTTAAAAGTTTGTGTTCTCTCTACCCCATATATTTCTTTTTTTTTCTTTTTCAAGAGTAATTGTCCGTTGTGGCGTTGTTTTTTTGGTTTTTTTTTTTCCCCTAAATCTTTGTTAATATTTTCAACTTCTCTCTCAATTCTGTTACATATCATATGGCCAAGAGATATCCCAATGACATTATTATTTTGGTGTAATTTGGTGATGAAATATGCAGTCATGATCCATATGTATGTTGTTTATGCATATCTTTTAGGGAAATACCAAAGATTAGGTCGGTGAAGAATGTCACAGAAGCACCAGAAATACAGACAGCCATTTTATTTTTAATTCTTCCCTATTGCTTCTAAAATAGCTTGTATAACAAGAGTGCTTAACACTTATCTCTGGTGATAGCAATAGGACTTGAGGGAATGTCATGGAGCTGCTACTGGGGGGGGGGAAGGGGCGGGGATTAGGTTGAGGGTTAGGAAAAGGTTTTCCACCAGAGTGGTCTGGCTGTGGGATGGGCTCTCCAATGCGGTGGTCACAGCAATGAGCTGCTGGAGTTAATATGAATCCCCAAAAAATCTCTGTATGCTAATTATAGTATTGTGTACATAATATTTTCTCCAATATCTGCAGAGATATCAGGATGAAAGCACAACAAACTGCTGTAAGTATTCATTATTACTAACTAACCAGAAAACTTTGGACTGAGGTAGAAAAGTGTGTCTGCTATAACACTGTTTTCAGTCTTAACTGTTATGTGGGTTTGTGCATGACTCATTGCAGCCCCCTGCTAAGACTTTGTTTCAATCTGAGATAATCTAAACACATACGAACAACAGATTTTCCTTCAATTATCCAAAAGAAAATGTTGCTTTACAAATAAAATAGGTAAGAGCAAGAAGAAATATGTGGCTAGCACTGACTAAAATACATTGATTTGAATTAGTTCAGAAATGGCTTATGTTTTCTCTTGTAAGGTAGTCAGACTTGCTTGTGTGTTGCCTGAGCACAACAGAGTCAAAGTAATTAAATTTAACAGAAAACATAGTCTGTTGTCTGGTGCTCTATGGCAGTCTGTAGAAGTATAACTTCTGAGGCATTTATTGCAGTGCTGTGATACTCACGTGTTTTTTTAATATATGTGTGATATTAGGTCAAGCTTTATACATATTCTAGTGTTCCTTGACACATCCATTCATTGTGCACTCATTTTTGTTATTTTGATTATGTTTCAAATGACTGAAGAATTGATTAATATTTCATAAAGATCTTTAGAGATAATAAAATAATAGTTACATATCAGCAGTTTTCCTGTAGTGTTTTATGAGTGCATATAAGCAGTGTAATACATGCATACAGATTCAGATGAATTTCAGAACAGCTCTGTACTGTACCTTGAAGTCTAAACTGACTTAATTTCCACATTTGTAGAATAAAAAGTGGTTTTATTTGCAAAGGTTTGAAATAGAAGGGCTCCACACAGTGTTAAAAAAGATGTGAAGGACCTTTGATGTAATTAAAGTCAGTATTGATATGTACTTTGATGAGAGACTAGTTTTTACATTCCATGACATCATGTATTTTGACACTAAGAAGGTGTTGACACGAGTGCAACAAATACAGTAAAAAGTACAGAGGTTATAACTTATGAGGAGTTCTTGTGGATGGCTGGTTTGTCTTCTTACAGAAGAAGAGACCAAGGGGAGATCTCATCATGGTCTACAACTTTCTCCTTCTGGGGAGTGGAAAGGGAGGCACTGACCTCTTCTCTCTGGTGAAAGCAAGAGGACTAGAGGGATTAAATTACGGTGTACTGGGGAAATTCACATTGTATATTGGGAACCTTCTTCACTGGAAGGGTGTTCAAGTTCTGGAACAGGCTTCCCAGAGAAGTAATCACAGCACCAGCAATGTCAGTGTTCAAGAACAATTTGGACAGTAATCTGAGAACACAGAATCGCAGGGAATGGAGAGGACCTCTGGAGATCATCTAGTTGAACACCCCACCCTAAAGCAGTGTCCCTAGAGAAGGTTTCACAGAGAGAAGTAGGCTTCACAACTTCTGTGGACAATCTGTACCACTGCTCTGTCACCCCCGGAGAGAAGGAGTTCTTTCTCATGTTTGGATGGGCATTCATGTGTTCCAATTTGTGCCCTTTTCCCCTTGTCCTGTTCCTTGGCACCACTGAAAAGAGCCTGGCTCCGTCCTTTTGACACTTGCCCATGTTTATAGGTGCAGACAAGGTACCCTCTCAGTCTTCTCTTTTCCAGGCTTAACAGACCCAGATGTCACAGCTTTTCCGCGTTAGGGAGGTGTTCAGTCCCGAAATCATCTTTGTTGCCCTCTGCTGGACTCTTTCTAGTAGTACCGTCTTGAATTGAGCCCAGGGCTGGACATACTACAACAGATGTGGCCTCAGCAGGGCAATGAAGAGGTGGAAGACAACATCCCTTGTTAAATGATTTAACTATTAGGTTGCCCTGTGTAGAGTGAGAAGCTGTATTCAGTGATGCTCATGGATCCCTTTCATCTCAGTACATTCAATGGTTCTGTAATTCCTGCTGAGTTTACTATTTTTCTTCCAAACACAAAATTTTGCTATATTAATAACAATAATTTCATTGCAAAGTAGCCACAATTTATGTTTATCAAGCTCTTTCTTCTCAATGTTGATCAAACTGTGATTTTTTTTAAAGCATTATTAATTTTTTTTCAGATTATTACAAATGCTAACCTGTTTCTAGGGACTCCTCATTCCCTTCGTCTATCTAGTCCTTTTTTCTTTCTCTTGATTTTTTTTGTTTGCTTTTAAACAGAAAATACATAAAAATTCTCAAGGAAAGAAAATTGCTATAGTAGCAGATAAAATATACATTAATCTATAATCTGATTAAACAGAATAGTGAATAAAATATTTTTTGAAGTATCTTGTGATATGTCATTGTTTTCTCACTATCTTCTCTTACTGGATAGCAGAGCTCTTATGTTGCTATGTTCACTTCCCATGGAAAGGTTATTTGCTTTCACACATTCTAGGATAGAATTTCCCTTCTGTGGAACAAGTGACTGAACTAGTAGCTCTCATAATTAAGCTGTTTTCTGGTCCTCTGTAGACAAGGTGTAACTAAGCCTGAATCTGCCCATTCTTTGGTGACTTAGCATCTAGATCTTATCACAAGATAGAAGTTACTGTAATACTAAAAGATCTTCTACAGAGATCTACCATGATCATAAAGTTACGGAATCATAGAACTGAGCTGGAAGAAACCCTTAAAGATCATCTAGTCCAACTCCCCTGCAATGAACAGGAACATCTACAGCTTTATCAGGTTGCTCCAGCCTGACTTCGAATGTCTTCAGGGGTGGGGAATCCATAGCCTTTCTGGGCAAGCTGTTCCAAACTTGACTAATCTTATCATTAAAAAAATAGAAAATAAAATAAAATTCCGTACATCCAGTCTAAATCTCTCTCTTCTGGTTTGAAATAATTTCCCCTTGTCCTATCACAACAGTCCCTGCTAATGAGTTTGTCACCTTCTTTATTATAGCCTCCCTTTAGTTACTGAAAGGCCATCATCAGGTCTCCCTGAAGCCTTATCCAGTCTGAACAGCCCCAGCCCTTTCAGCCTGTCCTAATATGGGAGGTATTTCAAGCCTTGTATTACTTTTGTGGCCCTCTTCTGGATGCACTCCAACAGGTCTGTGTCTCTCCTGTACTGAGGACTCCACATCTAGACACAGTACACCAGGTGAGGCCTCACCAGTGCAGAGTAGAGGGCAGGACCTTCTTCCTCAACCTGTTGGCCATACTTCTTTTGATGCAGCCCAGAATACAGTTGACTTTCTGGGCTGCAAGGGCACTCTGCTGATTATATCCAGCTTGCTATCTCCAAGTCCTTTTTGTCTGTGCCCTGCTCAATCCTTTTGTGCCCCAAATTGTACTAATAGCAGGGTTGCCATGGCCCAGGTGCAAGACTTTGCACTTGAATTTGATGGACTGCATGAGATCTTCCTGGACCCACTACTCAAGCCTGATTAGTTGTCTCTGAAAGGCATTCCATCCCTCAGCCTTGTCAATTGCACTCCACGGCACCCCACTGCTGATTAAAGAACATCAGTCCCAGTGCTGATTCCAGAAACACACCATTGGTCACTGATATCCATTTGGATGTTGAGCCATTGACCACCACTCCCTGAGTACAATCTTACAGCCAGTTATTTGTCCATTGAACAATCCACCCATCCTGCAAGATGGAGTGAAGGATGTTATGGGGGACCGTGGCAAAGGTATTACTGAAGTCAAGATTGACATTATCAGTGGTGTCTCCCTTGTCCACTGATGCATAAATGCACCACAGAAGGCCACTAGAGTAAATACAGAATTTGTGAATATTAACAAAAGATAAAAAATACCCGCCCCCCCCCAACAAAAATAAATAAATAAATAAATAAAAAGAAGAAAAGAAAAAGAAAAGCCACCTAATTTTGCTTGGTGTTCCAAGCTTGCTCCTGGTGGGGGAAAAAACAAACAAACAAACAAAAACCAATGATAAATTAGTGCTTAGATCATTGAGTGGCATGCATGAAGGACTTTATTTTTTATCCAGATAGAATACATTGCACAAGTAACTGACGCAACATAGAACAAAGCTTCAGCAAATAAAGCAGAACATAATTACCAGATCTATATCAATGTGAAGTCACGTAGCTCCCTAAAACACTGATAGTCTTTGCCTACTAAAAATCCTTCCTATTATTTGAGTTATGAACAGCGTTATCAGGCTGCATGTACTGTTTTATGTTAATATTTAGCGTGGAACAGCCATGCTAAATATTAACATTGCTAGCTCCAAGGATAGTAAACTTTCATGAGCTGTTGATTCTATGAAACAAGGCTGCTGGTATTTCTCCATTATTGTTACCATCTCACTATTAGTGTTATTTTGATATAAAGGTTGATGCAGTGAGTTGTTTTTAAATAGTGATTATATTGAAAATCTGAGGCCGACAGGAAAATCATCTCCTTTCTGACCATTAGGTGGAGCTAAAAATCCTGCAAATGCAAAAACTGATTCCAGTTCTTTCCATTAAGATCACTCCACCTCTATTTGTTTTTGATATGATTTCAGCTTTTCCTGGTGTTGACTTTTTATATAAGCTGTTCACAGGAAACTTCAAACTTCAATTCAGTTTCTGTGTTACCTAAACAGCTGAATATGTTTTCAGAAATTGTGAGACTGAAGGCTTCATTGCCAAGCTGTACTTTCTAGGGAGTGTGAAATATTTATCATACTGTTAAAAGACTTTGTGCTCATCCGTGTTAAAGCCATACAGACATGATACTTTCTAAAAGGAGGATTAAAGCATGTTTTGCTATGTGTTCTACTCTGTGCTGGTGTAGCCTCACCTTCAATACCGTGTAGACAAAGGTACCACAGTGTAGGAATATGAGTGAAACTCTTGGAGAGATCCAAAGAAGGATTATGAAAATAGTGAAGGTTCTAGTGGGCAAGACGTCAGAGGAGCAGCTGAGGTCTCCTGATTTGTTCAACACAGAGAAACGGAAGCTGAAGGGAGGCCTCATGGAGGCCTGTATCTCCTCATGAGATCTCACTTGTCTCTGCTCTCTGGTGACAGTTAGAGGGCCTGAGGGAATGGCATGGCATGTGTCAGGGGAGGGGCAGGATGGGTATTAGGGGAAGATTCTTCACTGAAATGTTGCTGGGTACTGGAACAAGCTGCCACGGGCTGCGGTCAAGGCTCTGAGCTACTAGAGTTCAAGGAGCATTTGTGCAGTCCTGTCAGAAATATGGCTTGACATTTGTGTTGTCCTGTATGGAACAGGAGTTGGATTTATAATGATCATTATGGGTTCCTTCCAGCTCAGGATTCTGGTTCTAGAATTCTGTATAGTAGCGACATCCTATAAATCAATATGTTTACCTATATCATTTTAAGTCAAATGAACATGTAGGTTGTTCTGAAAATAATACCAGCAATTTATTTACGTGGTAACTACAACAGATGCAAAGAGAACAAAAGAGTAAATTCTCAGCTACGAACGCTTTTTCAACATAGTCACCACCATTAGCAATGCATTTTTGCCAACAATGAGCAAGAGCCTCCATGCTGTACTTATAAAAATCTGCTCCAGCAGAGGTCACCAGCTGTTTCACAGCTGCTGTGACAGCATTGTTACTAGGAGAATGTTGCCCACACAGCCCATCATTCATCAGCCCAAAAAGGTGAAAGTCAGAAGGTGCTAAATCCAGACTACACAGTAGGTGTGGTAGGACAATCCAGACAAGACAGGCAATGTAATTCACAGAGATCCCGTACTCCCAGAATATGGGATTTGGTACTATCGTGTTGCAAAAGAAAGGTTGTTCTCTTCTCTGGCCTGATTCTGGAAGTTGGAGTCTTCTGCTCAGTCAGTGTAACAGTGTAGCAGTCACACTTGATGGCTTATCAGGGTTGCAGGAAACCCAGAGGGATCATCCCTTTCCTGTCCCAAAAGACAGTATCTCATTTACCAAATGAGAGCTGTGTCTTGAACTTTTTCTTCAGTAAGAAAGAAAACATTCACATATTGCCATTCCATGGACTGTTGTTTTGACTCCATCTTGTAATGGTGATGCCACATCCCATCACTAATGTAATGTAATGGATTATCAACAGGAAGGTTCAGCCCAACTGTCACACCACCACCATCTGGCCCTGATTTTGTCAGCCAACATAATGAAATAGGAGGTATTACTTTCAGAGCAACCTATGTATTCGATACTTAACTAGTCTGGGTTTCATGCATTCCATGTCTGGATCACTGCACTCAAATATCATTTGAATTAAACCTCTTATTTCATGAACCTTAATACCTACCTATATTTCTGATACAGACTTTTCATTGGGGAAAAAATAATAATAATAAAAAAAGCTGAAATTGGTTATGTGTGAGTTCTTGACACTCCAAGTGCATTTAAATGTATTAGGTCTTGTTGATGTTATGTGCACTTTGTATGGACAGAATGTTATTGAACAAAGATTTGGTTAGAAGAGCAGATTGCAATTTGAAGTACATCTGTGCAAGTTTTATTTATAACTCCCAGAATATACAAAAGTATTGAAGCAAAGGAGGAAGGGGAAGATTTGTTGTTTACAGGATTGGTTCTTCTATGTGGTACTGGGAGGACACCTGGCAACGCTCATATTTTACACAGCACACTTATTTCTGAACCACTTTCTCTTGAACTTCGCCTCTTCTACAGATTGTATGCTTTGTATTCCGTTACACCGAATGTCTGGAATTGCACTGTGGGAATACACGAAAGACTGTTCAGAGCAGAAACTGTGAATCAAGATAAACAGTATGAGAAAGCAAGGCTAGGGACCTCTCTAGAAGAAGAGAAAAACAAAGCCAAGTGAGCTGTGTGATGGCCGCGAGATGATGACCCTCACTGGAGGAAGTGAGCGTGGCTTGGAATGACTCAAGACCCTGACTGGATATGCACCTGCATGCACAGTCAAGGAGTGATTGTGGAATGTTTTGCTGACATGTAAAGGTGAGTGGGAAAGTTAAAAGAGGAAACCTGTGAATGTCTATAAGGGAAGTGAGAACATGTAATAAACATTTTGTATCGTTCACATCTGAGTCTGTACTCAGATGCAGCACTGGACAACAGATCTCTTACTTTCAGATGAAATGTAGGTCAGATTTGTGATTGACGGTGAAAAATTTTATACTGTGTATCTCCTCCAGACTTTAACCAAAGATAACGTTCTAGAATTCCTGTGAAGATAAGCTCTATCATAGCATAATATCTGAAGACAGTCAGAAGAACTGACTTAGGGTAACATTTCCCTATCAAAAAATCCATCAAAAATACAGTTTTAAAAATATATGAATATACACCAAGGAACCATTCAGCAGAATCCTCATGTGAATCTGCTTTTGAGAGCCCAGTGGTTCCTAAAAGCTGGTCAGTTTTTAAAAAACACCTTTTAAAAGTAAATGTCAATCCCATTGTGTTGTATGTCACGCAAGTGAGCAGAAAACCAGCTTGGCCAAACAGGGACTCCTTGCGCAACCCAAGCAGAAAAAAGAAAGCATGTGGTTTCCCTATCTAAGATCAGGAAGATTACAGAGCTGCAATTCACATTTACAGGAAGAGAAAACGAAAGGACAAAGCTCAATTATGGTTTCAGATAGCAAAAAAAAAAAATTAAACTCTGTAATGAG
This sequence comes from Callipepla californica brunnescens, assembly GCA_023055505.1. NCBI lineage: Eukaryota > Metazoa > Chordata > Aves > Galliformes > Odontophoridae > Callipepla > Callipepla californica. The sequence continues at coordinate 2,443,053 of JALIRH010000025.1, forward strand.
AAGTGAAGGTGTAAGGACTGGATGAAACTGATCACTTGGCAACTAATGATGATGAAAGGGCAGATGCGTTTAATGACTTCTTTTCTTGCTGTTGCACAGTTCCGCAATGGGGGAGCAGTGCCTTCATGTACTGACACTGAAATTGTAAGGAATTAATTGTATCAGTTGAATATTTGTAAGCCCATTGTTGGGCTGACAAACAAATTCCCCGATGGAATTCACCCCAGAGTACTTGGAAAGTGAATTTTATAGCAGGATCTTTCTCAATTGAGTATGAAAGGTCTTGGGAAACTGGGAACTGTAAACTATGAAGTGTTGTTTCAGTTTACAGAAAGGACATGAGATAAGATTCTGATAATTACATGAGTTCAGCTTCAGAGCCTGGACAAATTATGGAGAAGATTAGCTTGGGTTCATGAGAGAAAAGTCCCATCTTTTTCATTCAATATCCTACTATGAATACATAACCCACTTACTGAGAGAAGTGAGTGCATGTAGTTTTCTGGATTTTAACAAGGTTTTTGACAGTGTCTCCTTCTCAAAATATCCTTCTGGACAAACCACCCAAATGAGGGATGAACAGATATGCAGTACAGTGGGTGAAAAACTGGATGTTAGAGCTCAAAGTGTTGTACTGAATGGAGCTACATCTTGACAGTGAGCCAAGCCACTGTCTATCATATTTGAAAAATCGTGGCTGTCGGGTGAACTACCTGATGACTGGAAAAAGGGAAACATTACTCCCATTTTTAAGAAAGGGAGAAAGGATAACACGGTAAAAACATAGTGGTGGTGGTTGTTGTTGTAGCTTTGTAATTTCCATAGGTACTTGTTACGGAGAAAAAATACCAGTAAGTTCATATGATCAAAATATATTTCATTCTATTACAAAATCATGTAAGTGTTGCTGAATATCAAAATGGTGTACAGATATCTAGAAACTACCAAGAGGCTACTTTGATACTACTTGCGTGTAAGATGCCAGTAAAGAGAAACAGAACGTGGGTCTTCCTTAAATTTATTTTTGAAACTATTCTTAAAGTCACAGCTATAAAGAACATTTATACACAAGGGTTCAGCACAATAGAATACTAATATAACAGCCTATAGGAGCTGTAAGGAGCAAGTAGAGCGTGGAAGAGAGCTTGTATGAAATATCTATCATTCTCAGAAGAAGGTGATGCAATCTAAAAATTGTTTACCATTCACTGTATTGTATCTTTCTTTTTACATAAAAACAAACATTAGGTTTTTAATACATTTCAGGATCTGTTGAACAGTTATTTTATTCATTTAACTGGAGTATTAAATGTGTTCTGATCATGATACAGCTGCAGAAGTTTCAGTACTTCACTGATACCGATAAGTATTATATGCATCTGCAAATAATGCTATTATGAAATGAATAATGTAATTCCCACATAGTAATCCACATCAAAGATCAAAGAAGAAAATGTATTTATTTTATGTTATTTGCACATATTGACTGAAGCTCTGTGAAAAAAAATAGACAGGTCAGTGCTGGGTATCTGTAAAAAACACTGAAAACCTGCTAAGGCCATAGTTGCTAACAAGGAAAAAGGTAGAGGCTTGTGCAATCCGTAGTCACCGTAGCAACCCACAGATACGGAGACAAGATAGTTTACCGGGTTAAGCCAATGCTGTGTTCACAAGCAAAAGAAAACAAGCACTTCATTTGATACTCCTCGTCAGCAAGCAGATATTCATCCACTTCAAGGAAGGCAGTCCTTGTAGATAATGGTTTCTCAGGAAGACAAATGCTTTCGCTGCAAATGTTCACCCCTTCTTTTCTTCTTTCCCATAGATTTTAATGTTCACCACGACACCATATGATATGGAATATTCCTTTAGTCAGTCTGGGTCAGCAGTCCTGGCTGTGTTCCTTCCTATTTCCTTGCTCAGCCCCAGCCTCTCACTGGCGGGGCCACGTGAAGAGCAGAAGAGTCTCTGGTTTTATGTAAGCACTGCTCTGCAGTAATTAAAACATCAGCATGTTATCACCAGTACTTCCATCAAAAATTCTAAACATACGAGCCTCGACAATAAAACTAACTGTCCCAGCCAAAACCATGACAGTAGGTAGCTCTGCTCATTTTTTATTCAAATATCATCTGCACTACTGTATGCCTGAAAGCCAGGAGACTTAAGGAATTTGTATAACTTCGTAAAAGTGGTACTTCGAAAAAGCTATTGGAAAATGAACATGAAAGTAATTCTGAAAAACAAATCAAAACAAGTGAGGCTGTTTCACCTGGGGTAACACACCCTCTGCATCAAAAATATGCTTTCATATTTTAGTTTGGTGTCTCAGCTTATGAATACCAGCCATCTTAAAGCACAATATTTTTATGAATACCAGCCATCTTGAAGCACAATATTTTTTTGTTTTTATTCAGATATAAATCAATCATTATCTACAATAATCTAAGAAAATACAGAACAACTGTCAGAGAAACAGTGGCCTTCAAATCCTGACAGATTTATGCAATGCCTTTTGGAATCTCTATTTGCTTTGTGAGATACGCTAGGCAGATCACTTGGTCAGCCTTCTGCTTTTGGAAAGTTTGTTTTTTATTCAAAACGACATTTACAAATGTCACTGTTCATGGTTCCAAAATGTGTAAATACTTTTGAAACACCAGCGTGGAAGAGATAGGTGTTGTTTTGTTTTGCTCTTCTTAGTTACACCCATTCTGAGAAATATTGCACGCCTGTAAAGAAAAGTGTTTCTGCTACAAGCTCCATGGTCTTCCTGTTTATCAAAAAGACATCTTTTTAAGTGGGACTCACTGAAGGGATTTAGCAAAAATGCGAGTAGTGGAAGAAATTATTGTATTTCTGCTATGTTGCTAGCTCTACCTTAATATTTGCCTAACTGTAGTTACTGATCAGAGGGCTGATTAAGTAACACAGGATTGTTAGGAAGATCGCCCTAATTTGTGAATCTGATTCCTTATTTTATTTTAAAGTGTAAGGGTGCTGGCTGTGATACAGAAGACTGGGAAAGTACAAAAAGAAAAAAAAAAAAAGAAAAAGAAACTTGGGGAAAGGTCAAGGATGAAGCACGAGGCACTCTGGGTAAATATATCTAGCAGTCTTGCCGTGCTGGTCTGACACGTCCAACTGTGTTACTGAATAGTAATGGCACAGAATGGGAGGCGATAGGGTCTGCTGACTCACTCAGGAAGCCTCCCGTCTGCTGACTCTGACTCACTGCTCTTTCACAGGCAGAAAAAGTGGGTCCTTAAGAAAAGAGAACTCCAGAAGTTGCTGGATAGCTGAAGAATGTCACGGACAAAGCAGATTTATTTGTAGATATTAGCTATAGAAAGAGAACAGGTTTCAACTATACACAACATGCAATTTTTGTCTATTTTAATGCTTGTTTAGCTAGAAGAGTTACATCAGCGTTGGCAAAAACAACAGCAACAACAACAAAACCACTGTTCTTTGGGACAAAAATTAAAAAAGGTAGGGAAGCCTGGGATTTTGTTAGGTGACAGAAAGAAATACTAACAATATCCTTGTAAATAATAACTAATGAGGGTTTGACCTGCTTAAAAGAGCAAGGGAACGTGCTTCTCACAGAGTGTTTTCCAGATATTTAGACAGTGTTTTTGGAAAGCAAGCCCACTGGGATCCTTCCCTTTGCTGTCTTGGGAAACAAGGAGGCATTCAAGTGGACCTGTATGCACCTTGGACTCAGTGCACATTTGTTGGTCTTTGGATGACAAAGAACAAAGCTCTCAGAGGATTCTGTTTGTTCATTCTTATTTGATTTTATCACTACTTTGAAAAATTACTTCGTTGTTATAGGACATAAGCCTTAATTCTTATTTGAAAAAACAGTTACAACATTACTTCTGTTTACTTACCAAGCAGCTAAACTGGGATGGATTTCCCAATCTATTGGCCAAAACATCTCTAATGAAAAAAAAAAAAAAAAAAAAAGAGATATCCTGTTACCTCTTTTTAGCTAGCATGTCATAATTTAGACCAATTTCCTCTTCTTCCCTTTTGTAACATCCTTCTGGTTTTAAGCTTAAGTATAGAAACCTTAAGTATCTGGCAGAAGCTGGAAGGCTCAGAGCCAACTTTGAGATGGCGCAGCTGTTGCCTGGAGAGCACTGCTGGGAAGCCCGGGCTTCCTGTGGGGGCTGGTTTACAGTGTTTCCCCAGTGCTTGGCTCCCACCTGAGCTACAGCTGCCATTACATTGCAGTCCTGACTATGCCTGGCTGTGGACCCTTTCATCTGTGAGCTCAAATGCTCACACGTGACTCCCTCGCCTTGTGTTGGACTTTTCTCATCACTGTGGACCTGTCTGGTGTTCAGTGGAAACCTTTACAGGGCCTGATTGTGATCCTGATTTACTGATTTGCATTCCTGCCTTGATGTTGACCCCATCTCATCACCCAGGTGCCCTGGGCTCTAGACTGACCCTGCCATTTCTAGTCCCGTCCTACTCACCTTGCTCAAAAGCTGTGAGAAAGTTTTTTGGCTGGCGAGCTTTTGGGTTTTCCCTCAGCTCCTAGCTCTCACCCTTAGAGAGCAGATGTCCCATGCTGAACAGCTGCAGGTCCTTAGCCTTGACAGGAAAACCTCTAGGAGCAGGGATTCTCTCACAGTACTTGGCATTTACTAAGGGCTAAGACTTCTTTCTTCAAGAGGATAGGAGTAAAAGGAGTTCTTGCAACTTCTGTTTGCGTTAGTATGTATGTATGTGTAGATGTTTGGGCATTTCTTTTGGTATTTAAAGCAGTCAGACTGCTAGGTATCCTAGCAGAGAATTATGCCTGTGAATATGCCTGGCAGAACGAACAGTGAGTGTCAAAATCCAAGGGATCGGGATAATAGAAGACAAAATTAAGTCTGCTTATAGGAAACTGCTGACCAGGAAGGGGGTACTGTGCTAGGCTTTTACAGGTACCCCATGTTTTCAAATATACCGTCATAAGTGTATCTGCACACTGAATTCCATGCCAGTATCAGCTGAGGGTGATGCCTTTGCTCTCCAGCAGAGACTGAGTGTTCCATTACTTCTCTCTTTTTGGTTGTCAAACTGCCATTATTTGCATGATACATTGTACGACTGAAATGTGCAATTCCAACAAATGTGCTTTGTTCTTGTTCTTGTAATTCAAGCTGCTTTTACCCTTGACCTGAAATCCTGCATGAGAGCTGTTGCACAGGCTCGCCGGTAGGTACAAGTCAGCATCTATTGTTCGTTTGGTTACACAACAGGGCTTGGCAAATAGAATAGCAGATGCTATGTAAAACAACCATTCAAAGTTTTGATTTGAAATATCTGTTTCAAACTGAAAACCTTGGAAAAACAACTATCATGTCTGAAGTTTTACTTTGATGAGAAAGTGATTCTACCAGGTTTTGTTCCATGGTAATTACTGTTTTGAATGGGAAAGACACAACCTATTTTCATTTCACCAGTGCTTGTGCAAGAGATTATTGCCCCTTATTAAAGGTTACAGCAGTTTCAGATCTAGCAGTCAGCTGCTTGTGTGAATATTCATTTGTTAACACACGGGGAGTTGAGGTGAGATGAGTGAACAAAGTTGTTAAGTTATCAGAAATGGCCTGCTTTATTCTGATGGAAATGGACTGGGGGGTATAAACAATTTGCTTACTGGGCAGATCTAAGGGGGTATTGACACCTGATGTGGCAAGAACAGTGAACAGCTGCCATGAAGCCGTGATTTTTCTCTGTTACTTTGTATCATGTAGCCTTTGAAATGGGCTAAAAAATCAGAGAAATCAGAGAAATGGTGGTTTCACAGATTTAAATGCCTTTCAGTTCCAGTGAATTTTTATAGGTTTCAGAATGCTGGGTCATAACATCATAAAACAAATGTGGGGTTGCTCCCCTATGTAACAAATAGCGTATTAATACAGATTGTCCATTAATTATGGGGGAAGTTGATAGAAAAGGATGCATCAAGTTGGATAATTACTGAGATACCAACAAAAAATAATAAAGGAAGATGACAGATGGAGCTTCTCACTGATGTCATAGATAGCTAGGTGATGGAATAACAATAATGCAGGAAAGAATACTGAGTACTTTACAATTTAAGAATGAATTTCACAAAATTGGTGTGAGGGAAGAACTGCTTTCACATTCATAAATTCAACAAAACTTATGGAAATATCATTTAGTAATTCTGTTTTAAGTACATTTGCTTTTTCTTCAGGGATTCATTATGGTTTCTCTTACTGCCCTGGACTGTTATGGAATTTCTGTTTCTGTACTCCTTTTTTACTTTAAGTAGAAACAAGAGTTGGCAAGATACAACTTTCAGTGTCTATCCATCTTACTAGCTTTCCTTTAACTTCAGGGCAGAGAACATTGAGAAACACCTTTCCACAGCCTGAGTTTCTTGTTTGCCTTTGAACCTGTGTAAGCTAGCTTAACTGATCTTACCAGAAGTGAATTAAGAAATACTCCCAGAGTGTACTTTGCCAATAAATCTAAGGACAAAGGAACTTCACATAGCCATACAACCAGAGGAAGACAAGCCGCTAGGGAAAATATCTTCTTCCTCGTCAAAGTGAAGGATGCTGGCTGAAGTCTCTTAGCCTTCTCTTAAAACAAACAAACAAAGACCAACACCAACAAGCAAACAGAAACATTCCAAAAATAACTCATAAAATCATGTAAGGTGTGGGATTCGCACAAACCAACCGACTAACAATAGGTTTTTCACAGACTCTTACTGCTGAAAATCTAAAAACCTAAATCTTTAAAACAGAGTCAATATAGGCCTAATGCACAGAAAAACATTTCAGAGCATGCGCTTGCACTGTCAAGACTTCTAGAGGGATATTCACGATCTCTCAGTGCATGGAAGCTTGTATGTAGTAGAATGGCCGTGGCAACACGATCCACACGGCTTCTGTGCTAGTTAAATTGCAACAGTACATTATTCAAGTCCAGAGATAAAACACCTGCTCAAAAGGAGCAGTGTACAATTCTCTATTCCATTTAAACCGCAGAAGAGCACAGCACAGATGTTTGGATTTTATTCTCTAGCGAAGACTTCAGTCAAAGAGAAGTTTAGGACCTGGGGACTATTAAAAACTAGATTAAAATACTGAAAAGGAACTCAAGATCATTGCCAAAACATCTGCTATTTACTGTCCCTTAATAATTCAGATTTCTTCTGAAAACATTTTTTCTCAACAACCAGATTGCAGGAAGTGCAGTATTCCTCTGACAGGCACTATAGACAGTCCTGAGCTTGCATTCCAGCTGCACTCTTATTATCTCCTGGCAGCCTATGTGTTCTGTTCTTTAATAAAATCTATTACCCATATGCATATAGCTAGGAAACAAGTCTCAGAATGCTTAAACAGATCAGTTTTCATTACATGTGAGACATACTTGACTGAATCCTTTTTCTCTAGTCAGGAGAACTCATTGTCTAGTTGTCTACAGCTGGTAAGCCTGAGGCTGCCTGTTGTCACCTCACTCCTCTTTTCAGTTACTCCTTTTTCAACTGAGATCAAGATCTGGTTTATTAGGTCTTTTCTTCTTTGGCTTCTTGATATTCCTGAGCCTCTTATGAATTTGCTGGACAGACAAAGACTCACAGAATCATTTTAGAAGGGACATCCCCTGCAATGAACAAATGATGAAAACTTTCCCAGAGATTGAATCTCATCAAGGGCATTTCGTATCTACATAAAAAACTGAACTGAACATTTTTCTCTTATGGTTGATAAGACTGAGACACTGAGAGCTAGAAATCAGATACTGATATAGTCTCAGATGCTAAATATCTAATCTGAGCACACGTTTCAGAAATGTTGAGTATCCAGAAACTCCAGCTGGCACTAAGGAAAAGTTCGTTCCTATGCAAAACCATGTTATCTCCCAGACCAGGTTTTCCCATTCAAAAAAGGACAACACCGTATTACAAAACAGAGTAGGATATTAATCTAAAAGTTACATTAGTATTATGGGGTGGCTTTGCTGCCAATTTCGAGCAGAGTTAGTGAGGGGCTGTATTTCTGAACATCGGAATAGCATCTGAAAGTAAACAAGCCATTCAGTTTCATGACATTCCTGTGAAGAATTTCTAGATAAGTTTTACAGAGAAACAAAGTAGTTAGTCCCAAATTCTGTTAAATTAGGGTAGGTCAACAGGGAGGGATTCCAGTTCAATGGCCTTATGCTCCTGTTTTACTGAGAGACAAGCATTTGCAGCTTAGAAGTCATGTAAATATGTTAATGAAATGGGATGCCCAAGCTTATATGCCATGCTTCTCAGTGGAGCTAATGAATTTGAGAGGAACACCATGCTAACATTGTGATAAAAATTCAGAATGATCAGCTTCGTATTTAGCCAGTAAAAAGCCTGGAATAGGCCCTCTTCATCACCAGTGGATTTTGAACCCTGATCTGCTGATTCTCACTCTCCTGCATCACTGGCCAGAATACATCAAACTGTGTACACGTGGAATGATTCTGAAAGCTCTTGCCAGCTCTGTGCAAATGAATTCAGCAAGCATGTAAGTCAGGTTTAATAATAGTGTTTGATTTAGCAGGTTGGTGAACCTGTTACAGCAAAAGATGAGTCATTCTTTATAGAACGTGTCAAAGCAGCTGACTGGAGTTTAACCAGAGCTGGTTAATGTTTCTGTCCATAGGTTACACACCATTAACTCATATCTAAAGCCTATGTTTTGTCAAATGGACACTATCCAGTGTACTCCACTAGTATGTTTTAGCTAATGGTTAGCTAGTTTACACATTATATTATTATTATTATTAATAATAATAATATTAATAATAATAATAAAGTGTTATAGATGGGGAATTATAGGAGATAGCTTTTGTGGTAGGGAAGTCTTCACTTGAGAGTGCATGAGAAAAGGAGGGAAAGGTTGTTCCCCTGAACGGAAATGTTCTTCCTTTACCTTTGAAAAAGGGTTGCTGATTAGGCTTCTGTTGAACAGCCTTCTCCTAGAATATTGCAGAGATTATTTAAGCCTTTTCTTAATAATACTTCCTTTGTCAAGTTAATTTTTTATTTAGGATTTAAACCACTAGCTGTTAGAGACCTTTGTTGTATTACTTTAGCTTGCACTATTTTTAACTCTGTGGGCCTAGAACATAGATAAATTCTTGCAATACTAAGTGAGAAAAAAACGTAGAGTGTTTTATTTTCTTCAGGGAAATAGAGTAGGATGTAATGAGTAATCTCAGCCACACCTTATCGTACTGCAAAGGTCAGGAGTTATCTGAGGAATGGTAACAGGTCTTGTGGAAAATCCCAGTAACTCACTGCACACTTATGAAGGGCACCTGAATGTTACTCTGGCTGTCAGAAGTATTATATTTTCCTACTATATTCCTACTGATACATAGAAAAATGTTTTACAATAAATAATTGAAATGTGAAAGTAGCAACTTTTTAAATGAGCTTGGCTTATTAAGAGATATTGGAAGCACTATCTAAATTAAATGGGTGAATTTTACTGAAGCTGAGTGCAAAGTGCTGCCTGATATCAAATTGTCTCTGCATTGGATACCATCACCATGGCCCAGGCATCCCATTTAAATTCAAGCTGGGTTGTTGGTCTGCCTTTCTTCGTTCTTGCTTTCTACTGCTCCTGAACTGTTTCCATTTCCTGTGTTCACCTAATACATGATTAATTACTTACCTTATCTGATGACTACTGGAATTTCGATGGAACTGCCAGCATCACCTAGTTCTCCCTGCTAAACAGGGTACCCTGCTGAGACTCTGTGGAACTGTACGCTGCCACTGAGAGTGCTGACTGTTCTGGGGTCATGCTTAATTCATGGCTTTCTATCCTCAAAAGCAATATGGCACATGCTGATTCCTGGCACTTAAAGCCATAATCACCAGAAATATCCTAGTTCTGCACCAAAATAATTTCCCAAGTGAAATCCTGGTAGACCAGCAACTACCATTAATATGCTATTGCTCTGATGCACTGCAATTTCTAAATGTTGCTGTTTGACTATTACAGGCTTCATCGTCGTGAAGGGTTTTGTGAAACTTCTTGAGTTAACATGACGATCACTGAATGTCACCTATGTTTTATTATTTTTGTTTTGTCACACCATTGAGTTCACAAGTAAAACATGATGCAGAAACAGAGATAGTTCTTATCTGTCTGTTGTCTAGAATGTACCAATCTTTGATGTGAGAATACACCTTTAGCAGAGTAATTACCAATAATAAATTATTATTCAACTCCCTACCCTTCCCTAACACACACTAAAATGACAGTGCCACTCTTTAAATAACTTGCACACCAGAATTCCTTGATAATATCCAATGGTGTTCTTTGATTTTGTTTGCAGAAGAGCACATTACATATAAGCAAAGATGCTATTCATAGGCAGAGCATATAAAGTAAAAGAGGCAAGCTGGTGAAATAGACATGAGTAGAAGTATTAGAGTAACGAAACCGACTGAATAATGCCTTCACAGTGCAATCCATAATGTGTTGTGCAGTCAACTACCTTTTTGCACCTGTCAAACACATATGGTAACTATTACTCTATGCAACTTTGTAAATATATCACAATTTTATTATCTAGGAAGAAATCTGTGGTTTAGTCCTGTTAACTGTAAATATAAAACCAGGACTATATTCTTTAAAAGTGAAGTTGTAGAAAATTTACCCACTTACATTTAAGAGATTTTCTGCACATTGTGCTGAGAAGTCTTGAATGTCATTGTTATCACTGGTGATAAATACGAACTGATAAACTACTGACTTGGTATTTAGCATCAGTGAAACAATGTGACAACCTCAAAGAGGAATGAGCCATGATAACTTTATCTAAAAACACAGAAACATTTTTGGAATGATGATTTCTTGAGAAAAGTGCAAAGCACCCTGAAAACTGACCACATCTATTCCTTAGTTCTAGAATACGGTCTGGGTATTTTTGTCATTTGTTTGTACAATAGCTGTTAATATAATAAAATTAAACATTAGTGGGATCATGTAAACATCAGCACAATGTTCTAGATAATTGCCCAGTAAGTAGAATATCCGTTTTTCTCTGTGGTGGGATGTCATTATGAAGTAAATTTTTTTTTTTAAAGCTAACTGCCTCATTGACAACTTTTGTCATGGCCTCCTACAGTGTATCAGAGCACAAAAATCTTGCAGACTACAGGGCTGTTTATTAACTGATGGGAGCTGTAACATGTAAGCTACAGTAGATGTGAAGGCTGCTGTGATCTTTCTGAAAGTGCTACATATCACAGCAACAGCATGTTGCTGCTTAGCTTTCCAAAGATATTGGGAAGTGGTATGAATTGCAAACAATGGAGTGTAAAATTAAATGCAAAAAATTACTGTGCAGTATGTAGGTATGTGTAATTTACTTCCTGTCACCATCAAGATAGAATGAGTTCCCCTCATGTCTTAAGCATCCCAGATATGCTGTGGAGGTGCACCTGCTACACTTTTGCTTTCCTTTGCCTTACCTCAAGTGTTCACAGCAGGGTGATCCTTTAACCAGTTCCTCTCTTTTGAATCAGCTATCAGGTTAACCGAGTCACTTCTACAGAGGTAAGATGTAATGATCTTGAACAGCTATCAAAAAATAAGACACACTGGAAGATCAGTACACTCCAAAAGGAAAAGGAATGTATAATAGAGAAAACCTAAGATCATACTGCTCAAAAACAAAAGGATGGAGTTGTCTCTACTCCTGGGCAGAGCAAAATAAGGATGAAATTCTCATGAAGACAATCAGTGTGGACTCACAAAATGAGGACAGCGCTTCACAGATCTGATATCCCCTCCACAGAAGGGAAGGAGGAAAGCTACTAACATAATTAATCAAGACCAGGGGAAAGCTTCTCATACACAAATATACAGAAGAGTTAACCACAAAACCACGATGCAGACAGACAACTTAACTGGGGAAGGAGGTAGTTGCAAGGGTAGAGGCAGAACTGTGAAAGACAGGCTTGCAAATCTTAGAAATGGATTACAGTGCGTATGAGTCTGTCGGACCTGAAGACGTGCCTTCCAGTCCTGAAAGAACCGGCCAGTATAGCTGCCAAAGCCACTCCTCATCATATTCAAATATTTATGGCTGTCAGGAAAAGTTCCCTGTGACTGGAAAAGGGGGAAACATCACTCACATTTTTATGAAAGGTAGAAAGGAAGTCCAGGGAACTACAGGCTGATCCTCCTGGAAGCTCTGTTAAGGCAAGTACATGATGAGATCATCTGCGGCAGCCAGCACAGATTCACCAATGGCAGACAGTGCCTGACAAATCTCGTGGTGGCCTCCTTTCACCATTATTAGCATACAATGGAAGAGCAACTCATGTCATCTACCTGGACTTGTGAAGGCCTCTGCCATGGTCCCACACCACACCTTAATCTCTACATTGGAAAGATTTGGATTCAAATGGTGGACTGTTCAGTGGATAATGAATTAGTTGGATGGTCATACCAGATGGTTGTGGTCAGTGACAATACAAGAGGAGGCTGGTCACGAGTGGTATTCCCCAGGGGCCCATCTTTGGACCAGTGTTCTTCAACATCTTTATCAATTACCTGGATCAAGTGGATCAGTAAGTTTCATGACACTAAGCTGAGTGGTGCAGTTGCAATAGAAGGAAGGGATACCATCCAAAAAGACCTGGATGGGCTTGGAAAGAGTGCCCACGTGAGCTTAATGGGGTTCGACAAGATCAAATGTAAGGAACTGCACTTGGGTTGATGCCATCCCAGATATGTGCACTGGGAGAACTCACTAAGAACAGCCCTGCACTGGAGAGCTTGAGAGTCCTGGTGCATGAAAAGGTTGACATGAGCCAGAAGTGTGCACTTGCAGCTTGGAAGGTCAGCAGTATCCTGGGCTGTCAAAAGAAGGGTGGCCAGCAGGATGAGGAAAGTGATAGATTGTTCCCCTCTGCTCTGCCCATGTGAGGCACTACCTAGAGTACTCTGTCCAGGTCTGGGGCCTCTAGTACAAGAAAGACATAAAGGTATTGGGGCAGGTCCAGAGGAGGGCTGCAAAGATGACGAGAGGGCAGGAGCACCTTTCCTACTAAAAAAGACTGAGGGAGCTGGGCTTGCTAAGTCTGAAGAAGGAAAGTCTCTGGAGATACCTGATGCAGTCTTCCATCACTTAAAAGTAATTTATGAACAGGAGGCAGACTGACTTTTCACATGGGCAAACAGTGATAGGTCAAAGAGGAAAAGGTTATAAATAAAAAATAATAATAATAATAATAATAAAGTAAGTTTAGATTAGTTACTGTGTGGTAGTTCTCTACTCAGAAAGTGGTGAGGTGATGGCAGTCTGCCCAGAGAAGTTGTGGATGCCTCATGCCTGGAGGCATTCAAGACCAGGTTGGATGGAGATCTGGGCAACCTGATGTGGTGGGCTGTGTCCTGTGCAATGCAGGGGGACTGCACCTAGATGGTCTTTAAGGTTCCTTCCAACCTTAGTCATCCTGTGATTCTCTGATAGGCTTCTAGCCTTCATGCAGCTGTGGGGAGCTGGCTAGGGTGCAGCTGCTGCTTGGGGATTGCAGGTCTTTGGTTGGCGGGTGGTGAGATGTGGTGCTGCTCGTGGGGCATCGGTTGGTGAGCAGTTATACTGTCAGCTGGGACAATGGATATTTTATAATACTGTACCATGTGACAAATAGGCAAATAAGAGGGAGAGATGATCTGCCTGTTTTGCTGCAAGCTTTCTCAAGAGACCTCCTTATGAAGAGAGCTCGGATCATGGTAATCAGACCAGTAAGGAAGGGTGCTACCTTTCTCCCCTTTTGGGCAGATAGTGACACTTGTCACTGTAATGCTCTGTGTTGGACAAATTTGTAGTCCTGGCATTGGTAAGAAGGAGGGGTCTGCTTGCATCGAGCAGTACAGGTTCAATCAGAATTTATATGGATGAGTTTTGCTTAGGACGCAGCAAAAGGTATCAGAAAGAGCAGAAGGGAAACTTGGTATTTTGTGATAAACCAGTTTTTATCACTTTTTTGGCTTTAAAAAAAATTAAAGTTTCCCTGCATGAAAGTTAGAATTTAATTCAGGAAAAAAAATATTAATGCAATAGTGACACGTATGTGTTATTGTTCATACTTATTTGTAGCACACGTAGCACAGCCAGGCCCTGGACAGCTGAATCTGTCGAGTCAGGATACAGCCTGATGCAACTTCAATTGCCTATATGCTTTCGGATCGCTGCCCGCGATGCTTTGCTGCGTCTGCCTGGCGTCCCACAGCCGCGCCGTGGGCTGGAGGTTCGCTTATCGGCTAAAAGCGAAGCGGTGCCACAGGTTTCAGCGCGCCAAAAACGCGCCGCGGCCTGCAGGGCTTTGCCGCGGCCCGGCCGCCCCGCTGCCGCTCCCCGGTTCCGGCTCAGAGGCGTTAGCTCCTGACTTCAGAGCAGCGCAGCCCAACGCTTTCCTTCGCCAGCTGGACGAGATGAAAGACTTCGCGTGGCAAGCGAGCGAGCTTTTCGCGCGTGACTTGCCCGCCCCGCGTGGCCGCGCGCTGTCGGGGCGGGGCGCGAGGTGAGGGGCGGCGGTGACGCGCACGGCGCGGGGAGGCGTTGCTCTCGCGAGAGCGCGGCGGCGCGCGGCCAACGGCGGCCGCTCCCCATAAAAAGAGGGACGCGGCCTCCGCGCTCTGCGAGCTCCCGAGCGGCGGCGGCGGCTGTGACGGCGCGTTCCTCGCAGGGTGAGTACCGCCCCGCTCTCGGCGGCCGTGCGGGGCCGCGGGAGCCCTCGGCGACCTCGAGGTCGGCCCCGCAACATGGCTGAGCTCGGCGGCTGCCCGCCGGCCTCCGTCATCGCCTCGGCCGCTCTGCTGCCCCCGCGGGCGGCGGGAGCCCGACCGCTGCTCGCCGTGCGCGCGGCTTCTGCGCTGCCTTTGGGGTCAGGCCTGAGTGGAGGCTTCTGGAGCCTCCGTGCTGTAACGGGAAGGAGGTCTATTTCTCCCCAGGGAGGGAGTTAATGCGTCCTGCTGTTGCCGTGCTCGTGAGAGGGGAACTTGCGCCGGGCTCGTTGACGCAGCTTGTCGTTCTCTAGCCTTCGTTTGCCTGGGTTCCTCTGGATCTTGGAAGTGCTCTGTGAATCTGAGAAAGCACAGAGTGTGTCTTTGCAGGTTTACTTCAGCCGCTCTGCGTTCGTGGGGTGATGATGAAAAAGCAGTGAGGTCTCATTGCGATACCGCAGCGTCTGTCTCTTCTTCTCTGTTCGTTGGGTTTGTGCAGGAAGAACTACTCCTGTGTTCTCCATGGGGATGCATTTTGGTAGACAATAGTGTAGTCTTGCTGACAGCTCTCCACAGCTTGTTTCAGTGTGGGCTCACTAGTACACAGTTCTGAACTAGCATAAAGGAAAACTCCTTTGCATAGTGGAAAAAGTCAGTGGTCTGGATGTTATAGGAATGCAACTTATGAACAGTGTAAGCCTTGCATTGGGTATCATGCACCGCACCAAAGCTAATGTGCTTGCATAGTGAAATAACTCGAGTGAGAATTGCTCAGATGTTACCGAAATGAATGCTTCATCTGGGCAATAGTGATGGCTCCCGTTTCAAGCTTGGTTCCATCATGCTAATTGGAGTGAGTAATGAGTAAAACTACTTGTGGCAAATTCTTCATTCCTCTTTCAGACATCCTTATTTAGAGGTTTTGTGAACTGGTAGCTTGAAAACACACGCACTTCTTTTCCTAATTAGTTGTGAAATTTGGACCAGTTATGTGTATTTCTCCTGGAAAAATGAACGAATTAATCTACACAACATTAATTATTTCACGTTTCTCTGACGATCTGCTGTACTTCAGTTTCCACTTCTTGAGTGTCATAGAACTCCAGAATTACTGGGGCTGGAAAAGACCTCCAAGATCATCCACCTATGACCACTATTTTCCCACTAAACCGTGTCCCTTAGCACAACATTTAGCTGCTTCTTGAACACCTCCAATGATGGTGATTCAACTACAGCTCTGGGCAGTGCATTCTAGCACCTGGCTACTCTTTTGGAAAAAAAGTTTTTCTGATGTCCAGCCTGAACCCCCTGTGGTGCAACTTGTAGCCATTCCCCTAGTTCTATCCCTAGTTAAACAGGGGAAGAGGCTGACTCCCTCCTTGCCAGATTCTCCTTCAGGTGTTTTGTAGAGGGCTACAAGATCTCCACTGAGCCTCCTCTTCTGTTGACTAAACGTTCCCAGTTTTCTCAACTGCTCCCCATAAAACCTGTGCTCCAGATCCTTCCCCAGGCTTTGTTACTCTCCTCTGGTCATGCTCTGTGACCTCAGTGTGTTTCTTGTAGAGAGGGGCCCAAAACTGAGCATGGTACTTGAGGTGCAGCCTCACTCTGCAGCCCTATGCAGCACTGGCAGCGCTATTTCTGATACAGGCTGGGGTGCCATCAGTCTTCTTGGCTGGCTGTCTTGCTTCATTTGTCAGCAGCAAAAAGGTTTGTGATGATATTTATACCCAGTGTGAGACTAAGACTAAGAATAAAGTCAAATATTAGCCCAGACAGTTTGTTATAAAAGCCTTGGCTAGCTGATCCTGGGCATACCAAGAGGGATGAAGAAAGCAGTAGTAAAAAGATAGAAAGTAAAAGCAAGGGTTCATTGTAGGAATGCAGAGAGAGCTCTCACCACAGTGTTGTGACGTTCCATGATTCTGGGAACACAGCTTGGAGAAAAAGAAGCATGTACCTTTGTTTTTGTGGAATCCTTATGTATGTACTGTATAGTCTGGTGCTGGCTTATCATCATCAGAAACGTCTGGGGCCCCTCACAAGGCTGAGCCTCTGCATCTTGGGAGTAGCCTGGAATGTGACAGGTGCAGAGGCATTCCTCTTATCTTTCTAGTTCCTGACACCCTTATGTAGGCAGAGATGCCTCGAGTTGTCTCAAAGATAGCTGTGGAAAGCAAGGACAAAAGGAATTTTTTTTGCGTGGTGTCTCACAGTGGCTCATGTTTCACCAAGCATCTACCAGCACCCTAGGCCCATTTCTTTCACAGTCTTCCAGCCAAGCCCAAAGAAGTCTTCCACCCTGCCCCAAGCTTGTCTCCTACTTGTATTACCTAACCCAAAGAAAGCAGTTAAGAAACAAAGCTTTTAAACTTTAATACAGTAAAGCATGAACTTTCTTGCAAGCATGAGCATGTTTAATCGTTGGGGTTGATTACATAAGAATTCTTGGTTTGAAAGCCTGGTGTTTAGTTGAAGTTGTTTGTGAGGATATGCTAATTCTGATGTGTTCTTCTCATAGGCTCTGTAAGATTCAAGACCTGAAAAAATGGCATTAGCAGCGATTGATCCACAACAGGTAAGTTCAAGTAAGCACTGTAGGGTTTTTTAACAGTCTGGCTTAGAAAAATGAGTCGACTAACTTCTTTCTTTTTAAACAGAACATTGTGTCAAGGGTTGCAAACCTTCCTTTGGTGAGCTCCACCTATGATATGGTGTCTACGGCCTACATCACCACGAAGGATAACCATCCCTATTTGAAGTCAGTATGTGAGATAGCAGAGAAAGGAGTGAAGACAATTACTTCAGTAGCCATGACAAGTGCTATGCCTATCATCCAGAAACTGGAACCACAAAGTAAGGCTAATATGTGATTATTGATAACTTTAATTCAGTGGATTGGTTTTTTTTTTACATCCAGATCTGTTTACAGTTTAACATGGTTGTACTGGTTTGGAGCTGACTGAAGCTGTTGCATTGCTTGTTGAGTAACTTATGTAACTGATTACATGATGGGCATAATTTGGGGAGGGGGAATTCCAGATGCTACTCACACTCAAGCTTTTGTAATGCTGAACTGACTGGCTCCGTCTGACTTGCAAGGTGGTTATGTAGGCTGTTGCTCAACACCTTCCTCACCCTTCACCTACTTTCAAGTGCTACTTTGTACTTTCTCTCACAGAGAACAACTTGTGGTGAAATTTGGCAACTGTGTCACAAGACTCTTGTAACCAAGACCCTTTGTTTCCTAATCTGGCAGAAGGCCTGATGCCTCAGCTTGTTACAA
Source organism: Callipepla californica brunnescens (assembly GCA_023055505.1). Taxonomy (NCBI): domain Eukaryota; kingdom Metazoa; phylum Chordata; class Aves; order Galliformes; family Odontophoridae; genus Callipepla; species Callipepla californica. Next base: position 2,461,119 of record JALIRH010000025.1, read on the forward strand.
AAGTAGCTTGTGAAGTTTTGAGAAAGAACATTGTCCGCAAGTGAGCTTGTTTATGGCCAAAGCAGCTTTCTTTTCGAGTTAGTTGCCTCAAATCTCACTTTAAAGGGGTGAGGAACTATTCTAAGTGCGCTGTTGCATGAGCTCTGTTTCAAGATTAAAATTTAGATTAGATTTGAGGAAAAATTTTTTCTCTGCAAGAGTGGTCAGGCACTGGAATGGCCTGCCTAGGGAGGTGGTTGAGGCACCGTCCCTAGCGCTGTTCAAGAAGCGTTTAGATGAGGTGCTGAGGGATTTGATTTAGTAGCTTAGTGGGTAGGGATGGTGGTGGGAGGACGGTTGGACTAGATGATCTTGTAGGTCCTTTCCAACCTAATGAATAAGAAAAAATATCAGCTGGAATCAAGGCAAACCAAAGCCTTAAATCAACTATTATTTCTTCTATAGTTGCGGTTGCCAACAACTATGCATGTATAGGTCTTGATAAAATTGAAGAGAGACTTCCTATACTGAATCAGCCCACTGACAAGGTAAGTCCTTTACGTGTACATAATACTAAGTAGAAGAACATGTGTATTGTTTGCTTTTTCTGTTATCTCTAAAAATGCAAGGAAGAGAGTTTAATATAAACTGCACTTGCTCCTCAGATTAAAAGCCATGAGGAGATAAAAAGGTGTTTCTGTAGAACAGCTTCTTTTGGGAAATCATTAAGCCCTGTTTATTTTTTTCTTTAAAAGAAGCTAGTCCACTATTTGATGTAGATATATACAGCTAATCTTCACTAGTGGGAGTCTTTTTTTTTTTTTTAATATAGTATCTTTTCCTGTGCAATATGAATCAAGATGTGTGATTAGATTACTAGAGTTTTGAGCTGAAGGCTGCATGGTAGTCTTTTTCTCATCTGTGTGCTTTTAATGCAGTTTACTCTGAGGTAACTGAGACTTGTAAAAGCTTTAGCATAGCTGTTTCTGGGGTTATGTAGCTCTCCCTTCTCTTTATTCATGTTTGTGAACTAATCTATCTTCTTTGTCAGGTTGTCGCCAATGCTAAGGGTGTAGTTGTTGGAGCCAGAGAAGCTGTAACAACCACTGTGACTGGTGCCAAGGAAACTGTTGCTCACAAAATCACTGGAGTTGTGGGCAAGACTAAAGAAGCAGTGCAAGACAGTGTAGAAATAACTAAGTCTGTTGTCAATGGTGGCATTAACACCGTCTTGGGAAGTCGTGTGGTGCAGATGATGAGCAGTGGAATGGACAGTGCTCTCACTAAATCGGAGACCCTTGTCGACCAGTATCTTCCTCTTACAGAAGCAGAACTAGGTAATAAGGCCAATTCAAGGTTTGATTTTGTTGATATACTGGAGAAAAATAAGCAATCATCTGTTTTTCACTAGTTGCTTACAGTAAAGAGGGAGCATGTGCTTCTTAAACTGCCTTGCTGATTGACAGTCAAGCAGAGTGAATTTTAGGTTCCCATATCTAGAATTCTATCAACTAAGCTTCTGGTTAAGAGTATGAACAAATCTGGTCTTCAGTTGTTACTAAGCAAACAAAGTCTTCTAAAGCTTTCTTCCACTGGTAAATCTACTTCCTTTCCAATTACCTAGAAAAAGAAGCTGCAAAAGTTGAAGGTTTTGAAGTTGGAGTTCAAAAGCCAAGTTACTATGTTCGACTAGGATCTCTGTCTTCAAAGTTCCGTGCACGTGCCTACCAGCAAGCCTTAAACAAAGTGAGAGATGCTAAACAGAAAAGCCAGGAGACAATTTCTCAGCTCCACAACACTGTTAGTCTGGTAAGTTTAAACTTTCACTTTAGGTATAAAATGCAAATATTGGTGTAGTGTTAGAGTGCAGAGAAAAGTGACATGGGGAAAATGGGATTGCTCCCTGATTAAACACACTTTCAAAATACAGAGAACTTCACACTTGGTGCTTTTTGCAACCTGACAGGAGAGATCCTAAATCAAACTGATCTGCAGTTTACCAGTTGCTTTTAGTTTTAAGTGCTGCAGAAATAGAAATAATGTTTAAAAAAAAATTACTGTTTAACACAATTCAGTGAAGAAAGTGTCTTGGAATTTGGAAACACTTCAGAGCTTTACTTAATGCCTCTATATTTAAAAAAAAAAAAAAAAGTAGAATTCTTCATGGGCTTGCTCTTCTTGCTGTTGGTGTTTGAGCATTCCTGGGTCCTTCAGTAATCTGGTCCTGACTACATGCCTTTATGTACAACAAAGTGTACATAAAGTTATGGCCTTCTGTGTACTTCCGATTCCTTTGTGTAGGAAGCTAGTGGGGCACTGTAAAATAGTTCAGGTAGAGGGAGAAGTAAACTGCTTCGAGTTCTCTAGTTTTCTCTTTGAAGAGAAGCAATGCGCTTCATCCCCCAAAGTCACTTATCCTGAACTTCAGATGCTTAAAGAGTTACAAAGCCCTAATTAAACTGTTTTGGACTTTTTTTTTTTTTTACTTCCTTGTTTGGCTGTATTACAGATCGAGTATGCCAGAAAGAACATGAATAGTGCCAATCAGAAACTTCTGGGTGCTCAGGAAAAGCTTTATCAATCCTGGGTAGAATGGAAGAAAAATACAGGTCAAAATGATGGTGATGAATCGCATAGTGCTGAGGTAAATAGATGTAAATGTAAACTAGAAATAAATGCATTGCATGTTGTCAAGGTAATATTGGCAAACTAATAGACTGTATATTACAAAACATTTTTACAGCACAGAATACATATGAGCAAATGTAGAATTTGAATGCTGAAGTCCAGGGCAACTGCTAGTGATAACTACAAAATGTAGAGGATGTCCTAACTCTTAAACAATCCTACTTCTCTGCAAGCACTACAGGATTCATTGTCTTTTCAAAAGAGTAGTCCTCCTGCTCAACGTATGAGCTTGTTTGGATAGCTATATCTAGATCATCTAGGATTCACTTACCTTATATGACCAGAACAGAAATAGCAGTTTGTTAGTATAAAGCAATTTGAGGAATGGACTCATACATAGCTTTAAACAGTGGCTCATTGACTAGAATATACTTGCTGTGATTTCTTATCCAGGGATGAAATAAGAGCTTGCTTATCTGTTGCTAGGAAGAAACTATCAATGTTTCTGTTCCCCAAAGTACTTGAAAATCAAAGAGACCAAGTACTTTCAAGTTATCTCTGACTCTTCATTCTTAAAACATTATTACATTATCTTCTGTATCTTTCTTCTATCCTTGTCGTTCTCCTTTGTCTCTTAAGTGACATAACATATTGTAGTCATGAAAAAATATACTGATGGGCTGTCATACTTTTGTTTCCAGCACATTGAGTCAAGAACTCTAGCTATTGCACAGAGCCTCACTCAGCAGCTTCAAACCACCTGCCTCACGCTGGTTACAAGCATACAGGGGCTGCCACAGAGTGTGCAGGATCAGGTTTACAGTGTTCGCTCAATGGCTGGTGATGTCTGCGAAATCTTCCGATCAGCATCCTCCTTCCAGGAACTATCAGACAGCTTCCTTTCTACTAGCAAAGGACAGCTGAAGAAGATGAAGGAGTCTCTGGATGATGTGATGGATTATCTTGTTAACAACACACCACTCAACTGGCTGGTAGGTCCCTTTTACCCACAACTGCCTGGCACTCAGCATGCTGAGAACGAAGTTGAAGGGGAGAAAAATTCCAGCCAGGAAGACAAACAGCTTGAACACAATATTGAGTAAACTGCACAGCATGTGTGTACCCTGCAGACCGGACAAACAAGTGATGTTTAACAACTGTAGCTGTCAAAAAGCCTTGGAGAAAAAAAACTTGGAGTGGTGAGAGGAGCCACTCTCCCACAGATGAGTTGCAAAGCTATTCTAGTCCCATGCTTGTTTTAAGTGCCTAAGAATTGGCAGCTTACAGTTGTCAGGATGCCTTGTTTGTCTGAAGTCAAGAAACCTCACCTTTACTTATTAATGGTACTTACTCTAATTTAGATATATCACAATTAAAAGCATTTCATTTGTTGTTAATTTCTTATCAAAATAATCAGAGAATGGCTTGTGTTGGGAAGGACTTCCAAGGATCATCAGGTTGCAAGCCCCCTTGTGCAGGAAAGGTTGCCAACTGCTAGATCAAGCACTAGACCAGGTTGTCCTGGGCCCTGTCTTACCTGGCCCTGAATGCCTCCAGGGGTGGGACATTCACAACCTCTCTGGACAGCCTGTTCCAGGGCCTTACCCACCTTCTCAGTGAAAAGCTTCCCTTACATCTAATTTAAATCTTCCCTTCTTTAGCGTAAAACTATTCTCCCTTGTCCTATCAATATCTACCAATGAGAGGGGAAAAACAAAACAAAACAAAAAGTTAGTTTCCCTTCTGTTTACAATCCCCCTTTAAGTATTGCTAGGCCATAACAAGACCTCCCCCCAGCTTTCTCCAGACTGAACAAGCCCAGCTCCTTCAGCCTGTCTTTATATGAGAGGGGTGCTTCCATCTGCTGATCATTCTTGTGGCCCTCCTCTGGAGCTTCTCCAGCTCAGTATCTTCCCTGAGTTGGCAGCCCCGGGCCTGGTTGCAGTACTCCAGATGGGGCCTCATGAGGGTGGAGAAGAGAGGAATGCTTGCTTTCCTCACCCTGCTGGCCAGTCTTCATCTGATGCAGCCCAGGGTACCATTGGTCCTTTGGCGTGCAGAACATGCTGTTGGCTCATGTTAAATTTTTCATCTCCCAGGACCCCTCAGTACTTCTCAGCAGGACTGCTCTCAAGAACTCTTCCCAGACTTTATACTTAGATAAGTATATTGTGTAATCTTAGATAAGATTACACAAATGTGAAACCTTGCGCTTCTCTTTGAACTTTAAGTTCAGAGGGTCCCACCTTTCAAGGTTATCAAGGTCCCTCTGGTTGGGACCTTTCTTCTGTATATCAACTGCACTACACAGCTTGGTGTCATCAGCAAACTTGCTGAGGGCACACTAGATCTAATCATTTATGTCACTGATGAAGATATTGAAGAGTACTGGTCCCAAGATAGACTGCTGGGACCACTCATTTCTAGCTTGCACCTGGATATGGAGTCATTGAGCGTAACTGTGTCTGTGACCTTCCAACCAAGTCCTTGTCTTCTGAACAGTCCACCCTTCAAATGTGTATCTCTCCAATTTAGAGATAAGGATGTGATGGGGGACCATGTCAAAGGCCTTGCTGATGTCCAGTATATAATAGCCTTACGTAACATGAAATGCATTTAAAAGCTTTGCATTCTCGCTAGGTATACTTACATTCCATATTTGCTGCAGATTATGCATTTGTTTATTTTGTATGTGGCTGTCTTAAATGAACTGCTGCACAGTTCATGAAAATAAGTGCAGATATCCAAAGCTGAAAGTGAGGTTTCTGACTGAGTCAGCTGGAATTACTTAAATGCTGTGCCAGTGCACATACTAACAATATGATTGTACTACACAGCAAGTTGACTAAATCATTATCAAAGTGTATTTTTTATTAACACAGTATAAAGCCAAGATTCATGCTGTTTGTACCCAGGTGCCTGCTGTTGTATGCCTTTTTTGTAGCAACTTTTTGTAATTCATTTTGTACCTTAGTAATAAATGCTTCAGCAGCCAAAGTCTGTCTCCATTTGAATGGTGTGTAAAACATGTAACTTGCTGTTCTGTGACTCCTTCTAACTGGGTCTGAGAGAAAGCAAGCTTACAACGCAGAAGTAGATTTTAAAAGTGTGTGTGTATGTTTGTAGATAAGTAATGTTTTGCTGCAGCTTTTCCTTCCTCCTTTTGAGTTCTTGTGTACCCTTCCATTCAGTCTGTGCTTTTCTGTTGCATTATTTGGTGCTTACTCTTATCTGCCTTTTAATGGTCTAGGTTGTGAACTTGCAGATGGTCTTACAGTGACTAAAAAGGATATAAACAGAAGTCAATGCTCCTTTTTCTTCAGGTGTTCTCAGTGTATTAGACTCCCAGCTACCTTCTTTGACTGCTGGCTCCCTAAAACCACTACAATTCATTAATTTCTTTATGTACCCTCTTTTGATCTTGTCTTGAGTGTTAAATTCATATTAGTCTTTGGAGTTGTTCACCAGTAAGTCATGTGATTCCTTGCTATGGAAGGCAATTACTGAGAAATAAGCTTCCTTGGTTTAGAGCCCTCCAGGTAAATTGTATGCTCTGTGCATTGCAGTCATTTAATGTAGCAAAGATGGCTTTGGTTTCAAAAAGGTCATCAAATAGTGTGATATCAAACTAGAGATCAAAATAAGTCTGTCACACAAAGACACATTCAGGTGGCATATTGATACATGGAGCAGAATCTCCTTCCTGGTGTGGTTACAAGCGCTAAAGCAAGTTGTATACAGTCTAACCTTCTTATGGGAGTGGACTGGGACTTCTGGGATGTTTAAAAGCATTGTAAACAAAATTGTAGTGACAGAGGATTATAGATCAAGATTTCAGAATATAGATCAAGATTTCAGAAAATCCAGCTTCTAATACTTGCTTTTTGCACACAGGATTTTTATCTCTAAGTTAATGTGAGACAGCACGGTATCTCTTTGCATCTGGAGCCTGAGTTAAGTCTCTTGTAATTCTTTCAGCGATTGATTTTGCTTTAAGTACACACCAAGTTCTTTTTGATCTCTTTGTAATAAGAGTTACAGGGTGCATCCTTTGTAGTAATGCTTTGGAGCAGAGTGGGACTAATAGGTCTGCAAGCAGCTGTTAATTCAAAGAAGGGGATCTCCATTTTACGCGTATCTTTTAAAGCTCCAGTATGGCTGTGGACCTTCATATTGAAAAGATGATCAAATAAGATAAATATATATATATATATATATATATATATGCATACATATGGCTCACTGTCTGAAGACTGAGAAATTAACAGTAGCAGTTGATATTACTGCAACAGTAATATCTTTCTGTTCTGCCTTAAATTGCACTGTAGGAACATATTCTTTTAGAGGGTTGTCTAGCTTTACTAATTATCAGCAAGAAGACAAAATAGAAAGCAAGGAAAAAATTTCCTTGTCAAGTCCTGAGAAATATTCATCTCAAAGGGTGTTGTTGGGTAGCTTCTGTGGAAGTTATTTTAATTTTCTCAGCTGAATTACAGCTGGTGTCCACAGAGAGCAAACAGAGGGATGTGTAGTTATTTATGTAATTGGGCTGACAGTCCTTTCATACCACAACACTGTACAAAAGTTTTGTATCATTCTACTGTGGTTTCTTCTTCAATTTGTGTAGAAAGCAGGTGTACAGAGCATAAGAACCCCTGGTCGGTGGATGAGAAGGTTAAGTATGTGCCCAAGTTATTTATCAAATACAAGTCCTTGGATTTAAATTATTAGGTTTTTCCTAATGAGGACAGCGCTGGGTGCTTGAACTGAACTGCAACACTAGCTTGCATGGGTATCTTCTTGCTGATAATCTAGATAGATTGTCCTCAGACTCTATTGTAATTCCAACACTCTAAATAACATTTGGTGACTTCTATCACAGTCAGAACGGAGGTCTAGTGAAATGCCTGCTAGAGTTAAGGATGACTTTGATATCTTCCAAAGTCATATTCTTTGCAATGGTATATGAAAACCCATGGTCTGAAATTGACTGGCATTCTAATAACAGCTGAAAACTCGATTGGAACAAAGAAAGCCTAAAATATTAACAAGAGCCTCCTCATAAATTGTCCCCGTAATCTTACTTGTTTCTTCGTTGTTGCATATATCGAACAGTTCAGGTAGACTATACAGAAACATAGAATCATCAGATTAGAATACTTTTATTTCCAAAACAGATGGGGGTTCTGTTCAGGCTGGAGAGGTCTTACATTTTATGGGAACGTTGAGGTTTCTTCCAACTTCCAATATCTTGTTCCATTCATGCTAGTTGAAACTTTCACTTTCCAATCTCATGTAGCAGAGAGCCATTCTGTTGTTGCTTTTCAACCAGTGATGGTGTTGAATACAAGCATTTATAAAAAAACAAAACCAAAAACCTCCACATAGCACAAAAGTTTCACAAGTATAGATATAACATCTGTAGCAACATACATATTGGCAAAATCCAAATTACAAGTTTTGTGTAAGCAGTAGACTTGCTGGGTAACAGCTAGTTTGCCTCAAACTGGAGAAAAAAGAAAAGAGTGAAAAGCTTTTGAAATCAATTCTGTACATTGTAACCTTTTGTAGTATTTTCTAAGCTGAAGGTTGCAGTAATACTATGGAGCTAGTGAAATAGTGAAACAATTCAGGAACCAGCAACAGATAATTTCTGTGCCTTAAAAATAAAAAGCTCATTAGTTGAAACAAAAGAAAAAAGAACTAAACGAAAATAAGTAAACCTTTCTCTAACCCAGCTGGTTAAAAAGAGATGTAGAAATAGAAACGTGAGCATAACTTTGTTACTTTTAAAGCATGATCTGTTCACAATTTGCATAATCAGCAAACATTAATCGAAGCAGCTCGCTGGTGATATTGTGCAGTGTTTTGTTAAACTACTATGACAGAAAACTTATCTCTTTTGGATAATACAGTCTCTGATAACTAAAGACAAGTTCTTATTCTGAAAACATATAGAATAAGAACTACTCCACTTGCTAGCAGCTCAGTTCTAAAAAAAAAAAAAAAAAGCAAAATAAAGAAGTATGAGTTCAAAACTAGGTTAATATTGGCATTAACATTTGGTTTCTATGAGAGCAGAACTGCTTAAGTATGTTTTGCATAATTCCATACAAGGACTCAATAAGGTTTATGCTAGTCCACATAACAGGATCTAACAGAATCTTACAGAGGAGTAGTATGAAGAAATGTTGTAACTGACTTTATTCTTTGTTGCGTGCATTGACTTACTAGTTTGTTTCAAGTTCTTATCAGCTATGAAATGAGAGTATAACTGAACACAAAGGTGATAGGAAAGTCAGTGTCCTTACCAGAGCAAACCTATTGCATCAGGAGTTTGTGTTGCTTTGGCTACACTGGTGTGCAGATAGTAGCATGTTCTCTTCTAAAATAATTTAGCATGTTGAAAACTGAGGTAAATGATACTGAGACAAACCCTGTTTTGCTCTGCTGTGACAATATGCTCCAATTTTAAATTGTTTCGTGGCTATGAACATCTTACAAGCGTGTTAATGGAGCTAACTGCTTATAGAATCTGCCCTGAGGAAATTAAGAAAACACAGACTTCAGTCAGAGAGGTTCATGACCACATGATCAATAGGATCAACACAGATAGAAATATAATAGAAGTATCTTGTTCCTAGGTTGTAGTGAAAGTTATCGCTGGTCAGACATAGATATTGAGGATGGTCATGTGCCTTACTCATTCTAAATACTGAATCATGTGGTGGTTCAAATGGAAAGGACATCCAATTCAAAGCCCCTTGCCGTGGGCAGGAATACTTCCCACTAAATCAGGCTGCCCAGGGCTCCATCCAGCCCTTTTGGCTCTGTTCCATGTCTGCTGTAAAGTCCTGTCTTCTAAGCGACCGATTCATAGCCTGTGTCATATTTGGTCCTAATACCACATGCTTGTGACTGAGCACGTTTCACTGTGTGTTGTATTTTGGGTCTGATTTCTAGAAATGCTGAAGGTCTTCAAGTCTTAATTTCAGTCAGGAGTACTACAAACTTTTGTTCTACTTTTGAATGTGTTTAAATTTTGTTCCTACACAGGTCCCAGATTTCACTATTACAGACCTGTCTTCAGAGTCAGATGATATCCCAGACATTTTGGATTTGGACGAAGAAGATCAGCAAGACTTTTCACGCACAAACGGCCCATACACTACTGGGCAGAGAGCTGAATGAAGAGAAACAGAAAATTGTGTTTTTGATACGTTGTATTTTTGCCACGTTTAACTTATATTTCTCCTTTTAAAAGTCGAGTCTACCTAGCTTTGGACTTTTTTTTTTTTTTTAATCAGTGCTGTTTGTTTTAGCCGCATCAAAACTCTTGACTACACCTTCTAAGGACTGCATGCTAGATTTATTCACTAGTGTTTGTGTCAAGCTCCTGCTACAAGCCAGGTATAGCCTAAAGAGTGTATCCAATGTTCTAATATTTGTTATTTATTTGTATAGCTGGTTGTTCTCCTGTTGGCAACAGCCAAGAGGACACCCCAGTGCTTTGCATAAAGGGCTGCCAACAAAAGGAGTTTATGAGGATTTGCCCCCACAGCTTCTCCTTCCAGTCTTCACAAAAACAAAAACCTCTTCTGCATCTACCTCTTTGCCGCTGGGAGGGGCAGAACCAGATTCTCTCAGGTTCGTTTTTTTTTAGGCTCTGCACCCTGACAGCGCAGAGGAGGCTCCCTTTGGCGTGGGTGCACAGCAGGATATTCCTTCTCTCCACTTTGCCTTCTGTGTGCAAAAATGCTGGCCATCCTGATGTGAGGCCTCAAGACTAGGGGAAATGCTTGGAAAGGGAGCGGAGCAGGAGTAAGGATGGCAGTTAGAAACGGAGGGGGAAGGTGCTGGGAAGCGAGAGGGAGCAGAGAAGGTAGAAGCAGGCTTGTGATAAAATAGAAAAAAAAAAAAAAAAGAAAGCCAACTGAAGGTAGGGGTGTTTCTGTTGTCAGTGGTAATCTTTTCACGATTCTATATAGATAAACCCCGGGTTAGGTGTTTGCTGGGAGATGCCGAACCCGCGCTGCGTGCACGCGGCGCTACCGCGGCGAGCGCAGCCGCGACTCTCTGGGGATCACACGCGGCGCCAGGGGCAGCGAGCCCGGGGATGGGCCGCGTTGGGCCACCGAAATGCCTTGAAATAAAATGACTGAACTGCACAGCCTGCTGTCGGTGCGAGTTTTACTTGCTCTTCGCGGCGAGGGTATAGAAGCGCTTCACCGCGCCCCCGGCTGCGCCCGGACTCCAGTTCCCAGCATGCAGCGCGGCGGCACCGCCGGAAGTGCTGGCCTCCGTCCTGTCCAATCAGCGCCCGCGCTGTGGTCTCGCGGCTCGCGGCGCGGCGAGTTCGGGCGGGAAGCGGGAAATGGCGGCGCGGCGGGGGTTGGGGTAGGCGGCTGCGGCCGGGCAGCTCCCAGGCACCATGGGCGCGGCCGTCAAGTGGCAGAAGCGGCATTTCTGGCTCTACCTGATGGCGCTGGACTTCGATCCGGTGGCTACCCAGGAGGCTTGGGGCATCAACCTGAAGCTTCGACCGTAAGGCCGAGGGAGAGCCGGGGAGGGGGGGGAGGGCGCGGGCGCGCCTCCTGTGGGGACTCTTCGTGGCCCCGAGGGCTCTGGGGTTGCGTGGCGCGGAGGTGTCCAGATTGCTTCAGTATTTAATGTATAATTCGTAGTACTTGAGCGCCAAATAATGCTCCGCGTTAATCCGAAGTGATCGAGCTCTGTAAGCCCGGCTGCTTTGCTCCTTCCCATGTGGCTGTACGGCTCTTTTCTAGGTCTATGTTTGACAAGCCGAACTACAGCGCTTTCCAGGTTATCGCCGAGTTCTTGTTTTCTAAGCTGGACAAGGAGCGGTCGAAAGAGCTTTTCAAGTGAGTGTTGGGCTTGTTCAGTCTGTGCTGTGCACGTCATAAACATACAGCAGTTAACGAGGGGGAAAAAAGCGAACTCTTAAGGATGATTGTGGGAAAACATCATGCTTTCAGCGTTTTTTTCCCCCCTTTATCAATACTCTGTAAACTTGCCTTAGATGCAACGGCCGTACTTTGGTAAGTTTAATAAATGTTTCTACAGATGCAGAGTAATCTGTCTCTGCCTTTTGTTTCCCTCACCAAAGAGTGAGTAACTTGTCACAGATTGCTTCCAAAAATCTTCAGAATCCTGTCTTCAAGTTTTCTGATATGACCGAACTGCTTTAGCTTACCCATTAAAGAAATTGTGGGGGGAAGATTGCTGTTACAAAAGCTGTAAGCATTCATTTTTTCTGAGTCTAAAACAACTAGAGACAAATCTCTCTCTGAAGAAGTCTATAATTCTCACATCAAAAAAATCTTGTTTAATAAAATTCTTGCTATTCGGTCTGGGCATCAGACATAATTCTTGCGAGGTGCCGTAGAGAAAATTTTGTTTGCAACGTATGAACCACGTAACTGAATATTTGAATATATTGAAATAGTTGTTTTTTTTGTTTTTTTTTTCCCTTCTCTTCTCTCCTGTTGCCTCTCTAAAATGGAAAGAAACTCCTTGCTTATGCGTTTAAAACTTAGAGATAATGAATTCAGGAAATTGTGCTACTCATGGCTAAAAGAAATCGCAGTAAGTGTTGTAAAGAATGGTAACTGATTGTTGGTTTCTCTGATGTCATTCCTTCTCACTGTTGGTTGTTCTGAAAGAATATGACTGAGTTTTAAATCAAAGGATTAAGTTTTAAGTGGTGCCTTATTTCATGCAGTGTACCATAGCCTCATATCTTCAATAAAAGTTGTGTTTCTGTTTATTTCCTTAGAATCTGAAACAGATAGAAAGCATAAGAGTAATTAAATTTCAGAGTGGCCCTTGTAATTTGCTCCAACTTGGGAGGTATTTGTTAAAATTAAACTAAAAGGTATTCGTTGTAAAAACGATTTCAAATATTTGAAAAACTTCAATATTATACTTTATAGTCAAGCTTCCCTGTATGTAAAGTTTAAGGCAATTGTTTTAAAGGAAAAGAGACAAAACAAAATAAAAAAGCAGATTAGCTTCTCTTTGGACATGGTAGCAAGTAGGACGCAGTGCTTCTGTGCTCTTTGTATGAAAATGCTTAACAGTTATAAACAGCCACAATTTCTTTGACTAATTTTGTATTCAAAATCAATTTTACACCTAGAGAGAAGATAAAAGTTTTCCTCGTTTTGCATCTTCTGTGCTTCTTACTCCTACTGGTCGTAAATTTATGAGTGTAATCTATCATTTTGTAAGATACACAGTAATTGCGGATCTGAAAAAGAACTACGAAGGTAAGCTATCATGGAATAGTAACATTGTTTCATTTATCATTGACATTTAATCTGTGAAGTTTTTAATGCATGCCAAAAGCTGAAAGTAGGTCTGTGTTGATTGCTTAGTTCAGTTTTACACAGAGTTGCTGTGAGCTTGCATAGAGCCTGTGGAACCATACAGATTGTTTGGGTTACTGTTACTTTTCAGATCTTGGTCCTAGGTTCATGTGCATAAAGTTGTCAGTGTGTGCACTCAATGGATTAGTCCAAAAGTGTTTTTTTTTTGTTTTTTTTTTTATCTTCTTCACATTTTGAGGGATTCTAGGCATTTTGTGTTTTCTTGGCATAAAGAACAGGGAAAAGTTGTGAGAGGGAAGGAAGGAAAATGTACACAATGGAGAAAACTGTCAAAAAAGATAGTGTACTGCATAGTCTGCTGCTGTCCAGGTAAAATAGGCAACCGTATGTGTGGTTCTCCTAATTAAAACTAGGTAGACTAGGAAGTGGTCTGTTTGCAAAAAGTGAATAATGCAATACAAATATTAATTTACTTTTAGGGAATGTTAAGCCTTTAGTTGAAATTGTGGACTTGAGATCTAAGGGTGCGCGCAAGATACGTGGAAGATGCAGAGTGGCGCGTAATGAACTTCTGCAGATTTTACTAAAGAAGGATTACATGATCAAAAAATATAAGGAAAAGTCTCGGTGAGTAATGCGTTTAAAGAAACAGCGTTTTCATAAAAGCTTACTTTATTGTGCGTGCTTTTGGAAGGATTTGGGAAGGATGTATCTGACTGTCTTTGAGAGTTCTGCTGAATTCATTACTTTGCGCCCCCTTTGCCTCCTTTAATTAATTAATTTTAACGTACTGTGTGCAGGAAATCAATTCTTCAAGTTAGGATATGCTGTATTTTGGAAGATGCAACTAGCTGGTCATTAAGAATGAGTAGGGAATTCTACATGTGTAGCACTATTTGAGGAATCTTACGTTAGCAGATAACTGCTTCAGGACACACAGTATGTTGTCTTTCCTTTATGGCATTAAATGCATTTTGGTTGTGTAACTGTTAGTTAATTCACTAAAGTTATGCTGTTCTTTTGTTATCTGATGCTGTCAGAAATACGTTTTCGATTTTGGGTGGTGGTGTGTGGAGTCATGAACTGGACTCAACGATCCTTGAGGGGGCTCCCTTTTAACTTGGGATATTCTGTGATTTATTATTTCTCATGAAAATAGCTCCCAGTCTGGTAAGAAAAAAATCATGAACTCTGTGTACACAGATTCCAATTTTCACTGGAATTTACGTAATTTAAGTGAGATACTTTATGTGATTGGAGTGGTATAGAGGGCAGCTGGAAGCTATTTAGGAAAGAGCAGAAAAGAAGGGGGGATTGCAGATTAGGTAAAAGAGCAATTTCAGTGCATAGAGCTTAATTATGCAAAAGGAGACCAGTCCGTTTTGGATCGAAATTGGAGGTGTCACCAGGAAGGGTTGCCTTGTGGTGTACCTGTCACACGTCCCTTGATTAGGGAAAGTTGATAAAGCCTTCTTCAGACAAGTCAATAATAATAAGATAATAATAAGATCTGTGGTATAGAACAGTGATGAAATAAACAACCAGTGGCTGTAGAAGAAATTCACACTGAGGTTCACGAGTACCAACAGATCACACGCAAACCTTTGTTACTCAAGAGATGTGTCCAAGGAGAGCACAAAAAACACATTTTGGGTCCAGTAAAAGTCAAACCATTCCAATGGAATGTGACCGCTTTATAAACGTTTTAGTGGCTTTTCTGGCTGTCTTATAGTTTTGTGGTAAGGATTTTGTGTATCGGTTTTTACATTGTTCCAAAGTTGCTTCCGTGTTCAGATATAGGAAGAATGTAATCATTTATTCTGGAAGCAGCAAAGCAAAAGTCTGGAATTTTGAGAATCTGTGGTGAGGTAATTGATTTTCTTTTTCCCCTAGGTGTTTAATTGAAGAAATACAAGAGATTAAAGCTGAATGTGCGCAACTCCAGCAACGATTGCAGAAGTAAGTATTGTTCCTTGGAACTATGTTAGAAAATAAAATGAGTTTCTTATTAATTTATATTAAATATTATGGAGTTCAGTTTTATTGTAGTCCACTTGAACTTTTGTCTTGTGTGCACGTAGGATGGAATCAAACAATCAAAACAGAAATGACAGAGCTGAGAGAATTCAGAAGGTGAGCTTTTTCCCCTTTCCTACCCCTTCCACTGCCCTGTCCCGCCCCTCCTCCCTCACCTTGTGTCAGATGGTCTCTGAATTTCTAACAGTTCTGTAATAATTATACTGGTATTTCTGCTTGTCTACCTGTGATTGTGCTGCCTCGCCATCTCATATATCTGCATGCTCTTTTTCTTATCGTGTTACAGTATTATGACAGATGTTTTAACATAGAATTTTTGTTCTTGACCATTAAGGTTCGCGGTATGTGGACAGTGGTAATGGAAACTTTTACGTCTCTGAAAAAAGAAATGGAAATTGTGGACTCTGTACTCCAACGTCGTGTAGATCGGTACATTTTAGATGGAACAAATGATGTCAGTGTCCCATATTGTCTGGTTGACAGAGTTGAAAGTGCGACGCAAGACGTAAGTAATTTTTGTCCATGATAAACTGTTTAGCTTCTTTTTTTTTTTTTTTTTTTTTTTTTTGTCCCCAAGAGTGTAGTTAGATACTTTAGAATTAGGTACCTTTCACAGATGATAACGGTTGTTGCTGGGATGAACAAAACATGTAAAATGGTTGTTAAAGTTTGTATGCTTATGCTGCTGTTCTGTACTGGCAATTTGTTAATTATTTTCTTCTCAAGTTTGAAATTCTGTAACTGCGTTGCTGGGTTTGCCTAGTCAATACTTGAATTTTTGTCTGTCTGACACCATCAAACTGTGTTTGTCATTTACACTATAGTTCCTAATTGCTTTTCTTTCCAGCGTGAAGTAATTGTTGCTGTTTAGGCCTACACTATCTTTTGAGACAGTGGTCAAATGGAGTAATTCCATTAGTTGAAGCTTTCTGAGTTCACACTGCCTTTTGGGCTGTCTTCAAGCAGCTGATATTAACCAAGGAAACCAATAAGAGGCTTAAATCAGGCGTGTGGATATATATATATATATATAAATATATATATAAATAAACATATTTATTTATTTTTAATGAATCAGTCAGGAACTGAATTGAAGCATAAACTTTGAATCACAGCGCAAGCATTATCCTTGCTGTGAATACAGAAGGTGAAACTTCCTGATACGTATGTGTTGTTACTGCTCAGTGATGTATTTTCTTCTTGCTTGCAATATATTTCAAGGTGTGTACTGGAAATTTATATGAAGATGAAAAGCTGAATTTGTTAACAGTCATTCAACTATTAAATGAAGCCCTAAAAATTTTAAGAGATGAATATCATCAGTTTGAAATAGAAAAATACGTACAGAATGCTGTGAATATAACTGAATTCCAAAAGAAAATACTGTTGAATTTGGAAGCGGTGAGGTAATTATCTGGAGTTTTTGTCTTGTTCTTTGTTGTTTAGTGTGAGAATCATGTCATCTTATCCCCGAGTCTTTTCTGAAGAATTGCTTATAGTGAGAACATGTAAATATGTACATTTGATTGTTTCTTTTTGCCTTTGACAAATTCGTATTTGTCTTGATCCATCTATGTATATGTTTTTAAACTGAAATTCTTCATTATTAACATCAGTGTTTTGCCCTAGCTTCATGGATGGTTTAGGGTTTGTTCCTGGGGTCCTGGTGAATTAGCTGATCTGCTTTTTCAACATTACATTAATGAGTTCTGAGATTGCAAAGTTTGATGTGAAACTGAGTTTAAGCACGTGTTTGAATGTAGTTCTTCTATTGTAAAGAAACAAAGACAGTACAGCAGCTGTGTTTTAGGTTGTGAATTTGTTAGATTTTAGTGCAGGCACAAATGTGTGAATAAGCTGTTCCATGTTAGAGGTTTTGTAGGATAAGGGGAACATGTAGTTCCCCTTAACATTCTCAATTTTTAAGTAGAATTTTTATCTCAGCGTAATCGTGTTTCTGCCTTTGCAGGCTAAGAATAGAAAAGCAGCATTTTATTTTGAACGAATCAAATTCTAAAAATCTGAAGGAATGGAAAACGAAGTGGGAAGGCTTTCCTAGCTGGTCTTCACTCTACAGTCACCGTTTTGTAAGTAGTGTTCAGTTCATCTGATTCTGAGGAATGAAAATAGAGAGGGTGAAGGTGAAGTTCATCTAAGTTGGTCTTTTCTGTTGCAGTAGAATGCTTTACACCTGTATTGAACTTAATGGTTACTGGATCAGACAGCACAATATGGCAGAAATTGCTTTATGAAGTAGTTCTTTTTTGTGAAGAAGATACATTCAACCTAATGACAGCTGGTGTGACTACATTTGATATAGTGGGTGGACCTGCCTTGTCAAGGCAGCACAAATAAGAGTTGATTAATTTATGTATCAGCAATACATACTTCTTTTTCCCTCTGCCATAGAAATTGAGCTTTCATGCGCTATCACTAGACATCTAATGGGTTTTATTTTCCCCTTTAAAATTATCTTGATGAACAGCAAAAATTCCTTTCTGACACTCACATCTGTACAGAGGTCCAAGGTTGTGCCCTTGCCTTGTCAAATGCTGCGTGTTGAGCCTGGCTGCTGATTTGCAGAAAAGCTACTACGAATAACTGTCTGTTAAGTGCTGTTGTTACACAGTTTTTTCTTGTTGCTTGTGTAACTTTTTTTTTTCTTTTTTTTCCTTTTGAAAGGGTCTGAGTACATTGCGAGCATATAATCGTGAAGATAGTACCTTTTGTCAAAATCCAGAATCAGTTTCAGGTGTGTAAACTAGAGAAGCTTTTCCTGCTCCCCACCCCGACCTCAGCTGTTACAAGTTTCCATGAAATCCAGAATCATAAAGTCATAGAATCGCCAAGGTTGGAAAAAGCCTCCAAGATCATCCAGCCCAGACCAACCATTCAGCTGCCACCAATGTGAAGGCTTCCTGCTTTTTGTTTGCAAGTTTCTTTGATAGCTTTTGGTAATCTAGTTCTAAATGAGTACTTACAATGATTATCTTTCATTTTGTCAATGTGGTACATTTAGGGGAGCAGATAGGATCATGCCTCTTGAGCGTACGTTCAGGAGCAGCACAGGTGAGTGCTGGGTACCAGTGGCATCTGTGCCTGCAGGTCTTAATGAGCAAAAAGGGTTAAGATTCACATGCACTGGCTGTGTTGATTTCTTTTCCATGAAGTGTTGAAGAAGTCCATCCTGTGAATATTTGCAGCTGTGGTGTGAGACACTTGTGTCATCTGCAAAGTCTCAGCAGCATCAAAAGATGAAGCACTACTAAATCTGACTTGCTTTTCTAGATATTCTAGACCTTTGGGAGATAAATTATGAGAACGATGATGAGACATTGGAAAGTAAGGTGGCTGATACATCGTTAACACCAGCTTTACGGTATGACTTTAACAAGAAACTGATTTTAAAAAAACAACCAACATAAATGCAAATGATGGAAACTTCTTTTGTGAGCATAAGCAGAATATTTCAGTAGCCCTCTCCTTACTTTTTATGCCCACCTGATGGGGCAAGTAAAAAGTAAAGTACCTATGGCTTTCTCAGGTGTTCCTAGAAACCTTGCTCTGTGTTTAAAAAAACAAAACAAAACAAAAAAAAGCTGCCTAAGTAAACTTAAACAAATCCTGGAGTTGAGTCTTCTAAAATCACTTTTTTCTGTCTCTTCTTAAAACTAAAGAAAAGCTTAAACATAAGATTAAAATGTTTTCTGACATCTTCTGTAAGGTTTTTACATGGTATTTCATTAGTGCCAGAAAGTGTAATCAACTTTTGAATAACGGTATTGCAGGATAAAAATCCTACAAATATTTGAATTTTGCCTAGTAGAAGAGAAAGGGAGTTGGCAAAGAAAGACAATGCTGATGTCATATACTTCAACCTCAGCAGCTTATTTGCATATAGACCTCAAAACCTGTCAATTGCTATATGGAATTTGTCTTGGTGACGTGTTACAGCATGTATTTTTGTCTGTGATCGTAAAGACGTTCAGCAGTAATTACGTGTTAAATTTTAAGCTGTCTTCTTCCCAAGAGATGAGATCTGAACGTTACATTTTAGAGTTTTGCTATTTCCAGTATAGTAATTGGAAATTATAAGGCTTGAGTATTTGGTAGTCAGGTGATGTCTGAATGAATACTAATGACAGTATTTAGGGCAAAGGGCATTATGAAGTCTGCAGAAGATATTTCAGTTGCCTCTGTTATCATAGTATGGAAGAATCGTTTACAAAACATATCCCAGATCCCTTCTCTTTCACTTCCCTAATCAAGGGGAAAGGTTACATAATGACAAAGTTTGGGAGGCTGATACACAAGTAGGGCTAAATCTGCTCTAGTTGTCACGTGTTCTCCCTACAGTATACTTGCCTTCTGATGACCGGGACGAATTGAGGGAAATCGTAACGGACAGATACGGGGCACACAGGTGTATAGTGGCTGTCTACAAAGACTTGTATATTAGTAGTTACGTTTTTCTCTAAAATGTTTTTTTTTTTTTTTTAAAGGATCTCTTCAGAAGAGGTGTCAGAAGCAGCTGAGAACAGAGACCTGTTAACTGAAAAGGTTGTTTTTAAGTGATTTTTCACCTGTCAAAGTTAAATGTCTAAAATATTTGCTTTTGATGTTACTTGAAGTCTAGACTTAGTATGTTTTTATGTGATTTTTTTTTTTTTAACAGTATAACTATCCTCCTGAATCAGTCCTAAACTGTGAAAACTAATTGCCACAAACTTCCTTAAGCACTAGTGCAGGGTGAATAACCTGAAATAACAGTATCCACAGAAAATAACGGAGGTGAATGGTATATTTTGTATGGTTTATCTGGGTGCTCTACAGACAACCAGTAAATAAAGAAAGGCTCACCAATAACTCCACAGGGGAGGGATCTCCAACAAGAGATCCTTCCCCAGTGGTGGTCAGCCCTTAAATGGGATCTGGGAGAGGTGGAGCCAGACTCCACCCCTTCCTATCACACAGGTGAGTTACCTTCACCTGTGCTCCTGCAGCCGACTCAGTGCTCACCTCAGGTGATCCATCAGTGGTTCAGGCCGTGATTCAACAGCTCCCATACACACTAGGCAGGCAATGGGAAATATGGGGACTTAATTCTCATGTCTGGTACAACATATGGTATGTCACAAATTCCCTGCCTGTGAAAACAGAAACAACTTCTTGTTGTGAGTCATGGTAAGACTGGGACGGTCCTTTAAACCGTGTGTAAAAGTAAGGGATATAATGTTTCCTAAAAGGAAATTAAATGCATAGTTGTCCATTGTACTGTAGTTCGTTGCAGTTTATTGAAGGTAGTTGCAGATGATGTTGTCTGTGTTCAGTAATGACACCTCATTGTAGCTACTACTTATGTCCTACTTTTTTAAAAATAAAAAGGGTGTCACAATAACTTGTACTTTGGTAGGATTTGAAACCTTGGAATATTCTTGTTGATATAAATAATAAAAAGTTGATTTCTCTCAGAATTTGTGCAGTATCTTCTTGATGCTAGTTTTCTGACACCTGAGTTTAAAACTTTTAATAATTACTGTGTGTTATTCTAGGACTTGCATTTTGAAACTTACAGTGAAAAGGAAAAGCCTGTGCCTCCAAAGAACTCAAAGCGTGGAGAGGATAAA
This sequence comes from Callipepla californica brunnescens, assembly GCA_023055505.1. Taxonomy (NCBI): domain Eukaryota; kingdom Metazoa; phylum Chordata; class Aves; order Galliformes; family Odontophoridae; genus Callipepla; species Callipepla californica. The sequence continues at coordinate 2,481,739 of JALIRH010000025.1, forward strand.
CTCACCTTATCACAGCCAAGGGAAAACATAGATCATGTTATGCAAAGGGATGCTCCTGACAAAAACGAATATGTTCTTGAGAAAGCCAGAGACAAATTGGCAGAAGAGGTTAGGAAAATTTTTTATTTTTTGAAAAATAAATGCCTGATAGAAAAGAAACTGCAAATGTTATTGTAGAGAACTTTTCATTTGCATATGTAAAATGTTTTTGCCTAAAAGGGTAAAAATTTAAAAAAACAGATACCACTGAGTTACTGAGTAACGAAAGTAGAGAAATTGTAATTGTGCTTTCTCAGGATTTGCTCTTCTGTAACATTCTACAGGTTGCAAGAACAGTGACATCTGACTCGCCACAGAGTAGTGGAGGAAAAGGAATGTCATTAGAAGAACTCATTAGCTCCCTGGAGTTTAACCCATTTTTGACAAGGAAACAAATTCCCCGGACTCCAGAAAACTTGCGTAAGTCTAAAATGCTGTGTTCATATAAGATGATATCACTAATGAGAAAGGTAGCTAGTTCATCGACATTGTATGTTTCACACAAGAAGAAAATAATTACTCAGGCTGTATGTGTAACGTGGTTAATATGTAATGTGAACTTGTATTAACATAGATGTTTTCTGTATAGAATCCTCTTCTGTAGGGCAAATACCTGGGAAAGCTAAGCATAAACAGTATAAACACATTGTTACATCTTTTTTTTTCACGATTTGCTTTTATTGCTAACAGTGGAGAAATTTGGTTGGAAGTATGAAAGAAATAAAACTTAAAATTTTATTTGTATTTGTTTCACTAGTTACTGAAATTAGAAACTCGTGGAGAAAAGCTATTCAGCCTGAGGACTTGTCACATGCACAGCTGGTCTCAACCGAAGAAAAAGTGGACGCTCCAGTGGATGCTAGTCCTATAGTCCAGGATAAGGCAGCCATTAGTTTAGCTGGGGCTTCCTCTTCCTCTGCTGTACCTGACTTAGGTCATCCATTCTTGGAACAGAAGACCCAAGGAAGTTCTGCAGAATTTACAGCTCAAAAGCAGAGGATGATAAGTCACATAAGTGAATCTCTGCTTTGCAAAACATCTGGAATGCTAGAGGCTAAGAGCAGCAAAGAAGAATTAGAGGGCGCTGTTTCTGGAGGAAGTTTTATAGGAAGAACAGAAGAACCAATATGCATGAATATGAAGAAGAGCTTGAATACAGTGTGTTCAGAAAATAATAGTAAGATGAATACTCTACCCTCAAATTACTTTTTGGATTTAGTGAATAGAAATCTGCAGTGGAATGTGACTCCAGTGCTTAGTTCTGACAATTGTGAAGTTGCTGATTTTGGTATACTGCATGAGACTGTTCCAGAAGAATTTAATTGTATAAGTCCTAATAAATCTGCAATGTCAGAGTCTAGTTTTGGTTTTTTTAGCAGTGTATACACACCAGATAGTACAATAAATAAAGAGAATACTCAAAATTTAAGGCTAGGTCTAGATTCCCTGCTCAGCAGAAATGAAATGCTGAAGAAAAATTCATCTGAAAAAGGACAGGAACTGCATCAGATGCCTACTGGAGATGATTCTTTAATTTATTTATCGGACCTAAGACGTACTTCAGAAGAAGGCAGAAGAGATGATTTGTGCATACGTCTACCACGCTTCAACTTGGATGAGGAGTTTACCAAGATAACATCTCTTCCTGACAAACATCCTTCCTTGTCACCGTTGCTGGCCTTCTCTAAACACCTAGAAGAAGTAGCATCAAAAATAAATGAAATCCCATTAGGCTTGATACATAAATTAAAGGGTAAGTGTCCATGTACTTCAGCAACAAGGTTTTGTCTGTTTTGCCACCAGTTATACTACCGTAGGTGTCCTCTGAGTAGCTGAACACTGCTGTGAAATTAAGATTATTTGTATGCTTATTTCTTATAGAAGTGGAGATGAATGTGAAGCAAATGTGTTCTGGTTTTCTAGTTCTATGTGTGTCTTTCAAGAAAGAAAAAATATACTTGTCTGAATTTCTAAGGAAATGTACAGCTATTTAAAAAAAAAAAAAAGACTGTAGGTGCACTAGCAGCACAGCCATCTGAATTTAAGTTTAGAGAATTCACAAATTGATTTGAAATAGTGTGTTTATCATGAGCAAATTTAGCTCTTTAGAAATATATTGTAAGCAATCTAAACTTGGGGTCTCACTTAGGTGTTTGTAGTGTATTTGTCCTCTTTAACCACTAGTGCACTGATTAAAGAAATGCAAGGTTAACTTTTGATGTATGTAAAGATGGGCCAGTAATGGCTGTACTCCACTAAAACATATATTTTTAGTGATATACTAGGAGTCTCAGGGAGCAGAAAGACTTTGAATTATCAGGCAAAAGGTAATAATGCTTTTTCAAATAATGCTTGGCAAGGAAAACTTAGCATATGCAGTGACTCACATTACTTGTAAATGTAAGTGGCTGAGGTTAGATTGCTGGGTTTACTTTACCTCACTTGGAGTACCAAAAATCAGAAAACCATGACAGAGAAACAGGACTTAGGAAGTCAGTCTCTTTTTCTTCCCCTTTCTGTGCTGTATGACTTAATACTTCTTTGGTGTTGTTCTGACATAGTCTTTTGTGAAGGGATCTTGTAAGATGGTGTCCATGCCCTTTGTTTTTTTTCCATATCAAAGAATTGAGTAGATGATAATTTTGTCTAGTGTACTGCCAGTGTAAGGGGCAGCTTGATACAAAATCACAGAATCGCTGGATTGGAAGGGGTCTCAAGTGGTTGAGTCCAACCCTCCTGCTAAAGCAGGCACCCTACAATAGTCTGTACAGGTAGGTGTTCAGATAGAGTCTCCATCTGTAGAGACATTCAAGACCTACAACCTCTCCTGGTGACCTGTGCCTTTGCTCCATCACCATTACCATAAAGAAATTCTTCTATGTGGTTCTTTGGAGCTTCCTGTGTTCACGTTTTGGGCCATTACTCTTTGTCCTATTGCTGTGCAGCCCCACGAAGAGCCTGGGCTCATCCATTTGCCTCCCACCTCTCTTCAGATATATCTAAACATTCATCAGATCTCCCCTGAGTCATCTTTTGCCTAGGCTCATTCAGCTCATTCACACATGCATCTTGCCACCTTTTCCCATTTTCTTGCTCTTAGGGATACACCGATCTTGAGCTTGGAAGAAGTGGTGTTTAAGTGTCAACCAGGTCTCATGGGCCCCTTTGCTTTCTAATGCTGTGGCCCAAGGGATACCTCAAAGTAGATTTTTGAAGAGGTCACCGTCAGCTCTCCTGAAGTTCAGAGTAGCAATCCTACTTACTGCTTTACTTCTTCCACACATTCTCTTAGAATTGAACATAAACACTCATACTGTTTATAAGTAAAGTATTTTTGTAGCATAGAATCGTGACTGTGTTGATAGCAGGTGATTTTAGTGGACAGTTTTCGAAACTTGAAGTGCTGTTTTATACAGTTTTTTTTTAAGATGTACTAAATACTGTTGGAACAACATTTTCTGTCAGTTAATTGAACATTACACAGCCATCAAAATTGAAAATAACATTTTGTGATTCTTTTGATACATGCCAGATTAGTTAATTGAGTATTGCACAGTGTTAATACTTTTTTTTTTTTTTTTTTTCTTTTTCAGATAAAGAGGAGTTGGAGGAGAAGCTGAGCTCACAGGAATCTCCATCATGATTATAGAACTAATAAAGAATATGCTCAACCATAGTATTGAAGCTGTGGTGCATTGAGTGCTTCTTAACTTCTCCTGACACTGTCCGGATGAGAAGTTGCATTCCTATTTCTTGCAGAGCCTGTGTGCTGGACTTTTTGCCTGGAGTGTTGCTTGCTTTGGTTCCCTCTGTTTCAAGTCATCCATAGTAGTTTTCTGTAAACGACTCAAAACTTATGTACAGAATTTCATACTCCTTTGTAAACACAGCTTTGAAAATAGCAGATGTAGAGTACATTGTTTTCTCATTTACTAAAATTACATAAAGGCTCAAAGGAAAAATAGTGAAATCTTTGGTGTCTGTGTCCTGCTCCTTTAAAATAGTAAATTTCTGGTGCTCTGCCTATAATGGATTCCCTCCTTTTGAAACTTACGGTCAAGCATTACCATGAGTTTTCAGTGTTGAGGAAGACCCTTTTCTTTAATAATTCTTGCACTGAAGTGCCTATTCCTTCAGGCTTTGTACTAAGATTTCAAATCAGAGTTTCAAACTGTGATTTCTGGTAGTGTTAATACTATTTTATTTTCAAATAGTAGGTATTCCCTAATAGATCTATATAAATGTGTACACTATATGTAATGTATACATTTATGTTTATGACACTGCAGTGTAACTGACATTAACTTTGTGATAGTCCATTTCTGAGTTGATCTAGTTGTGGTTGAACACCTTGAGATTATAGCCGTTTGAAGAGGCACAGCCATGTTCCTTTTAGAACGTCTAAAGCCTGGTGGTGGTGACTTCACAAGGGCCTCCTAGGAAACTGACCCAAATGCTTGTGCCCTGCTTAGAAAGAGCTTGAAAGCAGGAGCCACGGAGCTCTGGTCATTATTCTGGCAAAGGAGTGTGGTCATTCAAGCCAGGGAAGGAGCTAATTAGTTCAGATATGCTCGCAGAATATAGCCTGCTTCTCAAAGTTCTCAGATTTTTTTTACATGTAATGGCCTCAATAGATCTGTGCTGGAGAGGTCTTCTGCTCTAGTGCATCTTCTGGGAAAGACCAAATCCATAACATTTTCTTATCAAACATGGATCAAGTGTCCCCTGAGCCTTTGCACTCAGCTCCGTCTTCCAAGAAGTGCATTTGTCAGTTGTGCTCCTGTGGGTACGTACAAGAGGCTGGGGGGAGGAATGGAGAAGTTCCTGGCTAGCAAGATGCAGTACTCGTTAGGGCTACAGGTGTTATTCAGTGCTCTTAAGTTGCATATGGAAAACTGCAAATATTTTTGCCTGCATAGGGTGTATTGAATGTTGTAGTTCTTGGTTTTTTTTTTTCTTTATTTCCGTATCAGTATACAAATGGCAAGGAGACTTCCCATTATGCTTTTTTTAAACGGATTGCCTCTCTGTTTGAGAGAGGCCACAAATCTGCTTTCAAGTACTTCTTTCACATACATGTTACTAACTTGGAGTGCTTAGAAGGTCTGACCCAGAGTTCATGTCTGGTTGGAACGTATTATTCATTTGTTATTAATCATAAGTAATAAAAACATGTACTTCAGAAAGAAAACTATTTATTTATTTTTTTTTTGTTAGTTAACCAATCTGTATGCATCTGAGCTGCATGCACTCAATGCAAAGCTGTCAAGATCCAAGACTAAGTGGTAGGAGAAGCGAGTCGACTGCACCCATTTATATACTTGCATATCCGGCTTGATTAACCTTGTTTTGACTAGTATTGAATTCCACCTCTTCTGATTTTACTTTTTTTATCTTTCCAACATACAGTGAATGTAAATATATTTCTTTTGAGGCATATCTTATTGTTCCTGGATTGGTCTGTTTCTTACAAGTAGAATAATAGCTACTGCGATTGCTGAAGACCCTTTGTTTCTCTGATAGACAGTTCAGATTACTCTAGGTCTGGCACAGTGAGTGAAAGTGGATTTGTGAAAAGGATACTTATTGTGACATCTCTGTTTCATGATCTCGCTGGAGACCATTCTAAACAGCTTGCTTCTCTTAAAGTAACGCTACTGCGTGAGTCATGTCCCATCTGCTTACCATAAGCTAAAAGCCCAAGACAATGGGAGCAAGCAAGCAAGAACTGATTGTGTTTGCCTGCTGTTTGTTAACATTCTGAATTTTTTCACCAGAAGATGGCAGCAGGTTAATGTTAGTCACAAATATTTCTACTGCTTACTGTTGGATTAATACAAAGACTTATTTGGAACCAAATAGTTTACCATGGTCCGCAGCATGAAAACCGACATTTCAAAGCTCTGCGTGTCAAGCAGTTTTGTGGGTTTGTAGGTCTGGCTGTGCCTGGTCTGCCAGTCCTCTGCAAATCTTGGCTTTTGTTCCTAAACCTCAGTGTTATGGTTTTGCTTGGTGGCCTTTCAAGAACATTTATTTTGGAGGCAAAATAAAAGGAGGTAGAGCTGATGCTTAAATTAGTTTGCATTTATTGTATATTACCTTTTAGTTCAGGAAAACGTTTCATTCTTTTCCTAGAATTAATTTGCTTGGCAATAAACTTCAGTTAAATATAGGTAACATTTTCTGTGGCAAAAGGCAACAGTTCCAGTTCTTTCTCTGCTTTTCTTATGGTACAATTGAGAAAGAATTTTTGTTTTCAATGAGAAGACTAAGTAAATACTGACTGAGAAATACGGAGTTCAGTAGTCTTGGCAGATATTTTGTGGAAAATAAGCTCTGGTAGCAAGTTTTTTTTGTTTATTTGTTTTTGGTTTTTTTTTTCCTTGTAGCAATAAATTGTCATTATTATTATTGTATATTATAATAATGTAATTATTCGTGGAATCGTAATAGTTTGGATTGTAAAGGACCTTTAATGATCACCTAATCCAATCCTTTTGCCATCGGCAGAGACATCTCTCAGTAGATCACAAGGCATCCAAGGATGGGGCATCCACGGCTTCTCTTTTTTGCAGCAACATTTTTCAGTGTCTCATCGCCCTTCAAGTGAATAACTTATTTCTTATATCTAATCTAAATCTCCTTTCAGTTTAAAACCATTACTGCTTGCCCTATCAGTACATGTCTCTCCCTTGTTTTCTTCTAAGCCCCCTAAAGGCATTGAGAGGCTGCAAAAAGGTATCTCTAGAGCCTTTTCCAGCCTGAATGACCTCAAGTTCTCTGCAGTGCTGCTTTCCATCCATCCATCACCCAGCTGGTACTGATTGGGGTTACCCTGACCCAGGTGCAACACCTTGCACTTGGCTTTGTTGAATTCTAGATTCGCTGGATACTCATACCTCCTCTGCAGCTTCTGCTCCCAGCATGTTTCTCACATCTCTTGATGCATCTGGGAGCATCTGCTTTCAGCTTGTAGCTTCTTTCCCTCCACATACTTGTCTGCTGCACCATCTCTTACTATGGGTAATCCACAGAACCATGATTTCAACTTCAGTGAACGAGCCATGTTATTAAAGGTAAGAATTGACTATGAAATTATCCTCTCCCCAGAATGGCTGATTCTTTGTAACTCTGAAATTGTGGGAACTCTTCACCCATCAACAGAAAAAAAATGGCAGAGTTGCCAACCACTGGAGCAGGCTGCCCAGAGACACATCCAGCCTTGCCTTGGGTGCCTCCAGGGATGGGGCATTCACAACATCTCTGGGCAACCTGTTCCAGTGCATCACCACACTTTGAGTGCAAAGCTTCCTCCTAAAATCTAATCTAAATCTCTCTTGTCTTAGTTTAAGCAGTTCCCCCTTGTCCCATCACTATCAGTGCATGTAAACATTCATTACCCCTCCTGTTGATATGTTCCCTTCAAGTACTGAAAGGACACAAAGAGATCTCCCTGGAGCCTTCTCCAAGCTAAACAAGCCAGTTCCCTCAACGCTTCCTCATTAGAGAGATGCTCCAGCCCTCTGATCGTTTTAGTGCCTCCCCTCTGGACCTGTTCCAAGAACTCTGCTCTTTCTGGGGGCTGCAGTACTTCATATGGGGTCTCACAAGTGCTGAGTAGAGGTGGACAATCACCTCTCTCTTCCTGCTGGCCACCTGCCTTGGCTTTCCTAATCTTATCTCTGAACATGCGGGTGACGTCCCTATATTCTTCCCGGGCTACTGCTTCCTCTTTCTGTACATCTGTTTTCACTCAGTTAAAGCTGCAGGTCCTTGCTTAGCCATGCCTGTCACCCACTGCCTCTGCTCCATTTCTTCTGCTGGGGAATGGAGAGCTCTTGCGCTTGCAGAAAGGTGTCCTTAAAGAGCCTTTCCTTATCATGTTTGATTACAAATACTGTGCAATTTAATTTGGTAGACCACAATCAAGTAAAGAATAATTTGAACAGGTAAAAATCAGAAAAGTCAGCTAAAGAAGTAAAAAAAGCCCAACCAAACAGTCAAGACTAATGGTTTCAAAATCTTGGTCTAAATGGCATTTAGAAAATAGGGTACAGTTTGACAAATACAAAACACCAGCAATTGTAAGGCAGCCTCCTATTTATTCAGCCACATAAGTGACCTCAGTCCTGGAGAATCATGTAGTTCTTTAATATGTGTTTATTATGCCAGGAGGATTAGAGAAGTGTAGAAAATGCCAAGGTCTAGCATTCTTCAACTCCTTGTTTTTAAGAATCTCGCTCTGCTATTTATATAATTCACTGGTAGAATATTTTTGAAAGTTTCTTTCTGAATGTGTAATTGAAGCTTTTTTATGTATATTATATACTGGTGGTAAGTTATCAAAGATTATTGTATTCTGCTTGTGCTCTGTTAGTCATTTTTACTTTAGTATCTGTGGGTAAATGTTACAATTTAATGCAAAATAATGGCAGACAGAAGATTCAGGTTTGCATTTCTGCCCAGTTACAAGGGATTCATTCCTCGGATAGTGCCTTTTCCCTAAAGCTAACTCTGAAACATCTTTTTCTGTTGCTGTTTAATGCTTGAAGATCAACAGAGAAAGCAGAAAGGTGCCTTAAAAGTGAATGAACAGTCGAGATGTAAAGCCACCTGTATAGCAAGATCATGCTGGTCCCCACAAAAGGCAAACTTCTTGGCAGCTGGGATGTCTGCTGGGTATTGTGGGATTTGTTCCCTCCAGGGTTTTTCAGCATTTGCATTGCTAACGGTGTTTGCAAGTGGATAAACTCTGGTTCTGCATACTTCTCCCCTTTTTACTTCTGCCAGTAGCACCTAGGTCACACACCATCATCACACTGATCTGCAAGACCCTTTGTCTGGCCAGTGCCAACAGTGCTATGGTGGGGCTCAGTCCTCTGTCTCACAGATGTCCCTCAGGACACAGGATTCGGGGCTTACAGCAGAGCCTGCCTAGCATAGGCAGGGAGCTGCACAAAACCTCTGCTCTGAAACACTTGGGAACCTGGTGTTGCAAGAGCCCCTCCATGCCCTGTGCGTGTAATGGGATGATATTAATCAGCCGATACCCTGACGATACTAATGAAGTGTCATTAATTCAAGATTTACAAAATGCTACTGCTGGGCAGTGTCTCTGCAGCATATACAGGGCTATGGTAAGGGGGTTATATGGCTACTTCCCCCACCATGTTTGAGTGAATTCTGCCATAGAAAGCCAACATAACGGCCTCATCAGCGCTCTCCAAAGCCAAGCTTAGACTACTTTACTGTGCTGTAGACAGAGAGTAGGGGTAGGAAAGTGTGCTTGTGGGAAATGTGAAGACAGCAGATTTGAAGGAGAAAGAGCAGGCAGATGAAGGATGATGAAGAATAATTCCTAGGAATGCTGAAAGACCAAAAGTATGGTCAGAAAGGGTCAGTGCAGATTATGTTGGGAAGTTTTCTGTCACAAAATATTTTTCAGCAGGGTCACATGGACAGAAAGAAATTCATCATTGTTGGTCTGTCCTTGAGAAAATATTCATGAGGGTAAATGTGGGTTTTTCTGTTGACTCTCTTATTCATACGGAAGCCTTTGTCCCCCTACCCTAACACCTTAGGGTGTTAAATGTGCTGCAACATAGCTTCTTTTGTTAGAAGTGACCTCTCACCAGAAGCAAGGACCATCCTGGTGCATTACAACGCTGATCTACAGAAGCTGACGGAACTACTTCGGCTCTAGCTCACTACGGGCTTTTTTGAAAATAGGAAAGATTCTACTGACTACTGAGAGAATGATAAAAAGCAAAAACGTGATGGAATTGTTGACATCTTTATTTTAATCTTTAGAACAATTCTACAGGTGCTCAGAAGCTTTATCTTAAAAGGTGACTGCATACTTATAAAGGTATGAACCTTGCTGAGAATTTCACAGGAGATAATTTTGATATTGTCCTGGCTGATTCTTGGACAAACGTAACTAGTTAAGGTGGGAGCATATCCAGACCATGTGTCTGTTTTCCTGCATAATTGCCTGTCGGAGCATCACTGCCCAAGCATGAGCAAATAGATATTCCCCAAATTTAACACTTTTTCTCATTTGTTTACTCAAATGAGCTCAATATGTGTGTGAAGTAGGACAATATAAAATGGAACAAAAGAAGTACAATTTCCTGTCCAGCACAAAATGAGGTACTTGGCTTTATCTCATATTAATTGTCTTCTTTTCTTTGTCTAGGTGAGCTTGTTTTTCTTAGGTTGTTTTTGTTGGCTTTACTGACTTTTGTGACTGCAGGCCATAGGAGAAGGCAGAAACAATCCATTCTCTGTGCCAGCTGTGCTTTTCCAGTTTGAATAATCAAGGCTGTAGCAGTAATTGTATTTGTAATTGTCATGGTTTTATGATTTTTGGTACTGGTATTCCACATCATAACATCATGTATTGCATTAAGAGTTAAAGAGCTAATACTCCAGCTCCATGGTTCATTGATAATTCCAGGTATACCTGTCTCAGAAGAGAAGAAGCACTACATTCCCCAGAGGACTTTGCGATGCTTTGTATTTTTACGTGTTTTCCGCTCAGACGGAACAGATAAAAACTCTCTGCGGTCACGGGACACTCTCTTTCCTTCGGGATCGACTCAGCAGTGGGTGCTCGCTGCCGTATCGCCTTCAGTGTTAGTGTAAGGCCTTCGGTTTATCGGACACTCTCTCTCTTGCTCATTTTATTTGATTCATTAGCCTCAATTCCAATTATATTGTATTATATTGTGTTATTTTACTTTCTGATATCTTATTTAGTAAATTAGCTTTCCTCCTCAGATCGTTGCCGCTGTTTTGTTTCTAGGCCCATCTCCCTTTTCCCTTTTTCCCTTTTCCTTTCCTCTTTCCTGGGGCGTGGGTCCGTGGGTCCCCTGCACCAATCGTCACGGAACCGGGCCGATCCAGCCCGGTAATACTCACCATTTTTTGTACTCTGAATTTGAATTACACAAGGCATATTTAATCAGCTGTCTTTAAAGACGTGAGACACTAAATTCTGTTCTACTTTTTCTCTTGCAGATGCCACCGTTGTCCACATCTGCTCACCAGTCTCTATGAGAAGAGTGAGAAGCCATGTGCCCTGTCGGAGTACATGGAGAAATACCCTCTTCATCCTGTCACTCTTCCCAGAGAGTCATGCAAACCAAAAGCAGAATACAAGATGGCAGATATACCCATGGAGTGCACCTCAGTGACAAAGTATGAAAAGTAGTGAAAAAGGGTGAAGATTGTGCATTGGAGAGTATGTGTGTGAGAGATGGGTAATTGAGAAAACAAAAATGATTGCTTGTCTCAAGAAGAATGTGAAGACAGCATGCTGGTATTGTACAAACACCTGTAAACAGTTGTGGTAGTGGAGACAAGCATTCATTTTTCTTGCACTTTCCCAAGATTGAGATGTGATGGGCCACAGCAGAAGAGTCATGATCTTGGAGTCTGCCTGGGTTCTATTTTGGGTAGTCTTCTGGAAAATAAGCAGAAATATTGCCTGGGAAATCATTCATCATACTAGAGGAGATTTTTTGCCCTTTTGTTCTGTGTTATGTGCGGCACTTTGTATATGTAACTTGAATGAGTAGTTTCCAAGGGGGTATGAATGTGATAAAGCCTGATGATGATAGAAAAGTGGTTATGGTGTGCTCTTCAAGGTAAGCTCTGTGGTGTGCTGGGTTATTTATGCTTTTCAACTACTCTGCTGCACAGTGAAGAAACACTACCCCAACATCTTAAAATGGTTGTTCTATGTGGTAGATGAGAAAAAGTTGACTGTCTGCCATGCTGATAATTCTCTTATTCAACCAGTGTCTTGCTGTAAAACTCCCCATTCTCAGCTGAATTGCTGTGCAGTACATTGTTTAGGAAGGTTATTTTTTCCCTCTGCCATGCATACTAGATAGCCTGCAGTAATTGGGCTTTTTAAAATAACTTATGCCTTCTTCTATAACTCCACTGTAGAACAGAGAGAGATTTGTTAACCTCAGTGGGTGGAAAGAGGGAATCTGGCCTGTCTTGGATTGACCAGAGTCGCTTAACTTGTTTTTACGAAGTCCAGATTTCCAAAATAGAAGAGCTTGTTTTTTTCCTTTACTGCTTATATCCTATCCAGACTTTCTTAGACTGTGGAGATAAGGGTAAATATTAATTTCTATGTGTGTCCAGGAGAAGAGCGTAATTCTGTCCTTAAAACAAAAGACTTGATTGTGTTATAATTTGCAGGAGTGATTACATCACTTATGAAGTGGTCCCCCAGAAACTTAAAGAACCTAAAAAGTATGTCAAGAGTGATGAGAGTATGGATTTGACCTCTGTTTATAGACAAGACTATAACTTCTACCCTACCTGTCGAGTACCTCCTTGCCTCCCCCATGAGACCAGAGATAGATCCAATGTCAAGATGAATACAACATCCACTTACAAAGGTATGTATTCTCACAACTTTTTCAGGACTTCACAAGTAGTTTCATTTTTGAAGAAGGCAGGGAAACAGTGTGCAATTCTGCACAAGTGCACCAATAGATTGGATCTGCAGGAGACACACAGAATTGCACACACAGATACAAGGTGGGGCTGAGTCAACCTCATGTTGATGGTAAAACTGGTAATTTGTGAGTTCACCTCCTTTCCATGTCTGACAGGGCTGCAGGCATCTGAGTAGAAACAGGACCTCTGAACTCCAGAATGCAGTGCCATCAGTACTGCTTTTAGGATATTCTGAGCATAATTTTGTTATACCATCAGTGGGTCAGACATTTTTAAAATGTGCAGAATTCAATGGGTTTGAGCAGGTCATGAAGCATCGCATCATTTTTTTTGGGTGCTGGAGTTAAAATGTGGATGTGCAAGACATGTATGGGAATTACAGACATTCAGACTTCATGCAAATGTCCAAAGCACTCAAGCACTCCTGGTGAAATATTGAACTGTGTTCCTAACTGTGCCTTTATATCTAAGTAGCAGTAGTTTGCTGTAGATGGTTTGGCTTTAGGGAGCTTTGCTCCTTCCTCTCTACCAGCATTACTTCTCATTTGCATGCAGTGGAAGAAAGCTTTCACTTATATAGTCACAGTAACAGTGTTAGTTTTGGCCAAAAGGAGCCCCTCTTTTGCACAACTTCCAGCTACCCAATATCTCTAGGCAGGTAGCATTGCTGCATTTCTTAAAATATTTTTTATGTTTTATTTTTATTGTGCAGTATGGATGTAAAAGTTGGTGGCTAGCGCTGAGATTTGTGTCAATATGCAGTAACAATTTTTTCTTACAGCACAAAATGATAAAGGAAGTAATGAAACTGAAGGTACATGCACGCAGTCATGTGGTATTATGATTACCCATCTGCAATGACTGAAATCCAGACTTAGGTACAGCTGCATGTTTACAATTTCAGGAACTGGAATTTTTATATTAAGGGTACAGGAAATACTGTCGATTTAGAATGAATTTCCTTGTGAATACTATGACCCACAGGTGTAAAATACCCACATTTACACAAGTTTGAACATTTTGTTTGCATAGGCTGTATCATCAAGTGGTGTCCATTGAAATAACCTCAGTGAAGCCAAGAAAGAAAGGCTGCTTTGCACAGTCAGAGAATCTTTCCTTCTGTATTAGATACCCTTAAATTCTCAGTAACTGGATCATATGTTTATCTTTTTGTTTTATCAATGTTTAGGTCAATACCTCAACTGTTACTCCAGAGCTCTAATAAAATGCAACATAGCCACATTTGGTTATAATTTGCAGTATTTTTCAAAACACTGCAAATGGAAATCTTCATCCAAGCCACCTGAAAGATCAAGTTTCATACTGAATTAGTTCACTTTTAAAGGCCAAGGTTCATAAAAGTATAAGTTCTCATTGTGCTATTCTCTTAATGTTACTAGCTTTTATGTGTTTCCACTCAAGTGTGAAATTTTGTAATTATTGTAATTCAAATATTCAAGCAGCATATAAAACATACAAGATTGCTGCTTTGGTATTAAACTAGCTTTCCATTGTTCTTCCCCTTCCCACTACACACACCCTGTCCCAAATAACATTGTTGGTTTAAGATGATGATATTAGTTATCACAGTTACTGTCAGATAACTTTGCATCTTGAGATTTTGAAATTCTCATCTCTTCTTAGTTACAGGTGAGCTGTTTCTATCCATTTGAAACTGTGTAATCTAATTTTATCACTGTCTTGCTTGCAGCGAGATGTGTGAAACCTTCCAACAACATATGGTTCATATCCTCTGCTCCCTCCTGTACCCCATAATGTTTTCAAGATTGTGCTACATGGGAAACTATTAATATATCTGGGATAAGAATTAGACTTAAAATAAAACTGTAACATGTTTTGAAGGAGTAGTAGCACTATTGTCTTACACTAAGTAAAATGAGTTCATAATGCCTATGAGGTCTCCAAATGTAAGTTTTTAAAATTGAAGACAGACTGGCTTGTTGTATTTTGAATATTTTGTAAAAGCTGTAGTTATATCCAAAATGCATTGAGTATTTTCCACCAAGGATGATGGGGAATATAGTTAGTTTTTGATGGTTGTCATCTGAACAGCTAGGTCTCTAAATGAGTCCTTGCTCAGAGACAGAGCCAGTCTCATTAGCTCTCATTTTTTTGACACTAGTTAACAGATCCCCTGTAATGTCCCATGTCTGTAAATACTCTTGGTTCACCCTAATGGAACATATCTATAGGATAATGATGAACTCTGAGCAGTGGCACCAGGTGAGGATCCCAAGGTGAAGTGGTGCCTGGGCCTCTACACTTGGACGGCACATGGCCTGGCAGCAGCAAATGAGTGTCTGTGCTGGTGTCCAGGCCCACACTCTCAGCTTGTCTGCACTGATTAGCTGTTCACATAAGGACAGTCTTTCTCCTACTGTGGCATTGAATGCCTGTTCCACAGAATCCGGGGACCTTTTCACTGGCTTCAGCATGGAAAGGATTTTGGACATAGCGTACAGGAAGTTCCCCAGACTGGCAGGCCTCATCTTCCTTTCCATCACCGTGCAAAGGTACCACACTACTCTTGCTGTGAGGAGCACAGATCCTGTAGCTGCTCTTTCCTTTCTTGAGTCAAGGCAGAGCAGCTTGATTTAAACCAGAAGGACTTTAAATGGGTACATAATTGGGGCAAAAAGAGGACTTTTTTTGGTCAACTTCACATTGTAATGAACACATCCTTTGTGTAATTGTGTTTGTGCAGTACTGAGGCCACTGCTATTCAGAAAGAATAACTCTGTTTGGATTGGAGAGTTCAAATATCCTGATACCTCATTGCATCATTTACTCTCTAGTACTTTGAAATCCAGACTTCCTTCCTATGCAGTCAGCTGGAGGCTTATTTGCCTCACGACTCTAAATGTGGTTTGAAAGGAGGGAAAAATGAAAAAAAAAGAAAAAAAAGAAAAAAAAGAAAAAAAAGAAAAAAAAGATCTGGGTTTGCTCCAAGAATATTTCATTTCAGCTTCCTACCAGTAACCATAATGATCTCTAGGGGAAGTTGCACAAGATTCTTATGAAGGAAAAAAGATGGTCTTGTGGCTGCAGCACTGGTCTGAGAGCTAGGCAGCTTTGCGATAGATTTCTAATGTGAATGAGTGCAAATCTTCTAAGTCTTACTGCCTCTTTTTGCCTGGCATATGGCTGAGGAAGGAAGATATGAATGCCCTTAAAATGCCTCCTGGAAATTCTCTTGGTCATAAATTTAGGTAGAAAGATTAGGAGCAGGAGCCATCTCAGTGATGTGATAGAATCCTTTAGGTCAGGGCAGGCTTGAAACAAAGAACTGGAGACATATATAAACTCCATCTTGGTTACTGCTTGTGCTGGCAGCAGGAGTATCACCATGAGGAAAGCCAAGAGCAGATTAAATGCCACAGAACACACAAGCTTGCTGCCACCAGGATGCACTAGAAAACTCTAAATTCAGCTAACAGCAGGACCATCATATCTGTGCAGTTAGGAAAGCAGATAATCCTGAGTGAAGCTGAAAAGAGGAAAGGCAGCCTCGCAACTTGGTCTGTAGTGGAATGGCAGACATCTGTTTTTTCTTGTCCAAGTAATACTATAGGAGACATCTGTATGACCTCCCTCAGACAAAGCCAGACTCTGCCCGTTCTCTACACTAGCCACAATATAACTGCAGAGGGAGTCTGAAGTCCTTGCCATGGTACTTCACGTTCATAATTTCTGGTTGACTGAGCACGAGGATAGCAATCTCTCGGTGAGACTTAGAACATTATTTGAATTTTCCAGTTTTGCATTTCACCATCTCTGTACGCAAGTGTTGTTTACAAAGTTATTTTTGTGACACTTGCTGTCTTTTCTTTGTAGATGCTAAGTATTTACAGGAGTTTTCTAAAGTGACTCTTTCAGTGCAGGATCTGTCAGCTTTTACAACACAAATATTTATTACAGTAGAAAATGTAATTAAAACCTGTAACGTTTTAAATTCCTAAACTTGTCAAAGAACTTCAGATGAATTTAGATTCTTCTTATGTTGCAGATCACTATATACTGTGGAATGAACCAAAGAGAGAGCTGATCAGACAAGATGATGAGTATCACCTCTCAAAATCAAAATTTGACCACAAAACTGTTGTCCAAGATGAGTATGCCTTCAGGGGACCGGTTTTCACTCAAAGCCTCAAACCTCCGAATTTGATTCAGAAGAGCAAGGCTCCCCTTGAGAATAAGACAAATTATAGTGTGAATTACGTGCTACATCCTCTGGAGAAACGTTATGTCCATCAGTATGAGAAATACAAGCCCAGTGAGGACCCATTTGATGGCCTCACTACAAACAAAATTTCTTACAAGGGGCTGGCTGGTAAGCCAGCCAAATTGGCAAAACCACACCAGCCAAAGGTGCTCCATGATCTTCCATTTTCCTCTTCAACTGAGTTTCAGGAAAAATACAAACCCTGGCCTCAGCTTCCCACACGTACCAAAAAACCTGCTGAATATGTTCCTCCTGCGGAGAAAATGGACCTTCAGACTACTACTCAGTTACACTACAAGCGCCTAAATGGCAAGCCTGCCAAGATGTGTCTGCCACTGGCCCAGATTCAGAAAACTACAGAGAAATTTAGTGGCTCTTCTACAATGAAAGATGACTATAAGACCTGGGTGTGCAAGAGAGTAAAGCCCATCACTCACAATCCTGAGCTGACTTTCCCAGACAAACCGATGGATTACTCGACTACCTTTCAGACCCATTATCAGCCTCATCCTCCCGTGCTTACAAAGAGCTACAAACCTTCGTGGCCACGCTCTAGGCCACACGTTCCACTAGATGCAAAAACCAGCTATGCTACCAGCTACAAACCAAAGGGTCCTGTTAAATGTTTGGCCTCTTACAAAAACCCACCTGGATACACCTTTGAGGGGACCAATGCTGATGGTCACAAATTCTATGTCCCTGCTTCTGAAGAACGCCAACAAAGCTGCAGCTGAAGGAAAGAGAGTGGAAGTAGTTTTTTGGGGAATGGATTCAAAGAGCAGAGCTTCTCTGAAGCAGCTACGGACAACATTTTGATTGTTTTGATTAACTTCTTTAAACCCAGATTTTGTTTACGGTAAAATTTTAAAATAAACATAATATGCAAACGTTGGCTTTTTTGAATTGATTGGGTAGATAAAAGTTTAAAACCCAAGGACAAGACAAGCTGATTCTACTTTCTCTCTGTTGTTTTTTCTTTTTCCAAACTACTGCTTTTTGTTTAAAAGTGATAACCTGCTTGTGAGATAGCAGGTAACTTACAATGGTATAATTAATTGTTAGAATAATAAAAATTCAGGCGCTTCCACGATGACAGTGGTGTAACAGCCTTTTCAGGTGGAATCACATGCTATGAAATCACAGCTAAAAATAACAGCTGGACTGAGATCTAACCTGGTCCTTCATTTCCAGAAAAAAAACATATGCATACACCATGTGCAATTACCAAGTAAAGATTTTTGAAGGTTTGTGTTTGTCACTCTAGGAAGCAGCAGGGAAAGCCTTCAGTTTCTCCCAGATTGGTGATTAGGTGGGGTGATGCGGCCAGTAGCCCAGCTGGAGTTCCTCTACACAGTGATTAGGTGGGGTGATGCAGCCAGTAGCCCAGCTGGAGTTCCTCGACACCATACATGCAGCATGGGAAATAATCAGGAACTGATGGAAACCACGGTGCATGGTTAGAAAACCATGGCCTAATCATTATCAGAGAAATGTGGTGGGCAAATCACCAAACTGGAATACTATGATTGCAAGGCACAAGCTTTTTAGAGAAGATGGAAAAAGCAGGGGGGTTGAGGGACTCACCCTTCATGTGAATAAATATTGATAAATGGACAGATTGTGAAGAGCAGCATCTGAGAAACAGCCATAAATATATTCAGGTCTTGTAGGTGAAAATTATGGACCTTACTAATAAAGGACATCTGGTGGGTGTCTACTGCAGGCTGCCTCAAGGGGATTCTAATGATGAGGCCTTCTTGCTTCAGATACAAGAGGCATTGTGCTTGTAGGCTCTCATCCTGATGGGGGATTTCAATCACCTGTATGTCTGCTGAGAAGCTGAAGTGTAAGAAATGCACAAGTAGTGAAAGCAGGGACACATGGCCTGGGCAGAATACAGGGATGTTGTCTGGATGTGAGAGGGGACCAAGAAGGGCACAGTTGGAACTGAACTTGCTAAGGGAAGTGAAAAATAATAAGAAGGGGTTGTACAGGTACACTGGTCAGAATAGATAGCAAAGAAGAGTATACTCCCTCTGATAAATGAGAAAAGTCACTTTAACAGATATGAAGAAAGCAGAGGTACTCAGTGATTTCTTTATCTCAGTCTTCACTGTCAGACAGGCTTCTTTCCTATGCCTCTCACACCTTTGAACCTCTAGGTGCTGGTTGGGAGATCAAAGTCCATCCCACTGGAAGAGCAGAGCAAGTCAGAGACTGCCTCATGAATCCAAATGTGTACAAGTCTATGAGGCCATATGACATGCATTCCAGGATCCTGAAGGAACTTTATGATGTGCTTGCTGAGCTGCTTTCCCTCATATTTGAGAAGTCGTGGCTGTCAGATGAAGTCTGTGGGGACTGAAGATGAGAAACATAATTGCCATTTTTAAGAAGGCAAAAACAGAATGATGGAGTGACAGCATTATTGTGCAAAGGAAGAACAACTAATACTGTCAACCTGAAGTTCAGCAAAGCCCTTGATATGGTTCCATACTGCATCTTTATAGCTAAATTGGAGAGTTGTAGATCTGAAAATTAAATTATTCAGAGGATAATGAGCCGGTTTGATGGTCACATCCAGAGGGTTGTGGTTAGTGGATCTATGTCCAGGTGGAGTGTGGTCATGACTGCTGTTCCTCAGGGGTCTGTCTTGGAACTGGCACATTTTAATATCTTTATCAGTAAACAGGATAGTGGGATTGAGTGCACCATCAGCAAGTTTGCTGATGACACTAAGCTGAGTGGTGCAGTTGATGCAGTAGGAGGATGGGCTGACATCCAAAGGGGCCTGGAAAAGCTGGAGAAATAGACCCACATTAACCTAATGAGGTTCAGCAAGTCCAAGTGCAGGGTACTGCAGCTGTGTCAGAGCAATCCCATGTATGAGTATAGACTGTGAGATCTTCTTTAGAGCAGCCGGGTGGAAAAGGATTTGGAAGTTCTGGTAGATGAGAAGCTGGATGTGAGTCAGCAGTGTGCTCTTGCTGCCCAAAAGGCCAAGGGTATCCTGGGCTGCATCAAGAGGGGTGGCCAGCAGGGTGAGGGAGGTGATTGTCCCCCTCTGTGTGGTCATATCTGCAGTACTGCATCCAGGAGTGTGGTCCCCCAACATAAGAAATATGTGAAGATGTTAGAATGGGTTCAGAGGATGCC
Source organism: Callipepla californica brunnescens (assembly GCA_023055505.1). NCBI lineage: Eukaryota > Metazoa > Chordata > Aves > Galliformes > Odontophoridae > Callipepla > Callipepla californica. The sequence goes on from JALIRH010000025.1 coordinate 2,501,660, forward strand.
AAGCAAATGATTGGAGTACTTAAGTACCTCTTCTGTGAAGAAAGGCTGAGGGAGATGGTTTTCTTTGGTCTGGAGAAGGCTGTTAAGAGGTGTTCTTCCATTACTTATAGGGGACTTACAAGCTGGAGAGAAACAAACTTTTTACATGGTCTAGTAGTAATAAAGCAAGGTGGAAGGGGGTGGAAATTCTTTACTCAGAGGGTGGTGAAACACTAGCGCAGGCTGCCCAGAGGAGCTGTGGATGCCCCATCCCTGGAAATGCTCAAGGCCAGTTTGGATGGGGCACTGGGCAGCCTAAACTGGTGGGTGGCAGCCCTGCCCATGGCGGGTGGGGGTTGGAACTGGATGATCTTTACAGGTTCCTTCCAAACCAAGACATACTGTGTTTCTATTATTTCTTCTGACTTGTAGTCATAGTATATAAAAAACTCATCAAAAACACATGGTAACAGTGGGGAACAAAATGAGTTTACTTGAATGATGAAAAATGTGATTGCAGAAATTTAAACTGTTTAGAGCTTGGGTTGCTGCAGTTTCACCTCCAGTTTCATTTTTACCCTATTCTCTCCCATGCTGGCAGCAACATCAGCAGTGTCTGCATAACCAGGAGGCAAATCTGGCTGAAAGCAAAAGAGTGCTTTAGTCAGATTGAGTTTTATTTAATTCTTTCACATGAAGTGATGCACCATACAGATTACCAGCTTTGGTGAAGGAGGTCAGTGCACAAATAAACACACCTCTGGTAGTTCAGGCTTATCTTGTTTGTAGCGGCCGTAGAATTACATACCCATGTGTTTATAAGCTCTTGAAAGGTCTTCAACCAGTGCTATAGATTGTCAGAGATAGAAAGCAAATGGTCAGCATTTCAAAATTCTGAAACTAAAAAAAAACCCAAAAAACACAAAGTTGAAAAATAGCTAGTATTCTTCAGCAAGAGCTGAGGATGTTCATAGCACAGTCAGAACCAATATCAATACTGGCCATGGTACTCCAGAGACTGTGGGCAGTTGGAGTTTCTGTATGAAATAGGAAACCCTTCAATTGTAAGAGGGAAAAAAAATAACTTTCCAGATGTGTGTAAAGGACCTCCCTGTGGGAGCCACATCATCTCAGCTGGAAAGAGCCATTTGGGCAGAGAGCTGTGGAGCGGGCCTGATGAGATGAAGATCTTTCACAAAGAAGTTTCTCCAGTACCACCAGCAGAGTTTGCTTTTAGCTGAGCCTGTTACAAATCCCACTTCCTCCCAGTTCTTTGCCACTTTCCCACACTGGAAGTAGTAATTTGATGGCTTGTGCCTTTCTTCTTGTTTTTGTAGGAAAATGCTGCTTTGGAACAACCTGATTTTCACTTCACCATCTTGCTGGATATCTGTTGCACAGATGTTTTCGGATACATTCAAGAGTGAAGGAAAAGGGTAACTCTTAAAGGGGCAATAGCGTGCAGGACCTTTTCTGGCTTCCTGCAGCTCCCTGGTGCTGTGTTATTGTGGCAAAAGGACCTGCTATTCCCAGCTGGGCACCAGAGAAGGGTCTGTCTGCACTGCCCAGTGCCACTGCATGTGATCCAGGAGGCTACTTTTCCCAACCTGCAGACCCATGCCACGCTTTGCTTTCTGCTCAAAGAGAAACATGCCCATGGGACCCTCCCAGCTGAATGTGATTTGCTGTGATTTGTATATAGTGGGCTAAGAGTGAGATTTTTTTTTTTCTTTTTTGTAATAAAATCACTAGGTTGTATGCTATTAGTTGAAAACCGATTCCTTCAGTGTTTCACTAAGTGAGGTGTTTTAACAAGCATCTACCAACTTCATAGACCATTTACTCAAACCACTAATTTATGCTTAAAAAAAAGCACAAAGCCAGCAGCCTATTGAAAGGTGTGGGGGGAACTCTCCATGCAGCCCAAACCAAATTACTCCTCAGCACAGCCATTAACCCATGGATGTCCAACCTTATAGCTGCACTGTGTGAAGAGGAATTGTTTTGGGCCTTACCATATATATATGTATTGCTCCAAAAGTAATGCATCCTATTTATTTCCATGGGAACTACAGTGGCTGCAGAGAGAAGAATAACATTCTTTTATAGAGCAAATATTCTTTTATGGAGCAAATTCTCAGCTACAAAACACATTTTTCAAATTAAGCCATTAGCCATACATTTTTGCCAGTGATGAACAAGAAATGTTGCATGCTGTTCTCACAACAATGTGCACCAGTGGACGTGACCCACTGTCACTCTCATCACTGCTGAAATGCAGCACCCACTGCCTCACTGTGCTCAGATCCACTGTTTGATGGATGTAAATGTTCATCAGCAAGTGTCAGAGAATGTCAATGGAAGAAATTATTGGTGAATGGAGGAATTCAATCACACGCCTTTGCTTCGGATGCACTTCTATGTCATACACCGTTGTGTCAGAATGCCCCTCTGCTGCCGTCTGCCACAGAACAACAACACGTAACAGAATGTTGTTGGGAAAGTTCAGCCTCTACTGCCCTAACACCTACATCTGCCTCTGACATTGTGAGACAGCGTAATAAATAGGAGGCAATACTTCCAGAGCAGCCCTCATAAAACGTGATGTAGCTGATGTACATAAGCAACAAAACTTATTTTATTTATTCATATATTTATTTTTAGTAAAGCATATGAAAAGAGAGGGCAACCCTAGTGGGATATGTGACCTGCTTTTGTGAAACCAGCATCAGTCTGGAACGATGCCAGTGGCTGCGATTCTCAGTGAGCTCTCAAGGAGTCTGTCAGAGATCTGTGATTGTCATGGTTTTATGATTTTTTGGTACTGGTATTCCACATCATGGCATCATGTGGTGCATTGGGAGTCAGGGAGAACTACGTTCCCCAGAGGACTTTGCAATGCTTTGTATTTTTTCACGTGTTTTCTGCTCAGAGGGAACAGATAAAAACCCTCTGCGGTCACGGGACGTTCTCTCTCTTTCCTCTAGGATCACTTAGGAGTGGGTGCTCGCTGCCGTCCGCCTTCATTGGGCTTAATTCCAAATTGTATTGCATTATATTGTGTTATTTACTTCCTGGTGTCTTATTTAGTAAATTAGCTTTTCCCCCTCAGATCGTTGCTGCTGTTTTGTTTCGGGGCTTATCTCCCTTTTTCCCTTTTCCCTTTCCCCCTTCCCCTTGTCCGGGGTGTGGGCCTGTGGGTCTCCTTCCTCGGTTGTTGCGGGGCCGGGCCGAAGCAGCTCACAAACCCCTGACAGTGATGAAACACTGTTCTTCCTGTATTTCATCCTTGAAAACACTTACTGACAAATGCATGTGCTCCCAAAAGGGCTGATACGAATAAGGTGTGATTTTAAAGCAAGGGATATTTCTATCTGTTAAGAGAGGGTTTATAAAAATCTCATGAAGAGACATAATCAGATTTTATTACAACTACACATTCCATTTGAAAATTCAGAAGTAATGCATTTATGTCTACTGAATAATAGAGTTGCAAACAAACGGAAAAGTTGATTTTTTCAGCAACCTTGAAACCTATTCTCAATTTCCTTTATCTAAATGGAAAGCATGGCTGCGTATTTTTTGCTGTTCACAGGACTGTGTTTGGCCATCGTATCAAAATGCATAAATTTATTTGCCATCACTTGAGTTATCACTGCACCCTGTGCAGCCCAGGTATGGTTAACAATGTTCCAGTGTTTGTGCTGAGCAGGTGGATTGGGCTGCTTGGCAGGAAGAGATGGGACAGGGCAGGGGTGGATGCAGGGTGAGCTGGGCTGGGCTGCATGCAGCCCATGGGCAGTGGGTTGGACATGCTGGCATTAAGCATTTCCTTAAAAGAAAAGCAACCCACCCCAGCTCCTCACTTGGAGAGCTGGTTGTTGACAACCTGTCTGGTTCAAGTTTTGGTTCAGATTTTATTCTTGTGCTTTTTCATCGTGAGTTTGTAGGCAAAGTAGGCTCAGATCTCTTTTGAGAACTAGAAACAGCAGACTGCTGTACAGTATCAAGGAGAGTAGGAGCAGGGAGTGGTTTCCCATGCCCATGTCATCCTATTCATGTGTGCATAACTGTGCTTACTCTGCAGGAAGGGGCTTCTACCACCTCTCTGGGTAACCTGTGGGTTTCCTGCATTAAAAACAAAATGGAGTGCACTATCAAGACTCTCACAAGAGAAAAAAAACAACTGATTGCTTTGTGGTTATGTTTGCTGGTATTGGAAGCAGATATTTCAACTTTCAATCTTTCACTTTATGTCAGATACTTTCACTTCAGGGTGGGTACTCATGCTTTGCTGTCATTATCACTAGCAATACTAATTGCAAGTTGGTGTTTTGGATTTTTTTTTTACCTGATGAGAAGCTTTTTTATGCTGTCTTGTTTCTCATGGCATAGAGCCCTCTTACAAGAGCTCATGCTCTTGTGAAGACCAATGGGAAGCAACTGCTTGTGATGGGCTTTAAGTACATTTCATGAGTTACTTTGTACTTAATTCTGTAAATTTCTCTTCTTTTTTTTTTTTATTTGAAAAACAAAACCCCCTCTGGATGGGCCTCACTATGAGAAAGATAAAGCACTCTCACTTAACTCTCACTTGCTGCCTCTGGCATCCAAAACACGTCTGTTAGCTCAGCATTGGATGTTACGTATTTCATAACCATAGAGGCCAAAGTGAAGGCCTGGAGTCTGTGGTCTCATGGACTTTCTAGTATCAGTCTTCACCAGTGATCCATGAAGAAGAGATGAGACTTCACAGTGTATTTCTTTCTCAGAGGGATAAAGGCAAAATAAAATTTACTGTTGTGTTGATGTCTCAGAGCGTAAAGTTGAGAGTGAGAGAAAAAAACTGTATCTCAGTGAAAAGATAATGGAGGACAGAAACACATAACTGAAAGAGGAAATGCTGTGTCTTTACTTTTCCCTTCGTAGATGTAGAGAAATAACATTTTAGATTGCAAATTATTGAGCATAATATCTTTCTACCTGTAGATTTATAAATATATCTGTAAGTGTTATAACAAGATGAGGTGAAAACAACTAGTCATATAACTAGGTTTTAGATTTGATTTTGATCAACTAGAAGAAGTTGTTTGGAAGTGAAAAAACAATATGTGGGTAAAAATGCTGATAAACCAAAATACTTTCAGTCTGAGAAATACATGGGATCAAGGGGAAAAAAAGTCTGACTGTTTCATCCTCCAATATTTTGCAAATGAAAGTATTAGACATTATCTTTGTTTTAGTATTTACAAATAAATACTGAGCGTGACAGTTAACACATAGGATGATTGATAAATCCATATGTTCTTTTAATTAAGAGGACAAAGAAAAAGGTTAAGTTGATGATTCCTGTACTGTGGTCTGCAGGGTCATAGTAAGTATTTGTGATTCTGAGTTTCCCATCTGTTTACACTGGTAGTATGTGTGAAACTCTGGCATTCAAAGAGTTTGAAAATTTTCAAGTTAAAAAAACAGGTGATTGAATGAATAAAGTTAAATTTGTACAAACTAGCTGAAATGATTAGTGACTCACTGGTAGTTGTTAAGAACTTAGCAGGACTTCAATGGTCCTGAAAATCTGGAAAAGAGCTAGCACTCGGCTCACCTGTTTGTATAAATTTAGGTTTCAGATTGCACTGATACAGAAACAAATTTATTTATGATCATTACCTTTTTCTTTAATAGGATAATCTGCAGAGTATGAGATAGAATCAGTAGATATAAATCAGGAATAATGTTGACACGTCATTCTTTGAACTCATCACGATTCAATAGCCTGTATTTCACTAACCGAGTAGGTGTCTCTAAAAAGAGACTGACAAGTTGTAGTAGCTATTTCGAAAGTTAATGACACAGAAACCTCCATACTTCTTCTCCTACTTCTAGTACTTAAAAGCTGAAATAAAAAAACACACTGAAGAGCTTTGTGTGTTATGCCGCGCTGGTGATATAAAAGTATTTCCAATGGCAAAACTCAGGGTTCTAGTCTTGCTAATGTTAATAGATGAGGTATGTAGGCAGCAGCACTAGTCTATGAAGTGAACAAGCCAAAATGGAAAGCAATTGCAAACGGAAGTCTTGATCTGAAGTGTGGATGCAAATCATTCAAGCCTGTTTTCCAGTTACGATGCTAATTATGCATTGGAGTGTGTGCCCAACTACAAGAACCAAAAATGAGAGATGCTAAAAAAACATGAGGGAAAGACTAGGAAGGCAGAATTCTGACAGAAACTGAACAAACGAGTTCCATCCTACAAGACGAAAGATAGTAGGAAAAAACAGTCCAGTTAATGATTACTTCAGAAAGGTCTCTCCATGTCTTCTGTAGCTTCAAAGGCATGTACATAGACGTACATGTCTGGAGTAGCTTATATGTGCTTACTTTTCCACAAAACAGGAGGCTGGAGTAAGTCTCCTGTTGTGAACCTTTCAGCCCTGCTTTTCTCTGCTTGTTGCACAACTGTTTTTCTTCCTCAGTGAAAATTAGTAGGGAGAACAGAACTGGAAGTTTGCTTTGAAGGTTCTGAAAGAACTCTGACTTGACTGGTAACTAGAGACGTATGTATAACAAGGGAATAATTGTTCTCTGGGGAATATAAGCTGCTCTGCTTTTCATTTTACATCAACACCAGATTTTCTACTTGTTTTGCTCCAAATGAATGACCAATCATCACTACAAACTCCCATTACATTCAGTACTGTCACTTGGAACTCTTAGGACTGGTCTTTGGTCTGCAACTGTGTGTATGTGTGCTTGGGTGAGGTATTATTTCCCTGCAGTGCAGGTGTCACAAAAGCACAGCTAGGAAAATCAAATTGGGTAAATTCTCAGTAAATCAAAGCAAAACCACTGTTCCTTTTTTAGAAGATACATTATAAAGTTTGTTTGAAAAGGGAGAAAGAAGAATCAACTTAGTTTACAAAACTCGTGTTTGTCTTTTTTTTAAGAGAAAATGTCTCTGCGTTATTCCTATTCTCTCCTCCCCCTCCCAGCTCTTCCTTCCCCCCTCTAGTAATTTTGATCATGACAAGGATTTCTTCTAAGTATAGTCTTGATATTTCAAGGAGTTGCAAGCTCTGTTACTGAACACAGTGCAGACCTATGAGAAAAGACTGAATATTGGGTAGGCGATGTTGCTTCACTCCAGATACTACTGATATGAGTTACAAGATGTCTGTGAGAGTTTCTGTGCATGAAAAATGAATACACTTCTACTGATTTCCATGAACCTAGGACCAGTGATGGTCGTGTACTGCTAGGAGAGCTGTGGAGGCAGAAAAGACAAAAGCAATGGTGATAAAGAATTCAGAAAGTTCTCCAAGACGAGGTGTAGAATGTTAATGACTGAAGACTTCTAAAAGAAATGAAGGCAGGGTAGATCCTACCAAGGGGGAAGAAGATTAAGGTGGATCATGTATATATAATGTAACAGCTGTTTGCTACTACTGTAATACACAATAAGGACAACATGCTCTTTGTTTGGCTTTTGTTTTTAAACTTAATATTAACAGCGCAACAGACAGTAGTAGTAAAGTAAGTAACCTGCATTACCTGTACAAAAATTATATAAATACAAGTTTGCTGGTTTGTTTTCTTGTTAAAGAAAAAAAGTATCCTTTCGTAAAATATCCAGAAGTCTTACATTACCGAGATGCTGCCAAGTCACAATTCACAGAACAAATACATGAAATTAAATTCACACTGTGCAGAGTGACACAATGGCTCCTCCAAATCTAATCATCTTGGTTATCCTGGGCACAGTTACACATCCGCTATTCAACATGAATATAAATATGCTTTGCAATCAAACAAGTGTCAATACTTCCCTGTGCTTTTTCTTAACTACTGTGTTAGAAATATCCACCACATTCTTACTGTTCTTACTGTTCTTTCTTATTGTTCTTATTGTAACTATTGTGAAGGAATTATCCTTCATTCCATGCATAACTATCAATTCACAAGTTAAAAATAACATCCTTCCCTCATGTCATATCTTAGAAAGCACCCTGTGTACAGTGTAGCAGATCCTCAATTAAAAGCAAGTGTGAATTACATATTGCCGCTGATTTTAGAGGAACAAAATTCTGGGGAGATTTAAAAAAACCCAAACAAATAGTTTTATCTGGACAAAATAATGTACAATTATTAATATTGCACTTTTTATACAAGAAATCCTAATAAATATACAGAAAAGATATACATTTACATACATAGAAAGACATTCTTCTTTTTTTAAATAAAAAGTTACACTGAAGCTTAGCAACACTATTTCTTGAAGACCCATATTTAGTGAGAGCATCCACTGACATATGTGTTCTGAAGCAACCAAACTAAAGACAGGTCAATGCCTTGAACATGGCACTGACCTCAGAAGTGGACTCCTAGTTTTGCTGAAAAAGCCACATCATGGAAGCTGTAACACAGCAGCACTTGAACAGCATTTCATTAATGCACCACAAGGCCTGAGCCCCACAGGAGATGAGGCACAACCAAGCCTTTGACTTAGAGATAGTCTTGACCCAAGACCTCAGATCCAGACGGATCACCTTTAAATTTCTTATGATGCTCAAACTCCCTCCTTTGCAAATCTCTTCTAATTTTAAGTCTCTTCTTAGAGCAGAGAAGGAATTGTCTGGGAACTAAAAGGATGAAGCACTTCACTGGATGAATAACCATTGCACCTGACCAGGGAGAAACATTCACAGGCAGCATGCAATATGCGATGTACAAGACCCACTTTTTAGAAAATCCCTTTAAGGTGTAGTACCTGGGTTTAAAAATGTGCAGGTTTACAGCTCCCATTTTGTTTCATAATGCAGCCAGAGAGGAGCAAATTAAAAAACAAAACAAAACAAAAAAACTAAGTCCTCTGGGACTGATGGTGAATCTATTCTGCTTCTGCTGAGTAGGAGCAGCCAGAAATATCAGAAAATAGATAATTTACTACTACTTTACTGAAAGGGTTGGCTGTCAGGACAGAAAATATTCATGTTAGTAGAAAAGGAAAACCCAGTTCCTCAAATTTCTTACCCAAATGCAGCTCTGAAAGCACCTTAACTTTGGGTACTGGTACTCCTACCTATTCCAAGTAAGTGTTAGGAGGTAGGATGTGAAGGAGCTCTTTTTTCCTCAACTGCCTTTTTTCTGTACATGACAGCATTTGCAGGTTTGTATTACAGTCTGCCTGTAGCAGACTATGCTGACTACATGGCTATACTTTCTTTCATTCTCCTAGATAACAGCTGACATCATCACCTCACCTTTATACTGAAGGCAACACTCTTAGCTCCAGTCCTCCTGCACAAATGCAGCCTAAGAACCTTTTCAAGATGTCTTCTGGACTCACTCATGTTACACAACATTGCTCAACTTTCTCAGACACTAGACTCAATTCCAAAGATTAGCAAGATCTTCCACTGAGATCATTTCAAGACCTGTGATGAGAAGAAGAACACAGCAAAGAAGAAAGGAATCCAATCTTGGAAGAAACTAATAGCAATACCTTATGCTTATACACCCAAATTAGTCTAAGACAAAGGTAGGGTCCGTATACTGCATTAAAGAATGCCTACTCTTTTTGTTTGCTTGTTTTCTTTGCAGTACCCTACTGTGTGTCAAACTGATTTCTGATTCATGTTTTGGTGGTTGAATGTGATGCTGCATTTTGATTTTGATCCACTTCTTCATCTGTCTGATGGTGTATTCTCAAGTGTGTTCACGGATTATGGGGCAGCCCCATTCCTCTCAGGCCCAGTGGCATGGGATTCATTGAATCTTTGTGATTTACCCTTCCTGACTGTGTTTTGCTGCATTCTGTCTCCCAGATTTACAGAACAGAAAACTTGTCCAATCTCTTTGCAACAATGATTTGGTGAAGGGTTTTCTTTTTCCTTTTTTTTTTAATGTTTCCCTCTTTTTTCCTTTTTTAAAGGGAAATAAATAAATAAAATGAAAGAAAAAACCAAAAAGAATTCCATTCCGTTTGTATTTTCTGTAGAAGTCTTTGCCTCAGTGAAGCAAAAGCTGAGATCCCCTTGTTCCTCCATTTTCATCACATTTGCCTTCAAGCTTTTCCGCAAGTCCCACAGCAGCGTGATTTGAACTGGGTGAGCTGGCAGAGTTTGAGCTGCTTCACTTTCTCACAGTACCTTGTGGTGTCTCTGCACTCCACTGCCAAAGGGGAAACAAAAAGGAGAGATGGTGATTGAGCAGTGAAAGAAAGATTTTTTTCACTTGAAAACAATTCAAAACAGTTTTATGTTGGGAGGTCTGGCTGTGAGCATGACCTTGACTTGCCACAGACATTGAGTGGGGACTATAAGCCATTAAAGGCTCAGAGGGGAATGTGGTGGGCAGCTATTGCTTTCAGAGTGTGAGAATGGCTTTTGAAGCTGCTCCAGCACTTAGCACAGTTTGTGCACTCCAGCAGTTTGCCATCTGATGCTCTAGAAATAGTTTCATAACAGTTGTTAAACAGAAGGTGAAGTAGTAAATGAAACTGGAAACTCATTTTAGCAGAGCAGCTCAAAAAACCTCAAGGAGTCAAACACCTGGACTAGATGATCCCTGAAACTCCCTTCTAACTCTCCGTGTTTTATCCCAGCAGGCAGCTTAGTACCACACAGCACCATGAGTCCACATAGAGGACTCACAGGCTTCCTCCCTCCTCACCCCCCCCCCATCTGCTCGTAGACGTACTGTTCTCACAGGGCGTGATGTTGCAGCGCTGCCAGTTGACCGGCCGTGGCCTCCAGGAGCAGTAGTGCTCGAGCACAGGTTTGTTGGTACGGATGTGCACGCAGTCCACACGCCGGGACTGGAAGCCATAGTTTCCACAGGTAGCTGTACACACTGTCCACAAGCTGACCCTCCAGTGCACACCGCAGATGTCAGTCCAGCAGTTCTGAGTGCTCAATGGCCTGCGAGCCAAAAGGAAGGGGGCACAAGTCACTCATGGCACTGTGTGAGAAGTATGTGCCACTCAGGGCATTGTGCACTGGCTAGACCCTCAGATATTGCCAATTGGTATAGGACAACTGGAGTCAAACAACAATTTGAACTAGTGGAGAGTTTGACTCAGATATTGCCAGCCCATAAATACCACAGCATAGTGCCACTGAATAGGCGGAATGAAGGAAGTAGATTCCATTCGAACACATAGATATTTCTTACTTATTGATGCCTGTAATCAATAGCAAATTGTCCTTGTGTAATCTCTTTTTCCTTTCAGTGCAGTCTAATGGAAAAGAAATATGTTTCTATAAAGTCAACACTGACATTTATTTGAAGTTAAACAATGTTGTGCAGTCATTTTTATCCAAGTAGCACTTGTGTTGAATTGAGAGATAGAAGACTGGAAGATTTGGAAATTCACCACTTACAGAAAATGAATGTGCTCCTATACTCTCAGAGATGGCACAGTGTTTCAGTTAGGTTTCATTATGCTGGCTCTTCAGTTGTTAGTCAGCTTTTCTGTGTTTGTTTTTTTTTTAAAGTATTATTTTCTTAATTTTATTTTTATTTATGCATTTATTAATTTTTTTTCTGGGGCTCACATGAATGAATCCTGAAGTTTTGGCTTAAACCCTCTGAAGTTTATGCCACATAATTGAACAGGTTGCAGCATGGCCGCTTTGCTGCATAGGGAAAACCCAAAAGATGTCTGCTAAATCTCTGGTTTACTTATAGTCTCTCAAAGAACAGTGGTATTAACAGATATTCGTATCCTACCTTGGTAAGGCACCGCACTGATCAGGTGACACAGAAGTCCCATCTTTTGTCTGGCAAAGTATCTGTCTGTGTTGTACAGCGAGTCGTGGTCCAATGCAAGGCCCATTACACTGCGAAAGCAGAAAGTCACTTATTAGAGGTAAAAATCAACGTTCCCCTTTGATAAGACTGTTGGTGAAATAAAGTGCATATTGCCATGCAGTAACTGTGCAGCTTTCAAACATTTCCTGCAGCTCTGCACACTTTGGAGGCTGAGCACACAGTTATCATTTGTCCTACCTCACCTCTTCCAGCTATATTAAAACAGCATTTCTGTATCTGCTCTCTAGATTCATTACCCTCTCCTCTTCAATAGTTCAATCTTAAATACATCTGTAGGGCACATAAAATGCTCTCACATCATTAGCCACGAGCCTATGATCCATACAGGAAATCTCAATGCATTCCTTTTACTGTGCATTTTGCAGCTTGTACTACCAGAACTTATGAGCAAGTTGTTAATAACAAAGAACATATTGTACCAAGAAAATATTCCACCAGAAAAAAAAATAAAAAAAAGAAAAAGGAAAAGAAGAAAATTAATTATTGCAGGACAAGAAAGCAAAGCATGACAAAAGCAGCATATCTGAAATTATGCTCCAGTGATGAAGCCATCCCAAAGTATTCAGGCATATCAGTTGTACACTTGATGTTTAACTCTTCTAATTTTTTTCAATTAAATCATAATTAGCTGTGGCTATGAAGCATGTGTTTCTGTTCTTTTAAATGAAATCAACAGTTAGTGAGCAGTTTGTATGATGAGTATCTAGACATTATATTCCAGAACAGACGAAGGGTTTGAATAAAGGTGCTTTAATGTGAGGAGGAAGGAAGTTTTGTCAGGGGTGGGCTTAAGACCTCTCCTTGCACACTCCTACACACCTCCACTGCCATAGGAGCCCAGTTTCACGCTGCCACACACTCCTCACACAGAGCTTCCTTTCTGTAGCACTTTCTTCCCTCAGTGATGACTGGAAGAGTGAAATAAAATGGCTGCAAACCGAGTCAACCCCCTCGTTGAAAGAGGTGCATAGAAATGTTATTCACTGAAACGAGCAGTTCTCATCACTGACATGAATAATTTCAAAAAACAATGCGTTACACAGAGGAGGTCAAATAGCCCATGAAATGATGCTAAAAATGAAATATAAGGTAGAAGGGAAAGGAAGTGAATTCATTCTCTGTCAGTGGCAGAGCTGGCCACCTATTTTTCTGTCTTTTGGGACATGCTGATCACTAATCCTAGGTAATGTGGCTGTGGGAGTGTCACTGAGCCTCTGAGCTTCAGAGCCTAACAATTCAGTTCTGGTTCAAGGGGCTGAGCTGTACAGGACCACGTGAGACTTGAAAATGTTTGTTTTTTAAAGATAGCTAGAAGAAATACTGTCTTATGATGGGCACAGGTCAGGTGTAATAAGTGAACGCACATCTCTTTGGTAATCCCAGCTGAGCATGATGTCATGTGGCACTACATAGGTTGCTCCGAAAGTAATATCTCCTATTTAGTTCTATGGAAACCACAACAAAGAACACAATAACACTATTTGATAAAGGAAATTCTCAGCTACAGAACACTATTTTACACGTAGTCACCAACATGAGCTATGCATTTTCACCAGCAATGAAAAAGAGCCTGCATGCCCTGCTCAGTGTACATCATCTGTACAAGTGGAGGTGACTCACTGCTGCAGTCACTGCTGCTGAAACACACCACCCACTGCCTCACTGTGCTCACGTCCACTGTTTGGTCTTTGTAAATGTTCAGAAAGCATCACTGAACATCAGTGGGTGCCATTCTGTCTGCATGGAGGAATTCAGAGATACAACTTTGCTTCAAGCACACTTCCAGGTCACGCACCATTTTGTCACTGTGCCCCTCTGCCGCTATCTGTCACATGGCAACAGAATGCAATGGAATATTGGCGGGAAGATTCAACCTCTACTGCCATATCACCAGCATCCACCTCTGACATTGTGGGCCGACATAATAAAATGGAAGGCATTACTTTTTGAGCAGCCCTCTTAGATTGTCCATAATGATCTGGAAACAGTATTTTCTGTAATGATCTAAAAACAGAGATGAGGGAATTACTTTTCTGAAAGGATAATCTGTAATTTCACAGAGTGAAAATTGGACAGTTTGTTCCTTCACACGAAAGGATATTTCCATGCCTTACTCATACATGTAATACGGTAACTCAATCACCTTTAAGAGAGACATTTCTTAAATACATAGACAAGAGCTTAATGAATCTGTTTCCAACTACAGAACAATAACAATTTCTAGTATCTGAAGAAATGTCGTAAAAATCTGGTGAGACACACAGATTTGTGTATGCTATCCCAAGCAAATCTAGAGTACATGCATGGCAGTGGTTACTAATAACAAAGGCTGATTACTCTAACCTCTAACAAAATGAGGTAGCTTTTGTCACTGTTTTTAAACAGACTTACCACGTACTAATTAAGAAAAGCATGCAAAATATCTTGTGGTAGAACACTGTAATTCAAGACCGGTAATACTCTCATCAATGTTAATGTATTCTGGCATTTTAAGACTTGCCTCCTTTCTTTACCTGACTCATGATTTAAATTTGGTGCATGACTAGTCAGAATCTATGAAACTGATTTTTCTTCTCCCCTTTGAAATTGTTCATTCACTAAAAATGATGCTAAAGAAACATTATAATCTTCCTTAACCTCTAACAAAATTGGCTTCTGTGTTTTTAACCCTATCTCTCATTCATTTTGACATTCGATACCCCCCATATGGATCAGCACTTTGGAGATCTTTAGACTAAAACATGCAAGTTTCTGCCCCTCAGTCTGGCCTGGGTTCATCAGCAGTCACAGATGACTCAGTGGAGTGGAGAGAAGAGGAAGGAAAGCAGAGAGTAACGATTGGTCCCAGTTTACAATGGACTGTGTACTGGAAAGAAAATCTCATAGTTCACAGTAAGACAAAGACAAAACAAACTCTTCTCCAGATTTAAGGACATTTAACTCCAAATACCCGAAATATTTGGTATTTATGAAAAGAAACTTCAACAACTGATCACTGCAACCTCACTTGAGGTTGCAAGGAGAGAATTTAAGATCTAAATAACTGCATGAAATAATTCGAAAATGCTTTTAGCCCTCTATTTTGCATTTTGTTATGAAGTGAAATATTCTATTTTACAACTTTCTCAGGCAACATTAGAATCTTTCAGAACAGTTTTCTTGTAAACCCTCCACTAAATCTACCATAGCCATCAGCTCTCACTCCTGAAAGCTAAAACTGAAACACATTCTGTAAGTGGAAAGAGCAACTGTAGACTTAGAGAATGATATCTCCCAGACTTGTAATCTGCCTGGGGGCAGACCTGTACACTGGGGACAACAGAGGAGTCTGCAGTGGAAATCCTGTTCATAAATGGTTCTTCTGGGGACTGCCTGAAGGTACAGAAACCCGAACATGCATCCTATCAGGTACAGAGTTGAAAGAGCTAGGCAAACTAGTTGCCTTTTCAAAAGCCTGCAAAGTACAGCTTGCAGACCATAGCCTCTTATTTTCTGTCACCCCTACCTAACGCTTTGAATGAGCCTGTTTTCAGACTGTTGGCATGCTCCTTACCTGGCCCCAGGAGGAGGCCACCCACTCAACACAGGGTTGCCTGTTACAGTTCTGTGTGTCCACAGGGCGCTTGGACACTTGAGCACAGGCTTCATTGGACACTGGGACAGAGCTGCCTTTTGCTGTCAGTCGCTGACATGTCACTCGTCGCATTTGGATTCCTCCACCGCAGCTCCGTGTACATGCAGACCATGATGTTACCATCCATCTGTGAGGGACAGGCAGGAAGGTCAGGGAGCAAATATGCGTCTATGTGATAGAAGTGCACTGTCTGCAGTATCATCAGTGTCAACAGGACTTAATGTATTGGCCCAAAGAAAACCCGCAATGACTTGCATCACAGTACTGTATTCAGACCTCTATAGTAGACGTTGAGAACTGCTCATAAGATGAAAGCTGAGAAAAGAGTACATTTTTTACTTAAATAAATAAGTACATTATTTATTTAACTCTGAGGGTTCTCTGGGCTCAGAATCCACTTTTTCTTCTTCGGGTTTTTTTTTTTTTTAAAGCTTAGTAAATATTTTTGGTTCAGTCACAGTGGTTTGGCATGGCTGCTCTCACACTGCTGCACAACAGGGGACTTGACAACAGGTTGCAGTCACAGGCTACGGCCCATTTCCACTCCTTGGCAAGGAAAACTGTCCCCATAAAGCTGATGGAATAGCTCTCAGGGTATTTGAACTTACTACTAACGGAGGAACCAAGATGTTGTTAGGGCCTGTTGGCCCACTGTGTTGTCTCCCAGGAAGCTGAGATAAACCAGGAAAGCCTGAAGGTTGTGCAGGGATGGAAATAATAGTGCACAGACAGTATAGGGACCAAGGATATGTTTTTACTTTCCTCTTGAACTCCAACTGTACATTTGACAACTGAGACTAAGGCTCTAATCCTGTATTACCTGGGGTTTGAAAAATGCAGTGTAACTAATAAAAAACTCTAATGACAGAAAATCATTACCCAAATTATTTGTCCAAATTATTATGTCCAAAGTTACAAATTCTTAACAAGATCTTGCCAATTTATCACCAGGTGGAACATCTTTACGGTTGGATTTGGGAGGTACCAGTAGGAACAGGAGCGACACAACTGATTATTTACTCCCTGAGGAGATTTATGGATAAGTCAGCAGTTTGGTTCATTAAGTTTCAGGATTCTCAGCAGAAGTGTTGTATTACTGGGAGGAAAATAGTGCCCATCTCATCCTCTAATGGCAATGTTTATGACTACTTCACAAAACAGGCAATTGGTACTCTCCAGCCCTATAGAAAGGCATCTGCTACTATTCCTCAGTGTACTGCAAGTGATTAACTCCTGTAGTTACAGAAACAAGTAAATAAGCAGATATACTTCTGACAAAGAAAATAAAGACATAACTACTTTTTTCTTGCTGTTTGGTGAGGTTGAAACTGAAGTCTCCCCATCCCTCCATCATAAAGCTCTGCCCTACATTTCAATTAACTTTTATTTCCAAGCATACATCTCAACATTTTTTCAGGAACCAAGTGTGGAGTGTGGTTTGCATTAGAGTTCAGGAAAGGTATAAAAAGACATAAACTATTTCCATGGAATTTACTGCCATCACTAACGCAAAGTGCTGTTAATGAGTGCGTTTAATATTTCATCAAATCTCTTCTGGTTTCCTTCTTGTGACTCAGCTGGCAAGTCAGAAAACAGTTGCCTGCAAAAATGGGTAGGAATATATACAGAAAAGGTAAATAAACAGAACCTTGCCATACACCCAAGACACATCCAGTTTGGTAAATCAGGTTGCTTAGCAGCTCTCCTGAAATCAGACTGGGCTGCTTTTTAAAATAAATGCCAGTCTCAAATCATTCTGATGAATGAGAGCAGTTGTATTTGCTTACTCAGACACACTACGTCCACTGTGAAAATCAGGGAGAAGAAATTGAAAAAACAGAAAAATACAGAAGAAATAAAAAAAAAAATACAAAAAATATAAAACAAACAAGCAGACAAACAAAAAAAAAAAAGCCACAAATGTGGCAAATCTCAAAAAGGAGTCACTGGTTTGGAGAACTGGGGCATTTTATACATGGTGGGAATGTAGCACTAAACTGGCTTTCAGTTCAGAAACTTGGGATGTAGTCTTCTTTACGCCAAAGGGTGTGAAAGGAGGAAAGTTGCAGTGTGTTCTGTGAGGAGGATGCAGGAGAAGGGGGAAAAGATGTTGACACAGTCATAAGTCTTTCAAGCTGTTGTAACTCCACTGTGTTTACCAGTAACTGAAAAGTGAGGGATTACACGGGCAACAGATTACAAGGCAACCATGTCTCTAAAATGAGGCAGAGCTTGGTCTGACCCCCTTCATGCCCACCAAGTCCAACAGGATTTGCTTTTTTAAAAAACGACATTCCTACTGTGCTGAGGGAACTCTCAGCTATACAACTGCAGTGGCAATCCTGCTTGTTTTGACATTCAGGCAATAAAGAAACTCAGGGAAAACAACAACCACTAAGTAATTGCTAAGTCGGGCTTCTTGCCTGTTTTGCTGTTGGAATGCAGTGGTACGAATCTATAAAGAACACAAAAAACTTACGACCCTGCAGTACTTGGGTGATGAGACTCCCTTGTGTACAGAGCCCAGAACAGGCATAAAGTGTTCATCTAACCCAGGATAAGGCTGAAATTACTCAAGAGATTTCAGTCCATACAAGAGTATGTGTTGGGGCTAGATGGGTGAGGATGCTGAGAGAACTGGGCAGTGCTCTTGCAAGGCTGCTCACTATAACCTTTGAAAGGTTATGGACATTAGAGAGTTTCTGAGAATTGTAGAAAGACAGATGTTTCCCTCATTTTCAAAAATACCATGAGGATTATATATGAGGAACTAGAGGTTAGGTGGTTTTACTTTGGTCCCTAAGAAAATTCTGAAGGTACCTGACTGAGTTCTGGGAAAGAATGACCACATCTGTGTACAAGGTGAAGGCAGTGGAAGTCATACCTAGCCTTCATCAAAACATTTGACGCTGTCTCCCTTTATACTCCAACATCCAAGATGCAGTGTTATTAGTCTGGATGAGTTGAATCAAACATGGGTTGAACACTGAGGTTCACAGAGTGATGATTTTCAGGTTTTTCTTCGCCGAAAGGATGGTAGCAAACAGTGTCCTCAAGGGCTCAATGTATTACCCTGTTTGTAGTCTTGTTTGCTCACCTCTTTCTTCCCCTGATGGCAAGCCTCACCATTGGGCATACTGAGTGTTTCCACATGCTTGGGGTCACCTGCAAACTTCACATAAGTGTCATTCATCCCAAGCTCCAGGTCACTGACAGAGATAATAAGCAGGACAGGTACAGGGCTCAGGCCCAGATTTGTTTCCATGCGTCCAGACTATTAACTCTGAGGTTTTCTTTCTTCTGTTCATTTTCTAGTCATTATAATTGTAAGTGGAGAGTATGTAATTTATGCTACTAAAATACAAAGATACTATGTCAGTGCTTTTTCTCTAGTGAGGAACTAACCGTAAGGGGCCTAAAATTGTGCTGCTAATTAATAGGAGGAGGAAGACAAGCACATAAATTTCTTTTACATTACAATTTCAACACACAGCAATGTCTGAAGGATCCATTTAGGGTGAAATATTTTCTTTCATGAAGTAGAGAATAAGATGAAGGCATTGCTCCCCATCTCTCACTACCTAGGTAACATCAGCTTGTAGTGAAGCTTACACATTTATATGTCTGGTGAGGTTTGAAATGGAGATGAAAACTCAGTTTTCATCCAGTTTTCTACTTCAGTATAGAAAAGCACTCTTGACTATTCACACTATCAGGGAAGATTCAAAAGTACTGTGAAGCTGTGTCCTTTGCTAATAAAAAGTAGACAATAGTTCCTTCATTCATTTCTAACAGAATTACTGCAGGGGTAAATGCTCCTTACATACTATGTACTGTCAATGTTTCCCACAAATCTTGCTAAAAATTCCCATCTAAGTTAAGCACTCAAATTCCCTTTAGCCACAACGTTTTCCTAGACAGGCAGCAGCAAGGCTACAAGGACATGCTGTCCAGTGCAAAGAACTCTTCGAGTACATCTTGAAAGCATCTATGACATTTTAATATAATAAATGCAAACCGTGAAGGGCAGTCTCTCCTGTTGCATGCGATGGGTTGCAGGGTTGGCTTGGGCTTCTCTTTACAGTTGGATATATTGACTTCGGTCCCATCCAGTAAGCACCTCAGTTGGGGAAGCTGCACCCCTTTGTGGCCACAGGAAGCAGAACAAGCCATCAGCTTGTCTACTGACCACTGGTAGTCTGCCAAAAAGAAAGTGAGAGACATTTTAACACTTAAAAACTGTCAGTGAGAAATCCTTAGAAAAAAGAGTCAGAGCTGTTCTCCAGGATGAGGTATTTAGGCTCAGTGTCGTGTGAAGGGAACCATGTATGCAAGTCACCAGGCAATGGACAAAGAAGGAGCAGAATTACAGCTTATGTAAGGACTAAGCCTCTTTTCTAACAAATCTTGTATTTTTCTACTCAAAAGTATCAGACATGGAATGTGAATGACATTCTAAGGTGTTCAGTGGTACCAAATGACAGGGATGTGGGGCATCCCTGTGCTTATGCAAACATGGGTGGGTAATTCCCTGAGTGTTTGTGTTCGTTAGCTACCTGTGGAATAGATTCAGGAACTTCAGAAGACCATTGGAAAAGTGAGAGCAGGCACCATGGCATTGGCAAACATGTAAGCTACTGGTATGCAAACATGACACTGCAAGAAACCCTGAGAGTTGGTACGTACAGTACACATCTCTAATGTAAATTAGGTTTTTGAGTGCCTAGGGATCTCTTCCTATAATATTCAGTCAGATTTTCCAGTTAGTTCATGAAAAAGGTGTTACTAATCCTCCTGGCATTACATTCTTTCATCACTTTTCAGAAGCTCAGTTAAAATATAATTAAAACAAACATTTAAACTCAAAAAGCAAAACAGTGGTGGGAAAATATGGGGGCTGCAAGGATGACACAATGCAACCTTGTCTTTCATTTCTGTGAGACCTCTGAGACTGAGATGGAGCTGAAGATCAATGCTCACTCAGTGTATTGCCAAGCATTATAAAGACCCATCCTGCTCTAACGTGTTCTGTGAAGGACTGTGTGAGCCTTCTGGATAATCCTTATATCCTGCTGTTGGAATGACTGGATCATACCAAAGTAGAAGAATAAAAGAAAGGTGTTGCAAACTAGGTTTGCAGCATTTGTCCAAGGTTAACCCAGAGTGACGTGGGGAAGCATACACACACTCAATATGAGTGAAGCTTCAATTTATTGTTGGTTACACATCTGATTATATAGACATTTTGTTGCTAAGATTAGGTTTGCGGCACACAATCTCAAGCCACGGGATTGGTTAAAGGAAGCTTACATAAAGCTATAGTGATTAATGACTGGATAGATTACATATTGTTTTATAGAGTTACCATTCTTCGTGGTTCCCATAGCATACAGTTCTTCAGATAATGTCTAGTACTATTGAAATCAGACCAAAAGAAAAGAATGGGTTTATAAGATGCAAAAGAAAGGAATGGAAAGATGCAAAAGAAAGGAATGGGTTTATAAGATAAATCTCCTTTAACATCTGAAAGGCAAACTTTTAAACTCAAATACGTATGTTCAAAAATACAGTGTACATACTTTCACAGCAGTAATACACAGGATTAATTCTTAAACATTTATGTTTGTAAAGGGGTGTGACTTAGAGAACTCATAATTAGCTGCAGCTAAGAGTGTTATCTTCCTACAGTGTTTCTCAATTGCCTTTCTCAAAGGCAATTACAGAGATGATCTGTCCAATGGCAAAGGTGTGGTTTGTAACACTGTTGAAGTTTTTTTGTAAAAATTAAGGAAAAGTTAAATTCTTCTCCACTCCATCCCTTTCCATTGAAAAAATGAAAGCTGCATATTCTGTTACTGCTCAGTTCAGTGGCTTTGTCACCTTCAGTTAATTTCTAGGGTAAAAATAACACAGTTTATTTTTATGGCAGTTTTACAAGCAAAGGGTTTTTGAGAACTGTGTAACACTGACTTCAGAAGATTAAGGTTTCTAATCTTAGAGGTCTGATCTGTGACACCTCTGTCTCGAATTTCGGGTTAATTCAGCAGCCATGAGTATAGCTTGAATCAGCAAAACATGCTATTTGCTGAGCAGGCCAGAAATATCAGGTGTCATTCTGGGAAAGTGACACTGCAAGTGAAACCTAAGATGCTGCAAGTTTCTTGCTAGGCCTGCAAATTTATATCCATGGTGGTAGAATATCAAAACACTCATTTCCTGCTGTGCATCACAGTCTTGGCTTTAGAGCCAAGAAATTTAGGACAAGAAAGGCAATGCAGGGAAGTCAATGTCAAAAGCTTCATAGGGGAGAAGCTCAGAAATTGGAAAGTTACCTTGTATTGCCAGGGAAGTTTTTTGTAAGAGCGAACCAGCTTCATTCTGAGCAAGGCAGCTGAATTCTCCTTCAGGAGCATCACTTATGTTGAGTATCTGAAGAATTCGTCCTGCTGCAAGGAAGCGATGCCTCAGACTGAGAGGCTTTCCAGAGTAAAGCCAGGTGATATTTGGAGTTGGATGGCCATCCACAGCACAACCTAGAATAAAAGAACATGAAATAACCTTGCTGAGGATTGAACATACTGCTTACTTGAGGTGCTCAAAATAAAGGAGTCACTTGCATTCAAATTTATTCTCATTTTCTTAGAAAGAAAAATAGGAATAATATCCCTTCTCTTCAGTTGAAAAGACAGTTCAAAAAAGCCAGTTAATCAGCCACATGAAAACACTGGACCAATTTGGAAATATTTATAATCAGCCTTATAAGACTCCCATTATTTCAGATCATCCTCATTGCAGAACTGAGAAAAGTGGGATAGCGTGGCTATACACTTAGCATAAGCTCTGGAGTATGTTTGAATAACTATGGCAAACAGAACTTTTTCTCCAACAGCCCTATTCTAACCACTTTTCTTTCTTGTGTTTTTATTTTAATACATTAAAAATCAGAAGTTTTAGTTACACAAAACCTGAAATTTTTATTTTGTCATAAAAAAAGCATTGAAAAATGCTTATCTCAGTGAACAACCAGCCAAACCTGGTATCTGAAGGACAACATGACATTATATGGCTAGCATCAGAAGGGCAACTAAAATGATTAGATCCACAGCCAATTCTTTGCCTGTTGAACAAATGGAGGAAGAGCATCTGTAATTATTATTTCCTGTGGTCCTCATACCTTCTGTACATTTTACTGTTTTCAATGATGAACTGCACACACAAGAAGAACTGTGAGACTTGTACATCAGTGGAAAAATTTAGATGTTACCTTACGTGCCTGGAGGAAAAAGAAATATCTTGACAATTACTGTGATGCAACCTATCCAGATCAACTGCAGAGATGGGGAGCCAGAAAAGCCACGTGCAAAGGAACCAATTTGCTATTTGGACTACTTGTGACTTAGGCTGTCCTTGCATCTCCACGCACTTCACTGATACGTAAAAGGTCTGGCTAAGTTTCTATGAGCAGAATGTACACCGGTTGTTAATTTGTTGTACTGTAGCTTTATGCTACTGTGTTTAAACTACTACTTATGTATAACAAATTACTTTTATCCTTTCATGAAGCAGTGTGCTGGTTAGATAAAACTGCTGTGTGAGGCTTGTTCACTCTGTATTAAATACATATTACCAAGGGCAAGAAGTCCCCAAGCAGAAGGTGTATAATACATACAGCAGGCTGTGCAATTGCAGTGGCAGTGTTTTCTTGGCAAAGAACCAATTAATGCAGCAAAATCTTAAAACAAACAAACAAACAAACAAACAAACAAATAAATAAAAGAAGAAAAAGGAAGATTGAGAGAGTGCTCATTGCTCACAGTGGCCACTTCTCGTCCCTTGTTCTCTTTTTATTTAAAAGGATAATGAGTCTTTGCTATTTGTTTTAATTTCCTTGGCAAGGTCTAATGCAGTTTTACCCTTGGCAGTTCTCTTTCTAATGCTATGCTTCCTGGCCACAGAGACACAGATTTCTTTGCTGACCTATTCCTTCTTCCTGTATCTGTAAGCTCTCTATTTTTTCCTGCTATGCTTCATTTTACCTTATTCCTTTTGTCCTTTTTGAGTACTTAAGCCTTTTCCTGCTCTTGTTCAGAGAAGCAACTCATCCAGTTTCCAGGAGATACTCATTCTTAACAAAATGAGTGATGTGAAAGGTATCAACCTAACTGGTTTATTGGTTTAAGGTTGCCTATGATAAAAGGAAATGAAAATAAGGGAATACTCAGAAAATGGACCAACTGAACAATAAGTAAGTGTATGTATGACTTTTCCCTCTGGTACCCTAGTTATTCTTTTTTTATAGTTTGCTTGTCTTCTAAGAGAATTGCAGGGATTTCCACTGATCAGTACATTGTCATGACAACTGACAGAGTTGCTGTGAATTCAGTTTTACTGTTGGCATTTGCAAACAGTCTACACAGGGTAAACGAAGAAAGCAGAAAGGTCAATCTGATGTTAAATGCAGAGGAACTGAAATTGACTTCAGTAGGCAACTAATTGTAGTTTATGCCTGTTTTTCTTTTAAAAATGTTACTGCCAATCAAGTCAGTATGGTCTTTCTTTTACTATTTCCCTTGTTTACATATTGTTTCTTCTTTCAAAATAAGCATATAACAATACTAGCTAAAGCAACAGCCAGTAATCAGTGATAAGAGAGGAAGAAAAAAAACACCACAAAACAACAAAGTCCCTAAGTATGTCACACCAGTGAGTAATTATTACATTTTTTTCTTTGACAATAAAACTTTTCTAACACCTGTGAGACCCATATATAATGGATACTCCTTATTTTTGCATGCAGAACAAGAATCAATCACAATTTGCAAGCAAATTTTCCTACGTTTCCCACATGTATGAACACGTAAGATATGGGATAATGTTTTATGCATATCAAGTGAGAGTACAATAAAAAAAATCTTCTGGTAATATCCCTTTCTTATCTCACAGGAATAATTTTAATGCAATTTAGTGCATATTCACTACACCTAATCTCTATTTCCACCCATCCCTGTCAACATCATTGGCTTTTTCCTTCCGAAGCTTAACAAACAGCCTGAGAAAAAAAAATTGGCTTTATTTCCAAACAGACCAACTGTTGCAGACTGTTAGTACATCAGGACCCTTGGGGAAGTAAGGAGAAAAAATCTGGGGGGACTAATTCTGAGCAGCAAATCTTGTGGCATGAGAGGGATCTTCTCCTTCAGCTCTTCTTAAAGAAAGAAAATACTGCCTTCAACCTCTCTTTCAAAGACTTTCATGACTGAACTAATTCAGAGTCAGGATGAATTAGTCACAAATGTGCAAAATCTGGAGAAACAGATAGAAATCTAATATGAATTACATCATTTAGTTGGAAAAGTGTTATTATTTTGAGATAACAGAAGGATATTGGGAAAGGAAGAACATTTCACAACAATGCAAATCATGTCTTGAGAGGAAAGAGTAAACACAGAGCAAATGAAATTCAAGTCCCTGTTACACCTCTGCAATGCTCACTGCATGACTGTAGTCATAAAGGCTCTGGGGTACTTGGCTAATGCTAATGGAACACAATCTGTAGCATGTATATGTTCATTACTCATTTGCAGACTTAAATTGCAGAAACATGCATGTGTTAATGTTACTGACTCTAGAATTTCTTTTATAAGCCTGCTAAATTAAGTCGGTAGAATTGTATGGAGGCAATGGTGAAAATGTCAAATCATGCAGTTGCTAAATACAGTTTGTAATAAAAAGAAAAAGAATACAGAACTGTTTCAAAATCCTTAAAATTCTTAAAATATATTTTTATATGCATAAAATAAAATTATATATTCTTTTATTTGTCATATATTTGTCTGACAAATAGTTCTGCTTTACTACTGATCTGCTCATCAATCACAGTCTTTATTAAAGATGGACCCTGAGCGAAGACTTCAAGTTGAGATGAGGAATTTTCTTTGAAATTTGAAATTTCTTTAAATGAATAAGTCATGCCATCTGTGCTCTGGTTAGCTTTCCAATTGCAGCCCTGAACCTGCTGTAATGTACCTTTTCCTTTCTGCCTGCAATTGACCAACACACAGTGAGGATGTAAGCATTCTCAGGGCCGAGCCAAGTGCCCGTAGTGGAGCTGGAAATCTAATTCCAGCCTCTCAGATCAAGACTTTCATCTTGGGAAATTATTTCCTATTTAAGAGATAGGCTTCATTAGAAGCCTGGATATAAACACACACTGTAGCACGATGTCTGGATTCATCAGTGTTAACATTCAATATATGGTTGTACATTAAAGTTCAGTTTTATGCCCTTACTCTTCATGGGTGATCTCTCCATGCAACTTGGGATGTTTGATCTGCATTAGTTTGGAATAATTTGATTGAATGATAAAAGTCATAGCTGATATAACTTAGGTGACTAAAATGAGAAATGCATTTATACCTATGTTAGTAAACCTAAATTGCACAGAGCTGCTGGAGTTCAGGAAGCATTTGGACAATGCTTTCAGACATAGGGTCTCAGTTTTGGGTGGTCCTGTTTGGAGCCAGAAGTTTGATTCCTGATGATTCCTGTGGGTTCCTTCCAACCTGGGACATTCTCTGATTCTTTGAACTTTTAAAAATGCCAACAAAGCAAATGCAGCTAAGGTAAGATATTGTCTGAAAGTCTTAAAATACCTATGCAAAACCTGATTTGCTGAAGTGACAAAACTAAGAGATAAGCCTTCGCAGTTTTTCTTAAATGGTAAAGATTTCCCTGATAGACAGTGTAAATTTTACCTGACGTTAACTCAGGTTTTATGCACATTACTTCTCCATGCTTTCATACAGTGGGCAAAAGAAAACTCACAAAGGGTAACATGATCCTAGAAATCACCCAAAAAAGGATTAATGTTAATACAAGTATAACCTTAGTTTTTAATAAAGCAAGACAAATGACATTAATTTATGCTAGACAAGGAAATACATGTATTCAGAAATAAGGCAATTCAGTTGATGACAGTAGCATTTAGAAAAAATGAGGTGTTTAAAATAACTGTCTAGGGCTCCAAAGGAGCAGTTGAAACTTACTACATTAAACATATGACATGGATTTTAAACTGTTTTCAAAACATCTAAATTAGTTACCCAATGCCACACATGTTGTTGTTATTAGATATCATTTACATAGCATTGTAAATTTACACTGTATTCATGAGAAATTGAGCTAGACCCATTCCCTACCCAAGAGAAGTTGTAAAAATATTCCCAAATATACAGCTACATGGTGGGCCCATTAAAAAAGCAAAGGAGTTTTCAAGCTCTAGTAAAGCAGCTTGTTTTCTAAAAAAACTCAGAAAAGTGGAATCATACACATTAAAATCTTGTAGCACTAAGGATTTGGGTGAAAAAAAAATTAGAAATGGTACATGATGAAACTAAAGCCTGAGAGTGGACACAGCCTGCTGAAGTGTCCTCCTCAGCTAACTGATGGGTTTATTCCACGCCCGGCAAAAACTGAAAAGGAATATACTTTGGATGAAATTCTCCACTGCTGATACTGCTCCAGGCTAACTGCACAACCACAGTTGCAGGATAAAAAGAAGGCTTAAAACAGTCACAGGGAGCAGCAGCAGTGTACCACAAGGAATTATCTAGGAGACAGCACAACACCATTACCAGTCCAAGCTCTGAAGGTCTATTTTATTGATCTGATAACTTGCTGCATCCTGAGATTTCAGAAACTCAAGAAACTTACTGTGGTGCAAGAAAAATAATAAACGCAGAGCAGAGAAGGTGGAGGACAGATAAGTACAGGGAAGACAGAGGAGGCAGCACTTTAATTATTACCTTTATAGAGATGTAACTTACATAGGAATTTTTAGTCTTATGAAGTAATGTTTTCAATTGCCACAAAAATGGAAGGGGATGGAAAACAAGACTAACTGGGCAGAGGATTCCATGGGTATACGTGGCACTTTAGCACAGTGAAAATACGATAAGCATAAAATAAAGTTTCCCAAAAAACATACTCTAGTGTTAGAATCGCCTCTCAAACATGACATTCACTTTATTACAGAGGGAGAGGAGAAGGAAAAAATGATGCAGCGGCATAATAACTTCATAGATAGTCATGATTTTATCTGAGTCTTATTGCACAACTTCCACAGCTGCCTGTTTCCTTAGGGGAGTACAAACACTGATTTTCTATTTACTGACATTTTATGCAGATTGTAACTTATTTTAGACTACTACATTCAATTTCAAAAACCTAGGAAAATTTATAAGAGGTTCAAGGTAGGGAGAGGAAGGGGTATACGGAACATAGGAAAATTATTGATGTTTCAAAAATATTCTTGCACGAATAAAGCAAAATAAAATATTGCAGAAGATCAGTTATGTTCATCCGGTTCACTTACTGCTTTTCAAAGTGATTTTGAATAAAAATCAGTGTTACGTTTACAGATGTTATAGCTCAAAAGCAAGACACACAGTAGTAAATAACAGCACTGACATTTTTGGCTCTGCTGGCAGAGTTCAGCCATGAATGTGGCACTAGTTTGAGCAGCTCCTTCTTCTAGGCAGCCAGCTGCACAGCACTTCACTGACAAAACAATCAAAATCATAGGATCATATGTAGAACACCCTGGAAATAATGCCTCCCATTTATTTCCATGAAACTACAACAAAGAGCAGAATAACACTATTTGACACAGTATATTCTCAGCTACAAAACACTATTTGTCTACATAGTCAACTCAATTACCTATGAATTTTCTTCAGCCATGAACAAGAGTCTGAATGCTACTATCACTCCATCATAAAAAGCCACATAATTGGTTAGGTATGATCTGCCCTCAGTGAAGTAGCGCTGGCTGTCTCAGATCACCTTGTCACCTCACATGTGCACATTAGAATACCTTCCTGAAGCATCTGTTCCATGATCTTCCCAGATACAGGGGTGAGGTTCACCCGCCTACAGTTCCCTTGGTCTTCCTTACTCGCTTTCTTCAAAATGGGAGTGGTTTC
Organism: Callipepla californica brunnescens; assembly: GCA_023055505.1. Taxonomy (NCBI): domain Eukaryota; kingdom Metazoa; phylum Chordata; class Aves; order Galliformes; family Odontophoridae; genus Callipepla; species Callipepla californica. Next base: position 2,530,089 of record JALIRH010000025.1, read on the forward strand.
CATTTTTTTAGACACAAGGGACTTTGCCTGACAGCTATGATGTTTGAATATGATAGAGAGTGTCTTGGCAACCACACCAGCCAATTCCTTCGGGGTCCTGGGATGCGTGTCATCGGACCTCATCAGCTTATACACATTTAGACTCATGGAATCGTCTCTGACTTGTTCTGCTTTTACAGTGTGAGGGATTTTGCTTACCCAGCTCCTACCTAGAGGTTCAGGGATGTAAGAGATGCGAGAAGCCTGACTGACAGTAAAGACTGACGCAAAGAACTTGTTGAGTACCTCATCCTTCTCTATATCTGCTGTCACTGGTTTTCACCTGTAATTTATTAGAGGGGGTTCACTCTCTTCCACCTTTCTCTTCTGACCAATGTACCAGAAGAACCCCCCTCTCATTATTTTTCACATCCCTTTCCAAGTTCAGCTCCATCTGTGCCTTGGCTTTCCTTGTCCCATTTCTGCAAGTATGGACAACATTCCTATACTCTTTCCACGCTACATGTGCCTGTTTTAAGTCAGTTCTTCTGTTCTAGAGAACTAGACTAAAAACTCTACTGAACTTCATGCCTCAGCTCTAATGTAGTTGGTCCTTTCAGTGTAAGCCATTCATTCATCATGAAAAACTGGTAGTTGAAAGTAAGATGGCCACTAAATTTATTCTGCTTTCTGGGGTATTTTATAACTATCTAAGTGACACTGCTAGAAAATAGGGAAAATAAACTGTTATTGGAAAAGGAAAATGAGAAGGAACTACTGTTCCTGGTGACTGAAATCCTCTGAATTTTTCAAGTAAAATGCAGTTTTCAGGAATAGCTTCACCTCTAAGTACTGTAGATATTTGCAAGACAAGAATTTGTAGTCCAGCTTTTATGCCTTCTGAAATGGCAGTGAAATAGCAGCTAACTGTCTGGTCACTGGGGATAATGCATAAAACCTGCTGGTCCAACTGAGAGTTAAGAAGGAAAACTATAAGCAGTGGAAGTGGGGATCATTGGCCTGGGAAGAACATAAGGATGTGGTCTGGATATGCAGGGATGAAGACAGGAAAGCCAAGGTGCAGATAGAATTGAACTTGGAAAAGAATGTGAAAAACAAGATGGAATTCTTTAGATACATTGGGCAGAAGAGACAGGTGAGGGAGAGTGTACCCCTCTGGTAAATGGAAATGAAGTGCTGGACTCCTCAGACATGGCCTTGTTTTGATGCTATAACTTGGCACAACACACTAGCCTGTACCTTTCTAACTGATTGGTTAGCCCAGTCCATGACGAGTTTTTCAACAGAAAATATCTCTCAGGAACTTTCATCAGGTTTTATTAAAACAGGCCTCAAATTCAGCTCAATAAAACTCCAATGAAGGTGAAAGAGATAAATCAAGAAGGAAACTGGCTAGCTACTTCAGTATAAGATTTATGGAGTCTTTTCACTTGAAGTGGAAGGTCAGGGTACAGTGAAACATGGACAAATGAAATTAGTGCAGAGGTTATGCACAGGCAGTGCAAAACACCCTTGGCAGTCCAAGCGCTGCTTTCAAAGAGTAAAAAATCCACACAACTACTAAAGATTTCTCTGTAAACATGAGAGGAAATGGATGAAACAGGAATAGGAACCAGTCTTACAATAATGACTTCAGTAATACTTACTCAAACTGCTTTATTCAATGCTAAGAGTAACTTCAGATATTCCCCCCAATAACAGTGATTATGCTGCGGTTTTTGTACACGTGGAAACATAATCCAGAGCTGTATGCTAAAAGCTACTGCAAATGTATGCAGATGTCAGTGCTGGGGAAAAGTAAACACTACAAAACTGAAAATATAAATAGAAAGCCTCTCCTATGAAAAGAAAATCTTAAAATTAATTATTACTAAATGTTAGACAAGGTGTTTGGGAAGGTACAGATACCACAGCTTTAAACACTGAAGCCAGCGACAGAGCCTTTGCTGGAGAACTCATATACTTATCTCAAAAAAATTAAGATTGTAATGAAGCCGCTTTGACCAGAATTCAGAATACATATTAACAAGGCTACTGGAGAAGCTCTTTGCCTGCCTGAGCCTGACAGCAGGGGCTGAAGATCAGTGTGACAAGTTTTAAAATAAACGTTCTGAACTTCAAAAGAGGATAAGATTCTCTCTGCAAACAAACTGTGTCCACAGATATGAAATGAGTTTACAGCACTTAACAGGGAGACAGGGATGAGAAAGCTACGTGAAAGGCAGAAAAAGATGGTGAAAACAAGAATAACATTTCACCGGGGATTATATCCTTATATGGCTTTGTACACACGTGGGTTATGTGATAAAGGAAAATAAAACGAACAAGAAGTAAAAGAGAATTTGTAAGAGAAAAACCAAAGTCAAAGCTTCAAAAAATGTTCTGGAGAAGAAGGACATACAATAATACAGAGTATGAATAGCAGACAGTCAGAGAAACTGGTACATAAATGTAGAAGGAAAACTAGAACCTCATTCTTCTCTTAGATCAGCTGATACAACAGTTTTCCATGTCCTGTGTTGAACAACATTGCCAGCCTCTCGGGTCAGATTCTAGTTACAGAGTGTTATTAAGTGTGGCACAGAGGAGACATTATTCTGCAGGCAGCTTTGGGAGATAATACTAATAATAAGAAGACTGACATTTTTTAATGAATTAAAAAAAAAAAAACAACTTTCTGAGTTCTGAAACAATTTGACAGTGATCATGACTGCCAATGGACTGTCTCAATGCTCCATGGCCAGACAACCAGAAGGCTGCACAATGTAATCCTGTAACTTAAAAGGACTTCTTTAATCTTGAAAAAAAAAGCCAACAAACAAACCATAAAGCTTACCTATTATAGCAGAACTCCCTGGACTGACGGTCATTTTTGTTCCTGAAGGAGAGGTCAACACTGAAGGAGGGCTGGTCCCAGTGCTGGAAAGCACTGCGGTCAAGTTTTCTAGGTAAGGAAGGGGTCGTGGAGGCTCTGGTAACAGATTAGGACACTGAAGTGATGAGCAACACCATAGCAGAAAACATCTCAAGGACAGAACAAAAAACATTAGTACTGATTGCTGTGCTAGTGGCCCTGCTGCAACATTATTTCAAACAGCAAAGAGCAACTTCGGGCAACTACTACTAGAGAAAGTATTAAAACAGCATCTAGATCAATATGACCAGAAAATAAGAAAAAAATCTGTCTAAAGGCTTCCACTGCATTCTGTTTGTCTGACCTTCGTTTGTAAGGAGTGAATCAGGAGATACAATCGGTTGGAAGAAAGGGCAAATATATACAGCACAGAAGCTACATAAATGTCCATGGCAGTCAGTGTAAAACTTTTTAAATGTCTACTACAAACTGGATCAAACCTTGATTAAATACATTTAGACCCCTGCCAAATCCTGTGGTATACTTAGGCAGAGCTCCAAAGGACTAAAAGCTCAAAGAGCTCATGAGGATCACTCCACACTGAAAACTGCAGGATTTTGTCATTCTGCTAGCTATAACACTATTTAAAAAACTGACTGTGCTGCCTACCATTCCCAATTCTTTTGTCATAGAAATTACAGAATATTTAAGCGAATAATGGCTTCATTGCTTTTCAACAAGACCACAGCACAAACTGAGCAAGATTTCTGTTGCTGAGCGCACTCAACATCAGAATTACAAGTTGTGGATGTCTGACCTATTTCTTTCCATCAAGAAACAAAAAAATGTGATTTACCTGAAAGCATAAGCAGGTTGCATAACTCAGAGTAACTTTGCATCCTTAAAAATTATGCCATTTATAAAAATCAGGAAAGTATTTAAAGTTCACGTGGAAATTCTAATCTATAGTCTGAAACCTAGCTGATATTTTTTTGCAGAATTTTTCAGACTGACTTTCTAGAGCCATTCTGGATTCATAGTGAAGTCATACGAATACTATTAAAGGAGTTTCAGTGTTATCTGTAAAACTGTCAGAAAATCACTTTAGTGCTTTTTCTGCAAGCTACTTCATCTGTAGGACCTATGACCTCCAGTCATGAGAAACAAGAGCTGTATTGGATGTTTTGATGGTTTTGTAAGGGTAGCATGGAGTAGGTTTCAGAGCTTGTCACTTCAGTGTGAAATGTATGTCAAATGTATGTATTTACATGTCTGGCTGGATCATTCATCTGGCAGTCAAGGAGAAATGACTGAGTTGAGGTATTAGGAAAGGAAAGCCCTTTCCCACATGCTCAGTTACCACCAGGTAATGCTCCTACCCATACTTCATAGCTGACATTGCCTTTTCAAACCACCCAGAATGGCTTTACATTTGTTATTTAGAAACTCAAGAAAAAGTAAACTTCACCATTTACTGAATTTGGGAAGTGATTTTCAAAAGTGCACTGTGTTTATGCACCTGTTTGGTATAAAATGGGTCAGTACCACAGAGTACCAGAAATGCTGCTCAGCAAAGCATAACACTTAACAGCAAAAAAAGCCACATCATTCTCATTTCAAGAGAGTCACTTTAAGAAATTATTAATAAAGTCTTCTCTTCACCATCAAGTGTGAAAGAATGAAACTGAATATTGCAGCCCTGGGAGGCATAGTCCTTAGCTTGAAACATCTTGCCACTCTGCCATCCCTTCTTCCCATATCCTCTGAGTAATTTTGAAGGCTAATTAGGCCATCAGCTATATTCCTACAGCTTCACAAGCAAAATACCCTGGACTTACCAAGAACCAACAGCTGGGAGCTTTCAGTCACCTCCCCACGTAGATTGGCTGCCCTACAGGAATATAACCCCTGATCCAACAGAGAAACATTTGTAATTAGCAGCAGCCCATCATGCAGGTGGTGTGCAGGGGACAGCTTGACCTTATTTTTAAACCAAGTAACTTCCGCTTCAGGAACACCTGGGAAAACATAGACAACACATAACACATCTAAGATACAGTGGTTGCTGAACAGTGTCATACAGACAAATTGTTTAAGATAGAACCATTAAAATATGCTTTTAACATGACTCTCAACTGACATTTTTTGCAGTTCAGGACTGACTAGACAGCTTTTACATAGTCTTCATTTTTAATACTCTAAAGCTGGACAGGTGAACTCTGAACTCATCACTCTTATAAGCAAGTCAGTATTGGATGAGATAAATAAGTCTAGTATCTAGCCTAGTAGTCTAGTTTCCAACAGCAGACATAAGCTAGTGACTCAGGAAGACTAAGAGTACATACAGTGCTTCCTGCTCTTGCTCTTTCAGCCTCTAGCAATTTCCATTTTAGGAACTTCCTTATCCAGAAAGCATTTTCGTGCATTTAGGAGCCCTTCATGGATTACTCTTCTACGAATTATTCTAGTCTTCCTTTTTGAACTTAGGCAAACAATTAGCTTTTACATCTTCAGAAATGCTATTTCACTAGTCTAGCCAGGAGTGTTCAGAGAAAAAATTGTTGCATATTCATAACTTATCACAGGAAAAATTGCTTCTTTTAATGTGCTTTTAATGTGCTCTTTAATGTGCTGTGATGAGTTCATCGCTATGTGGTGTCGTCTTGTAGGAAAGGGCTAGCTCTGATACAGGCTAGCAAGACTGCTGGTCTTGAAGCAGAGAGTATTTTCTTCATGTAGGGATAGCACCCTCAATTTCTTTGCGTACTAGATATGGTAATTCAGTGTAAAAAAATGGTTTAACTGGAAATTTTACTAGGTAGTATATATGTGTAAACTTGTTCTTTGGAGTAAACATTTACTTTATGGATCCAGGGCTGTATGGAGCAGCATATCACTCATCCTGGTAACTGCTGGAGCATATGATATCCCATTTGCTTCAACTTCTGTAAGTGGGAGGCACCTAATCTCTTTTGCATGAATGTGTAGGTTCTTTTTGTGCTTACTGTAGAGTAAGGGCATGCTTACAGGCAGGTTTTCTTAAGTATATGTTGTCCACTTAAATTTTTTCCTGCCGTATTTAAAGCAACAGATTCTTCTGTACACTGCCAGTACCTTACTGGTTGTACATCCACATCACAAATCAAAAGCCAATCTATTTGTCAGTTCTGCAGCTCTGGCACAAGAGATACTTTTGTCTGTGCTCACTATGAATGACCACACATTTGTCTGTGTTTGTAGTGACTGGCTGATTGGAGGTTCCTCACTAAGCATGTGCAGATGGAAGTGGGAAAGGGAGTTTTTCCCTGTTCTTCCACATCAAAGCATTCCAGCCTTTTTTCCACCTCTCCCAGAATTACCTGTGGACTCTGCCAAGACATCTGGAATGAGTACATCTGAGCTTGGCAGTCAGGAAGGTCTGTAAGGGCAGAGTGTCTCATCCACATTCAGAAAGTAGCAGGAAATAGACTGTAAAAAACTGCAGAATTTTTCTCACCTTTGTCTGAGGGTGAATAACACACACCAATCTGGACTTTTCAAAGGTATTAATCATTTCTGTCTGTGATGCAGTTTTCCAAATGCTTACCCTTGTTTATGTTTTCTGTAACACAACTTTTTAAAAGGGCTGGTCCGCTGGCTTGTTTCTGTACTCTCAGCTGGGAAAGGACCAGAGCACAGCTCTCCATCTGGCTGCTACTCTTTGACCTATGTGGCATGGGTGGGCCGACCACCACTTAAAATCTCGCTCTGATTTATTCCAGAGCATCCAGGCAGAGTCCTCAGGGGAGTTTAGAGGACTGCTGGATAGCAAACAACACCAAACCTTGAGGTGTTTCAAGCCCATGTGTTTACTGTGTTTCCATTGCAAGCAAAGGAAGTTTAAGAGGTGTGTTCTAGAGAGACAAGGAGAGAAACTAGAGACTCTTCCAGTTCTGCAGCCCCTGAGTTGGAAAAGCTCTCCTATCCCAGCACTCTTCCTCACAGTGCCACACTAGAGAAGGGATGAATCACTCTTTCTTGCAGTTTGATCTAGGTATGGTGCACTGAGTTTCATATTGTGGCTGTTGACAAGCTTTGTCATGGACGTATAATGAATCAATAACAGGTTTATAAAAGTGAGATTTCTTTAGTTTGCCCCAGAGCTTTTCTTTCTTTTGTTCAAATGTGGAGAGTTTCTAAGTTCTTGAAAATAAAGGAACGTAAGTGGAAACAGTAGAAGAACAAGGGGGATGAGGAGTGCCAAGAGGTGTAAAGTAGGAGGGAAAGGGACATTGAAAACTGAAGATTACTGTCCCCAGGAGTAGGGACTTAAAGTAAATAAATAAAGTCAGAGAGACAGACAAACTAATCTGTTTGTTGTAGACAGCTGCTCAGATAATTTTAATCCATAAAGGCAGATTCTTCTCTTATTTACTTCTCTAGGAGAGGAACCAAGAAGTTAAGAGTAAAGACCACTTAATTTCTGTTCAGTTTATGAAAGATGCATTATACCTGTATGATATCTGCCACCTCTAAAATAACACTTCTCTGACTGACGGTGTACAAAGGGTTTTCTTCCTCTGTTTTTAAAGTGAAGTTCCTACAGCAAACATAAATCAACCAGTACTATCTTCCCACAGTGTGGTTTAAGGAATGTAAAAAGTGCTCTATGTGTCAGGGAGCAGCAGACTCATCTTCCATTGTGCTTCTACCCCTATACATATAAGCCTCACATATTTCAAGGCAAGAATTGGAAGGAGCCTGCACAGGCACGAGCAAATTCATTGTTACAGAGCACTGCCACAAGGGGTAGCAAGAGCATTTCAATCATTTTTGCTGGGTAATGGTGAACAAGAAGGGACAGAGACTGAGTGCGTCCGTTTTACAGAAACAATCACAGAGAATGAAAGTTTGAGAGATGCCAGATGGAAACAAGCCTCACTTCGCTGGGCAAGTAACCCATTACGCAGTTAATCATCTCCCAATATTTATTTTTCTTCATCTTTTCCTTCCATCACTGTACACACATACTGCACAACAAAGGCTACCTGGAGTATGTCAGAAGTAGAAACATGCTTATCAATCAGAATGATTTTGCTAAAACATGAGATTCTGGGAAAACAAAACATAACAACACAATGATCTAGCAGTGATGACTTGTCTTCCATGAGATAGTATTCTGACATATAGTAGAATCTAGCACACCTGAGGAACAGATACGAACCAAGAAAAGGTTCAACAAATATGAACCAAATATGAAGCAAGAAAAGAACTAGAAAAATACAGTGTCCAGCGTACAAATGAAACAAAGAAGAAATGAATGTCTAAGAGAGCTGTAAAAACTGAAGGATACACAGGGAAGGATAGTGATCCTTCTCTGGAGATATTCAAGACCTGCCTGGATGCCTACCTGTGCGACCTGGTGTAGGGAACCTGCTTTGGCAGGGGGGTTCGACATGATGATCTCCTGAGGTCCCTTCTAACCCCTTCAACTCTGTGGTTCTGCGATTCTGTGATTTTAAATCACTCTTTAAAATCTGTTCTGATTCAACAGTAGCTAATGATACATGATGCTCTACAGATAAGTGCCTCTATTAGAAGTTGTATGGCTTGAAGAATACCATGGGGAAATGCCCTAAGAACATGGTCTTTTAAACAAAATTCTCTTTTCACATCTAATTCCATTGTCAGTAACAGTTAGGGCATGACAGATTGAAGTTTCTGGTATACAAGTGAGTAACTCCATGCTTTCAGTGTTGAAGTCAACAAGAAGCTTCCTAGTGACACATGATCCACATCCAATTTGGAAGTGAAACTGAAATTGCATTTGAATCACCCCAGAAAGACTGTTGCTTTTATGAAAATTGGTGAAAATCCTAAAGCATCTGCAGAGTTGCCTATGATGAAAACTCTGATGGGTGCTCCGTTAGGTTGAATTTTGGAGAAATCTGAGCTTTACCATAATCACTTAAGACAGAATTGAAGGAGTTGGAAGGGACCTCAAGTTATCACCGAGTTATGTTTTAAAAATAACATTTCACCTCCGCAGGTGAACTGGCAAATTCATGATAAATGAAACAAGTCTGATCTTTCAAGCTTGGAGAAAACCACACCATTTTTCTATATAGCCAGAGAACAGTTTGATTCCAAGATAATACAGATAACAAGCAAATTAATCTGATTTTTTTTGCTTTCCCTTGTCTTACAATGAATATCTATAAATCTCAGACCATAACATAGATCCTGACAATGCTTATGCCTTTTTCAAGAAGTTACAGAGCAATAGAAAATTTTTTCTTGTGCTTTGGAAATGCTCATTGTCAGTGCCAGTAGCCACACAGAGGTCTCAAGAAAAAGCATTAAACTTAAAATAACAGAGTGGAGAAGAGTGGAGTGGAGTGGAGTAGAGTGGAGTACAGCAGAATAAAATAAATAGAATAGAATAGAATAGAATAGAATAGAATAGAGTAGAACAGAACAGAACAGAACAGAACAGAACAGAATTAGAATTCAGTTGGAAATGACCTATGTAGATCAGCCAGTCCACTTGCCTGTCCACTTCAGGAGCTAACCAAAAGTTAAAGCATGTTATTTAGGGCATTGTTCAAATGCTTCTTGAACACTGACAGACAAAAGTCTTCAATCACCTCTCTATGAATCCTTTTCCAGTGTCTGACCACCTTCAAGGTAAAAATAAAAATTCTTAACATCCAGTCTGAACCTCCCATGGCACTGTTTTGTGGTGTTTGCATGTGTTCCATCATTAATTACCAGGAAAAAGAGTCTGGCAAAGAGATGTTTGCATGTGATACATTATCATGAATCATATTGCTAATAATTAAACAGGAATTCGTTTAATTAGTGAAAAACAAGACACACAACTGGGAGAGAGGAAGTACAAATTCTATTCTTGACTTTGCCATCTATGCTGTGACCTTGTGGAAGTTTCTTGACCTCTTCCATTTTACATGTGTGTGAACTTTAGTTTCACACACATGTATAATGGAAGAGAATGGAAATCAGTCTGAATGCAATAGAGCATTTATGAGCAGAGGACAACAAGACTACTGCACTTATTCCTTCATGAATCACTGGAAAAATGATCATGTACTTCTATTTCATTAATCTCTCTGAAAGAAATTAATACATTGAGATCCTAGTCTACTGCTTGCTCAGTTATCACGCATACTTTGCTGAAGGATAGATTACCAAACACTCTTGTATGTAAAAATGTGGGTAGTGGTGTTTTTGGCAGCATCTGAAGAAAGAAAACTCACAACCACTCTGTTAGGTAAGAAGAAAGTAAAGTAAGCAGTAAGTGTGAAGAAAGCAGGACATTTAAATGTTTGTAGTGCAGGTGCTTACTTGCAGTCATCTGAAGTAGCTGCTAGATGATGAACAAAAGCAAGAAACTTCATAGCAGACGTTTGTGCAACACCGAACATGTCTCTCTTTGTCTCTCTTTTCTAAGCTTCTTGCTGCTTGTTTTTCTGACTCTACTACACATGAAAGAATAACGAACTAGAGGACTGACCCTGGGTATTTTGAGGTTTACCAGGTCTCTCAGTGTACTTGGAGAGTTCCACCAAGGAGGAAATGAATCAGACCTGATTCTGTACTCTCCCTAAACACTCTCAACAGATAGGATGGCCAATCTGTTTTGTTGCAACCACAACAAACTTTCTATCTCTGACAAAGAGACTTACCATTCTGCCCCAGACTAATTTTCTTAGGACTCTATCTACACTTTTCTTGATGGAATTGGTAAAAAGGAGGGCAAATTCTATGCTATGAGTTACTGGAAGCAGAGAAATTTGTCTGAGTCCTATGAAGATCTTGTGATTTAACAGAGCTTGTGTTGTGACCTGAGACAACAGTTTAGCAAGGAACTGCATAGAAATTCATGGCTGAAAGTGTGGCGCATAAGACCAAGTCACTTCTCACCTGCAACCTGGCAGCTAATGGTAACATTTGTTCTCTGGACTGTTTTCACTGTGCTTCCGATATCGGCAGTGACAGCAGGCAATTCAGTGTTGATCACAGTAGCTCTTGATGCCTTTATGAGCGGCTTTCCTGAATAAAAGAAGGACCACAGTTTAGCAGACTCAACATACAAGATGCACAGTACAGATGGTCTGTACACTCCATGAAAATAGCTGCACAGGATAGTATGGATAAGGGACAGTGCTGGCTTATGAGCCTTCCTACTGTTCGTAATATAAAAGCATTGAATTCCATCAGAAAACCTGAACTGAGAGAGGAAAAAAAGAAAGAATACTTAGTGCAGAGAAAGAAGAGCATTAAAACCATGTGGACACGTGAGAAACAGCTGAATCAATAAACATCAGTACAATTGGAACTATAAGATGTTTGCCTGATGCTGCAACCAAAATACCACCATTTGCCAAAGGCCAAACATAGGTTGACAAAGAATCTTGAGAGGTGGCTAAAGGAACATTAATAGTGTAGGAGGTGAGAGAAACACATAAGCTGTTTCTACACATCAATGATGTTTTCTTTAACTTATGATGAAACAAAGGGATTGGGAAGACTTGGTGAAAAACAAAAAGCATTCTCATAATGGCTAGTATAAGAAGTTGAGAAAGCTCCTCTCTATCAGATAATCAGTTTAGCTTTATTGAAAGCCTGTAGTGAATGTTTTAAGCAAGGTTTACCTCCAGCATAGATACTTGCTTCATATGCAGCAGGACATTCAGATTGATTTCAGTGCACTCCCAAAACTGATGACTATGAACAAGTGGGTCAAGTCTTTCTCATACTACTTATTATACCTATTTGTATGGATTTAGCTATGAACCATCAGCAATTCTAGGGGTCTTCTGCAGCTTATAGTAAAGGGGCATTGTAGAGGCATGTTACTGTGACACAAAACAGTTCAGAGACAGCTTTGCCTTAGAGAGAGGGGAATTAAGTAGTAGAGGTAGCATACTTATGTTAAGGCAGCCCACTCTTCCAGCCAAAAAGCTTTGCAGGCAAGAGAACACTCGACACCAAGTTGGCAGGAAGTGTTGATCTGTCTGGGAGTAGGAAGGCCCTGAAGAGGGATCTGGACAGGCTGGATAGCTGGACTGGAGCCAATGGAATGAAGTTCATTAAGACCAAGTGCTGGGTCCTGAACGTTGGTCACAACATCCCCATGCAACACTACAGGCTTGGGGAAGAGTGGCCGGTAGAGGAAATGAACCTGGGGGTGTTGGCTGACACATGGCTGAACATGAGCCAGCAATGTGTCCAGGTGGCCAAGAAGGCCAATGGCATCCTGGCTTGTATCAGAAATAGTGCTTCCAGCAGGAGCTCAGAAGTAATTGTCCCTCTGAGCACTGGTGAGGCACCTTCAATACTGTGTTTAGTTTTGGGCCCCTCATTACAAAAAAGACTTTGAGGCCCTGGAGTGTGTTCAGAGAAGGGCAGCAAAGTTGGTGAGGGGTCTGGAGCACAGCCCATATGAGAAGCAGCTAAGGGAACTGGGATAATAAATAAATTTGGAGAAGAGGAAGCTTGGAGGTGACTTTCTTGCTCTCTACAACTCCTTGAAGTGAGGTTGTGGTGAGGTGGGGGTCAGCTGCTACTCCCATGTAACTAGTGACTCGACTAGACAGAATGGCCCCAAGTTGCACCAGAGGAGATTCAGGTTGGATGTTAGGAAAAACTTCTCCAAAAGTGTGTCCAGGTGCTGGAATGGGCTGCTCAAGGAGATGGTTGAGTCACTGACCCTGGAAGTGTTCAAGGAACATTTAGGTGTCAAACAGAGGGACATGGTTAAGTGGGAAACATTGGTGACATGTGGACAGTTGGACTGGATGATCTTGGAGGTCTTATTCAACCTTGGTCAATCTGTGATTCTATGATTATATGTTGGCAGAATGGTCATAGTATGACAGCAGTGCTTTAAACGGTATAGGGTTGGGATATTTTTGTCTCAGTGCTGTATTTTCAAATAAAACATGGAATCATAGAATCATCCAAATTGGAAAAGAATTTCGTTGTTCAGTTGCTCCTAGAGAATCGCTGCAGTACCTTACCTTGAAGCCTTTGTCTGGATTCGACAAAGCTATTCCTGATCTGCAGTAGTGCACAAAGATCAGCTTCTTGTTTTGTCTCTATGTAATAAATAGCTCTTCCTTTTCTGCCTTGAGAGATTCTGATGTTCTGTTTCTGTGGTACAGTCAAGATCTCATTCTGGTTGGTTTACTAATCATGAGAACTTCACAGCTGTAGCTGCATACATAGATTTCCCTTATGCTTGTCTGGTCTGAAATTCTCCCTGTGTTTGGTGTAAACAAAAGTGTATATATACTCTAGACCCTCGTTCTGAAGTGTGCACAATGAAATGGAGAGATATAGTTAAGTCAGTTAGCTTTTTAGAATTTCTAATATGTTTCCTTTTGTCTTTGTGACAAGTAGGATCCTGCTTCTTTGCAATGTCTTGCCACAGTCCTTAACTGCAACTCTCATTTCTCTCTTTGTCTTTACCCAGTAGCTTCCAATTCACGTCTGCTATTGTGTTTATGTTACTCCTGGTAGGCTGCTGACCATGCCTACTAACCTGCATTAAAGAAGTTGTATGTATTATTTCTGTTTTCTCTCGTCTTTTATTTGGGTTTCTTTAGCACTGAAATCTAAACTAACAAGGGATATTTAGGCTGCTGTAGAACTGAACCATTACTAGAGAAATACAAACACAGAAATTAATATTTTGTGAACCAGTAGCTGAGAATATTAGCCATGTTTGTGCCTCAATGGATCAAACACAATACAGGACATGATCTGACATGGAGCTAGTTCTTCAGCATTAGTATTTTGCAAGTTTACTAAACTTACACCTGAGTAAGTTCTTGGGTCAGTCTGTCAGACTTGAAAAGACCAGCAATAAGTTTAAAACAAAGTATACAAATTGGACAGCTTGGAATACACTGCCCATAACTGAGAATAACGAGGATATGCAGTGACTTAAGAGTGCACTTCCAATTTAGCAAGTGAGAAAAAGCATCAGTCTCTTGTAGAAATATAAATCTCATAAACTGTGAAACTTGGATTGTGCCTCAGGATTTTGTTTTCACAGCTATGTACCTGTTAGTCCACTTTTCCCACCCATCTTCAAGACACATCTGTTCCCCAGATAACTATTGCTGTTCAGAACCAGACAAGTGGCAGGGACTGCTGTGCAATCAAAATCAGTGACTCATTACCTGCTAGAGTGACAGCAATGGACACAGAATCAGATCCCAGAGCATTAGATGCGTTGCAAACATAGAAACCCACATCAGCTTCCACGGGTGCTAGAATCTGCAAGGAGTCATCAGGCTGAAGTAGCATCCTGGAGTAAAGCAGAAAGGAAGTAAAGGTCATGATTTGTGTGGGAATGAATATATTTAGGTTTTTTTTTTTTTTTTTTTTTTTTTTTACAGATCTACATGATTTTATTTTTTTTTACAGGTTAAGCCTTAAGACTATACTTTAAAATCAATTCATTGAAAATCCTACATTGCAACCGTGAGTTGTGTTAGCAAAATTACATTCTGTCTGAATTCCGTGTACTGCTACTGTTACTACGTGTACTTGAGCTGTTTTTTCCCAGTGCCTAGGAAATCTGTGGCTTGTGAAGCCTCCTCTGCTGTGTTACTTCATACATGGTCTCAATTGAGTTGCCCACCCCCTCTGTCCTCCAGTTTTGCAAAGCAGAAGTAGCAATAGTCATCACGTTGCGAAACAAAAACCATGCACCCTCCTAAAGCTGGTCAGAATAAAGTTTCAAATGCTCTGAGTAAGTACCAAAGTATGAAATATGCTTCAGATTCTTAGAGTGCTAGGCAGTTTGTGCAAACTCAGTAGCTTTGTTGCTTAGTAGTCAGTGAAGACAGAAAAGAATACTAAGCTCCTCCTTGAGCTGAGCCAACTGTGTTTGCCAAAAAGAGGTCTGAGAGTGTGGTGTCAGCATACTGCCCACAGATAGGTGGGATGAATACAGTCTTAGTGCTGTGATGAACTGTTTCTGTTCACAAACAGTCTGTTTTTACAGTTTTAACTTCATCAGTTCTTGATGTATACTTGTATAAGTGAGAATTTAGGCTGTGGGCTCTCATCCATGTTCACATACTCTCATTTTCCACATATTGTGATTATTGCTCTTAATTCGTAGCTGAAACTGTTGCTAAATCATAAAGATAAATTACATTTCTCATTAGAAATTTTAAGCAGCTGTTCCATGTAAACTTCTTAGCTGAAGCTATGATTGACAGTGATAAGAGTGAAAGTGGGGAGGAATATGCCGAGCAAACACGTGCAAGAAAGGTCCACTTTCAGATCTGGGAACTGAGAGCCATTCCCAACTCTCCTTAAATAATAACTGTTGTCTTCTGATCTAGAAAAACAGGAGATACTTGATCTTGCAAAACACTGTGGGTGGTAGCTCTCTAAAACAAACCAGATTAGGGCCATCCATCAAAATATATTACAGAAAAGGAATTGAGTTGAAACTCTTTTTTGACCCTTTTCTGAGTAATAGTAATAATAATCAATAATAACAGGAGAGAGCTGCCTTATGTCAACCAAGTTTTGCAAGTGCCTAGTAAAATGCACATTTGCAATACAGACATTCATCATTTTTAAAATTCCATCTTAGCTTGGACAGCAAAAAAGCCACAGTGTAGTAATAATCCCCTGCATACTTCTTATTTCAAGACTCTTTTCATTTTTTGCTGCTTAAGAAAGGGAGATTTCTAGTTATCTGCTGCTCAAAATGCTAATGGTCAGCACATATATTTACTTATTAATCTTCTGTTAGAATCCATCAGTATCTCCCAGGTAAATTTTTTGGTATAGTACAAACTTGTTTGGCCTCTACATAGAATTCATTAGTGTTTCAGAATTCACCCCAGTTATATTATACATAATAGTTTTAACTGTGTGTATGCTGTCAACATGTGTGCAAATATATTCCCTGGGTGTATAAATCCATCCAACATAAAAAAAACACATAAATACCTAAAGATACTTCTAGAAAAAGTTTGTCCTCTCCAGACTGAGGAAAGAGGTCTCTTAATATTCTATTGTATAAAACACAAAAGATTATTTGTTTACTGTTAATCAACTCTGCTGATGTAAACCTCCCTTGGGTAGTTTAAGCAGCTTCAAAATTCAGCACATTTTTTTTAGGAATAGAAACAGCAATATAGGCAAATAGTTTTAAAAATAGAAACTCCATACCAGACTCATCTTCCCATCTTTTCAGTCTACATATAATGTCCTTCTCCAGGAAGTGAAGGTCTTCTTTTTTCAATAATTCTATTATTTGTGTAACACAATTTGGCATAGCTACTTTTCTTGAAAGTAAATCCTTTGTTGTCCCCCTTTGTATAGAATGATTTTTGGCTGGTTTCTGTATTTGCTCATAGACTGCTATTTTTGTTATGTTTTCAGTTGCCTGTCAGCAGTGTAAAAAATACCAGCTGCAGCAATTCTTTCTGTCACCACTGTGTCTTCAGAATCTCATTTATGGACTTAAAATAATACAGCTTAATGTTTAATCAGTCTCATCTCAGTTTCTCCACACGATACATTCAAGAGAAAAAAATGTGTTGTACATAACCTAGATCAGTGACTAATTCAGATGGCATGTAGCAAGCACCTAGCACAGACTCTGTACCACCGACTATTTAGATTCTTCTCACATCTATTGAGAAAATACATTGCTCTTTTAGAAAAGTTATCAAATATCAAAGGGTTACCACTGATGGAAATTGCAGCATTCTTGGAAGAAAATAAATGTCTTACCATGTCCATTGTACAAAGCACAAATCCACCAAATATTTTCACATTTAAAATAGTTTTCTAAGGAAAGTAATCTGATTTTTTTTTGAAATGAAACTTTTTCCAGCATTTATAGAATTCTCCCATCTTTTGGACAGATACTGGCATGCTCTGAAGCTGCACTCGGAATAGATGCTGTTATTAACCTGACACTTTGACCTTAGAAGAGGTCTTATTTATGCATTCACATTGAATACACAGACTCAAGTCAAAGATTTTTTACTGGCACCACACAGCTTTTATTCTACTGAGTAAGTGAAAGTGAACACTTCTGTTGGAACTGTGTTACATTTTGTTGTGCCAAACAAACTCGCTTCTGCAAGTAGAGCAATGTAGTAGAAATCATAAATACTTTTAAGGTGGATTGCACTGCTCATGGAAATAAACAATGAAAACTCATTAATTGCTGTGACAAGATCAAGACAACATCCACACCATGATTTGTGACAGTGCCTTTACCTCATGTGAGATAAAAAAATACTACAGAGAGCCACCACCTACCCTGAAAACAGTAGGTTACACTCTGAAAGTCACAGTGCAAAACATATACAACCAGAGTCTCAGTGGAGCTTGGGTTCCTTTTCTCCATTCAGTGGATAGCAGGGCACAAAGAAGACAAACTGCAGAGCTGACAGACAGCTCAGCATGCCACGCACCACCACACACAGATGACCTTGCAGCATACTGCTATACAGTGGGAGACAGCTTAAACTGCGGCTTTCATTTACACAGCTGATTGGCAACCTGTAAAAGCATTTTGAACCAAAGCCAGAGCACAGCTGTCAAGAACCCAGAAAAACATTCACAAACCAAATTTTATAAGCACTATAATTTCTGAGCTTCCATTAACTCTAAGGTTACAGATGCTGAGTATCTCCGAAGCTCAGAGCAGTGCTCATTCCTTCCCCTACCCAAGAAACTGGGGGAAGTATGATGATGAATGGAGAAGGAATTTGATAAAAACCTTATGCCTCAGTCATTGAAGAAGAAGAGTCAATGATCAATGTTACTAACCTGCAAATAAACTATGCTTTACTGAGTTTTTCTGATAGAAAATTTAAGCTAACATATTTGACTGGTGATTCAGAAATACAGCATATAGGTTAATCCTGCATCAGCCAAACTGAATGGAAAAGAAAGGCAACGTAAAATAAAATAAAATAAATATAATCCAAACTAAAATTTCAGAAATCATGACTGTTTTATCACCAACTGAACAAATATGTTTGTAGCTACACTACGGCTGCTTATACATTGTGAGTTGAATGTGTAATTTTCTCCTGAGCACACTGTCCAGAGTTAACCACACATGGACTTTATGTAACCTCACTTCCCTTTCAATCAATTTAAATAGAGAAGAATAAACCCTTAATGGCACAGTTCCAACAGGATGTAATCAATGGCAGTGAAAGTCTATATGTGCAACTTTTGGGGGGCCAAGTCTTGATTAAGACTGCATGTGATTTCTCTAAGAGATACGTTTCTGCTCTTAGTCTCCCTTCCCCCTGCAAAAGTTTCCATTTTTTATGTGAATCTGATTATACTGAAAAGCCATCAGACATAGAGAGAAGAGAACCAGATAACTCAGTACATTAGGGAAAGCAGTTATTATGGAATATCTAAGCTGCCAACATGAGAAAGAAACTAGTAAACTAATCGCGTAACTTTGCAGAAGAAGCAATTGTATCTTAACTAAAACAAGATTGCATTGACAATTCACAGGCACTACAATGTGAACTAATTTTCACTTTGTCTCTTCTTATTTCCTAAGATGACCAACTCAGGTATCTTAACGTAGTTACTATCCAGACCAGAAATTTCTCCTAGTAGGTCCTTGGACTGCTTCACTGTAATCATGACAGCTAACATAACTGCTTCATCCACACTTTACCTTTCTATACTTACACACCACTTCCTCACAGAACAGCACCAAAGCATAAAATCTGAAGCACGTACATGAGAGAACCATATGATATGAACACAGTTAAGTAAACAGCTAGAACAGAAATAGTCTCTTTGTGTGCTCTTGCAGATGAATGAACTGCAGTGATAAAAGGTAAAGGCTACCTACAGGAAGAAGGTAATCATTTTTGTGGTACATAGGTAGAAGTACTTTGTTACTCAAGCTATCAAGCTACACCTCAGTAGCAGATAACAGTACACAGAAAATTTGTACAGGTGAGGATGCACCAACACACACCAGAAAAGTAATGCATATACGCAGATATGTTGAGAAGACAGTGAAAGCTGCAAATGGCCACAGAGTATGGTTACACGCAACTAGCCACTAATGCGACTAGTGTTCATTTTCAAATGGAAGCAGCCGGCTGATGTTATGTCCTTCAGTACAAACCCAACTGTGTTTATCTAAAACCATCCTCAAATTCAAAATATGTTTCCCTACTGTATCTTGGTCATAGAATCACTGAATACAACAAGTTGCAAGGGAACCAAAAAGATCAAGTTCATCTCCTGGTTCCACACTGGAAAGTACAAAATTCAAACTGATATTTCTGATCGTTGTTCAAATGCTTCCTGGACTCTGGCAGCTTGCAGGTGTGAACACTGCCATGGGAGTTCAGTGAAGAATCTCTTCCTTATCTCCAATCTGATCCTCCCCAGACACTGCTCCTTGTCATTCTCTCATACCACATCACTGTCACCAGAGAGAAGAGATCAGTGCTGCCCCTTTGCTCCCCTTGTGAGGCACTGCAGGTCACAATGAGGCCTCCCCTCAGCCTCTTCTTTGGGCTGAACAAACTGAGGAACCCCAGAATCTTCTCAAATGTCTTCCCCTTTACACTCTTTATCATCTTTGCTGCCTTCTACCTGGCCACTCTAATGCTATTAAATTCCTTTCATGTCCTTTAGCATGGTTTTCACCCTCTATCAAAACATACCCAGGGGATGGTGATCACAGTGCCCACTGAATTTTATCCTGGGGCAATTTTACACATGGATGAATACATGCGCAAAAGACAGAAACCTCACTACCTCCAAGTTCTGCTTACCAGAACCATGTTAGAGAGACCTTGTTGGAACATTGTGAAAAATGCAATTCCAGTAGAGGATGAACCCCTCCCCAGGGAACAATACTGCATGGTGTTTGACAGAAAACTAAATTCCAGATATATTTTCAGGTACCTCTGTGATCAGTCATGAGAACGCATACTTCACAGATATCCTTCTGAATTTGGAACCAGCCTGAAATAATGCCAGACAGAGTCATAAAACAGCCCTAACCATCTAGTGGACTAACTCTGAAATCTGAAGATAACAACCCAGATGTCATCAATATTTGTACACCAAATCTTCATACACATAAGCTTCATACCAGAAGTATCTACCTTCACAGAGGAAAATGCAACAAAGCTCCCAGCCTCCGGACATGGAGTGGTTTGTTGACTGCATTAAGCACTTACTTATTTCTGTGCTTCAAAACATCTTTTTATTTACTGAAACAGAAGTAAGAATAGATTGCCATACCAGAGTGGTTCAGCATCCAGACCTTGCTGCAGTTACACTGCCCTGCTTCCCACTACATATATAGGACCTTCTTCCAGCTACAAAATCAGACAACAGCAAAAAGTTGTTTTGCCCATAGACTGACTGGCCTTAAAATATGGAAACTGAAGAGCAAAAATGTTAACTGTTTTCTTAAAAGTTAAATAATTTATTTTACCTATCATTGTATTTCACCTCCTCTCCATTCTTAGCCCAGCTGATGGTGGGCTTTGGGTTTCCCACTGCTTCGCAGTGAAGCAGCACACTCAATGTGCCACTGGCTAGGACCACTGTCTGTCCCAGGTGGGTGACAACCTCTGAAGCAGAAAGCTGTTGTGCTGCTGAAATCTTTCGGAGAATGGCAGGTTTTTGATGAGGGCCATGCAAGCCATTTGTTGGGTTCACAGAGGTGGGAAGAAGTGCTTCAGCAGATGATGTCCTCAGAGAGCTGGTAAATCCAGAAACATGTCTGTGGAAAGGGTATTCCATAGAAGCTGAATCAACTCTTCGCCTCGATGCTTTGAGGACAGATTCCTGATGCTCCAAGTGACTCTTGAATATCTCATGAGCCAGCTGCACAACAAGCTGCTCAGTGTAAATATCTTTAAGCTCCTCAGGTTGCTGAGATAAATTCCTTATGATATCATCCAACCATTTCTGATCTGTGACCATAGTAAACGGCAGGCTATACTCCGGGCTCTGGTCTTCCTCTGAAGACACATTTCTCTCTGTGGACTCCTGGGCTTCCCAGAACTCCAGATTTTCCCCTGGCCAGCCCCTCTGGTGTAGCAGCCTTGAGACAATGTTGTCATACCAGACACTAGGGTCAGCAAGATGCCCACGCTTTTCGGTCTTGCTCCCATTGAAGAGAATCCCATTGATATGTTTCTCCTGTGTTCTCAAGGCTTCATTTAGGCTGGCCTTTCTCACGGCCTCTTCCTCACTAATGCCAGCTGGCTGACCAGCAATGAGATTTTTGTTGCTTCCTATTAGTTTAATTACAAAATGCTCCCGGGCTGGCCCTGCTATGCACGTATACGTCCCAGTGTCTGAAGGTTTCAAACGATGGATTTTCAAGTACCCGTAGGGTGCAATTGTGATGTGAGCTGAGCTGATGAGCCTCTTGTTATCCTTCTCCCAGAAGATCATTGACTTCCGGAACCTCCTTGTGGGGCATCGGAGAATAACGGAGGTTTTGGGCAGCAGGTAGGCATACCCACCCACAATAAAGTGTAGTTTCTTCTGCTTCCTTGTCTGGATGTAAACTTTCTTTACAGCCACAATATGAGGACTTTGCTTATGAGCTGGCCTGTTGTGCCCTGAAATATCATTAATACTATTAGTATGTGGTACCATTAAACAAAACAAGCAGTTTACTTTGGTTCTGGCAGCGTTTGACCCATTAGATGACAATGGGAGAAACTGTCCACCAGCTGCTGAACATTAAGCTGGAACAGTCACAGTAAGAAGAACAATGCTCACTTCAGGAATGAAAAAGTAGTCCTGCCCACGGTACATGCCAGGAACAAGAACTTTATGAAAAGAAGAAAAGTCCAGTGTAAAGGTAGTTCTTGTTGCTAATCTATTTCAATGAACACTATTGTTTAATAAATAAATAAAAAGGGCAAATGTTTACCATCCCAGACCAGAAATCCAATACAATCTTGCAGATCACATCAGTAAACTCAAGAAATAATACTGAACAGGACAAAACTGTATGGAATAAGCTTAAAAACACAGGGTAGATACTATTGAAGTGCATCAATTCGGTTTCCAGATCTTTATGACTGATATTTGTGTTACGAAGCACTAAACAAAATAGCAAAGGTGCTCTGTTAGTGAATACCATACCACATTTGGCCCTGTCATTAGTTCTGAATGTGAGATCTTATTTTATTCCTGACATAATCAGCAATTAATAGGTTTCAGAGTGCATAGTCTGCTTTAAGCTGAAGCAAGGTTGCCATTCAGTCTTTCGTATCTCCAGCTGGCTTACTGCAAGCTAGGGAAGGTCATACAGGGAGACCACTGCTCTTGTGAAAGGCAAAAGAAAAGGCATGGAACACCAACATGAAATACATCCAACCTGTGTTGCATGACTCCTTAGAAATCCCAAGTCACATAAGGTTCTGAGTGACAAAATGAAAAAATACTAATTTTAAATGATCTTAAAAAAATATCCCTTACATTTTCTTTGTAGCTATCCTAGCAAAATTTTGTTCATAGCTCAGGCTGCTATCCTGCATTTCTAAGCCTCTATGTTCCAGCTGTGAAATTTAGATCTAGATTTGGGTCAGAATTTTGAGCTAGTTCACCCAGAAACTATTAGTTCCTTTCCATCATTGGTTCATACTGAACTCCACACTAAGATTTACAGCTTTTATTCTCTGACTTGTTTTACTATTAAATAGAAAATTCTGTCTCATAGGTAGAAAAATCGAGCTGCAGTAGCGACTCTGCATATGCTGAACAACACTAGTGCAAGAGAAGGTTATGAAGCATGTGACAGTATGTATTTCCTAGTGATGGATATTCAAGACCCCTTTCCCCAGACACTAAGTTTATTTTTCACTTACTTGCACAGGTTGCTAGTGCACAGGGCCTGAGCAAGGACGAGAATGGCAAAGGTGGGCACAAGGAGGAATTGATGATGATGGAACCCCCTGTTTTCAGCATCTTTCTGCAAATAGCGTTTCGACTTTGAGTTCCCTCTCCACAACTCACTGAACACTGCAAACAGAATGACAAACATTAGGAATGACACTTGCAGATCTAGTAGAAGTTATAAATGTGAGTTTCAGGTACTAATGAATTACTTCAGCCTAGTAGTTATCAGATGTGATCTACACAAAAGAGCACAAACGCTTTAATATTAGACTGTAGTGCTCATGGAATCATAGAATCACAGAATCATAGGGGCTAGAAGGGACCTCAAGAGATCATCGAGTCCAACCCCCTGCCAAAGCATGTTCCCTACACCAGGTCACACAGGTAGGCGTCCAGGTGGGTCTTGAATATCTCCAGAGAAGGAAATTCCACAACCAGCTTGGGCAGCCTGTGCCAGTGCTCCATCACCCTCACCATAAAGAAGTTCTTGCGCACGCTCATGCGGAACCTCCTGTGCTGCAGTGTCTGGCCATTTCCCCTTGTCCTGTCTCCACACACTGCAGAAAAGAGTCTGGCCTCGCCACTTTGTCCCTCACACCTCAGACATTTATAAACCTGGATCAGGTCCCCTCACAGTCTTCTTTTCTCAAGGCTAAGGAGACCCAATTCACTTAGCTTTTCTTCATAACAGAGATCCTCCAGGTTCCTCATCATCTTTGTGGCCCTACGCTGGACTCTTCAAGGAGATCTCTGCCTTTTTTGTACTTGGGAGCCCAAAACTGGACACAGTACTCCAGATGAGACCTCACCAGGGCAGAGTAGAGAGGGAGGATCACCTCCCTTGGCCGGCTGTCCAGGCTCTTTTTAATGCATCCCAGAATGCCATTGGCCCTCTTGGCCACGAGGACACACTGCTGGCTCATGGTCAACCTGTCGTCCACCAGGACACCCAGATCCTCCTCTGCAGAGCTCCTCTCCAGCAGGTCATCCCCCAGCCTGTACTGGTGCATGAAGTTAGTCCTCCCTAGGTGCAAGACTCTACGCTTGCTTTTGTTAAATTTCATATGGTTAAATGCATGGATGTGCGCTGATTGGGAGAATTTGAGCAGGCTTATTTTATTTCACACTTCTGTATATAGCATCACAGTGATTGAGAATACAGGGCTTTACCCTGGGACAGCAGCATGCAAAAGTGCTGGCAAGCAGGAGGAATGCCTGTATGGGACACAAACTCATTGCTGTAGATCCTGTGTCTACACTGTTACACACACTTGTGAGACATACTGGAGAGGGAGCAGGAAGGAGAAAAGAAACAGAAGGTAAAAAGAGGAAAAAGGCAGCCTTTAAGACAAATGGTGAGGAGAGAGTGAAGTCAGATCTCATTTTAAAGAGTGCCAGCATACAGAAGTGTGAGTTGTATGGATGTGAACATAAACCATGCCACAACTTCTTAGGAATAGAATTGCCATCTTCACTTACTGAATGGATGTGTCTTAACGCTTTATGAGATTAATCATTTATTTGAATAAAATGTCAAGACAGACAATCACATTAAGGCTACAAGTAGGCACTGTGAGGTGACTGGTGTTTCCTTCAGTATTATGATATTCTCTACCTCTTTGCATGAAGAATAAAGAAAGTAGAGGTAGACATTAGATTGCAAGAGGAGGAATGTTTTTCATGCTTACTGGCATTAAAATATCAAATTATATTTTCCTTTTTGCTGTCACATAAGTAAAGGATTTTTTTCTTAAGCCATATAGAACTGGAAAGGAAGCCTGAGGAATGCAAGACTTTGGTAGAATGAGGTTTTTTTTGGCCATCCTTAAATTGAAGAAAGGAAGGAACTAGCAAACATTACAAAATCAGTGAGAGTGACAGGCCTGATGTATCTAGTGGTATAGCTACAGAAGACTGAAGTAATTCTTTCCCCCTTCCCCTCTCTCCCCTTTTTGGGAGGAAAAAACACTAAGCCTGAGAAAATGAAGGTTACAATTCATGGGTGTCTTGGATGAACAGATGAAAAGGCTGTACATGTACAGAGGTGGGAATTTATTGTTTTGAGCATGGATTGTGTTTATGCCAGAAGGAAGGTATAAATTGTTCTCGTTAAACTGCATCTGTAGTAGATATGAGGTAACAACCACCAAGATAGTGGTTATTACATCACTTACTAGGACATTAAGTACAGATTACAGGACAAAACTGGACATAGTAGGCCATTTGCAGTCTGAACATGTTTGGCTCCTTCATACCAAGTGGCTGAGAAACATAATCACCAAGAACAACACAATCTTCATGCATATAAACAGCATACCTGTGACCAGTCAGAAAGAAGCCACTCATTAGGACAGTCCTCATTTTTGCATGTTTGTTGGGAAACCAGCTTTGGCATGGAGCAGAAGGTTTCTGGCAGCTCTAACAAGCTTCCATCTGCCAGACGCTGCTTGCAAAGTATATCTCGCTTCTGGACACCGCCTCCACATGTCTGTGAACACTGTGAGAGAACAGAGTCAGTCACCTCGCATCACACTTGCACGATGTCAAACTGCTGCGAAAAATTAATAGTGAGTTTCAGTAGAAATTAACACCTAGTTCTAGACAAGCAGAAAATGTAACAAAAAATATCAGAAATATAAAAGCAGATCACTTTTTGAAGTGTAAAAAATATTTTGGGAAGTGGAAAGAATATATTTTGATAAAGTGAAAACAAAAAAAAAACAAAATAAAAACAAACACAAAACAGAAAACCTGCTCCAGCATTCCTGAAAGATTTTGTTCTCAGAAATCTGTATAGAAGCAATGGCTTAGAAATGTAGCACGGAGGAGGAAAATTTGCCCTTTCCTATTATCTGTAAATTGGACCTAGGTTCAAGTGTCTCTGCCCCAGCTATGGCTGTGTGACTGGCAAGGTGAGAGAGTATGGAAATGTCTTCTCCAGAAGAAGAAAATTCAAGACCTAGTTAATTTCCAGGATTCTATTATGCGTATTAGATAACAATAGCTATGATCTAAATATTTATTCAGATTCAGCTTATTAAAAAAGAGTTTGCATTAGAAAAACAAATGGAAATTTGAGTGTGATAAATGTTTCCTTAGTTTATCACTTTGCCTTTTCTTCCGTTTGTAATTTTCTTATTTCTCACTTCTTCATGAGGTCTGTTATTAGTGCAGTTCAAAACTAAACTGTCCAGACTTGAATTCCTGTCCTTGAAGACTTCTTGCAGTGCAGCATTTCTCTCATTTTTAACTCATGTGAAAGCTGTATTCCAGCTGCAATCTGCTGTTGGCCTCAACAATTGGTGTATAAGGTTAGTATAATAAACGATTAAATAACCATGCAGTCCTTTCATATTTATGGCTGTCATGACAGCAGTGCGTGCTCTTTCCAAAAGGTAAGGAGGAAGGTTTATTTGAGTAAAACTAAATCTGACTGATTAATATCCACAGAACCCACCTCCCCTCTCTCTTTAATGTAAATATCCCCCCTCTGTATCCATTTTCTACTCATGCAGGGCAGGAAATTTTGAACAAGCAGATTTAATAGATTTCCTGAATCTTTTTTTGTAAGCTTGGTGGCTCAGGCTCAGCCCTTTTTTTCTGACAAACTTCTTGCTGTGGATGGTAGGAGGCTTTTGATTCTTCCATGCATTCCAGACAGTTTAACCCCATTTATATCTTTTCCAGGCAAAGGAGGAGGAGGAGCTCGCACTATGCTGAAATTACCAGGAGTTGCCTATAGTTCATAACACAGGAATTATGTCCAAGAAGTACTAAGCCAGGTGAAGAAAAACAAACTAAGACATCTATGAAGGGAATTTAAAAAATCTTGGAGCCATGAAAGATCCTTCTCTCTTTGAGAGAACTGCACAAAATTCAATGTGAGCCTCATTTTTTTAGGTTATACATTTTCCTTGAAAGGCATAATGGAAGTGCAGACTTGAACACTATGAAGAAAAATGTATTATCTGTGTTTAGTTTGCCCTTTAATGAGTAAAAATAGCATTTGTTCTACTTAGAATGTTATAAAGCACAAAAGCTTCAAAAAAATTAAAGCAAGTAAGATGATACTTTGATTTTCAGCAAAAGAAAACATTTATCAGCCTTTCATTCAAGGAAAATTCATTCTGAGGAGAGAATAAATCAAGAAAAATATGATTACAAATATTATTTCAAGACTGCCTAAGAACTGCAGTCATACACCAGAGCCAAAATATGTTAGACACTGTATAAACACAACAAAAGCATGTTCCCTCTGTCAGTCAAATCCCAGGAAGTCTCCCTGGCCTTCCATCTCTAAGAGATAAAAAAAAGTAAGACAAAACATGTATTTTCTTGCTTCTTACACTTCAGTCACACACACTGCTTTCTTCTCTGAATAATAAATAGCTACTCAATACCAAACTCCAAGCCAAATGCCAGAGAGAACCAAACACAGTAACAAGATTCCTCTTGGTCAGAAGGAGCACCCTTCTAGGACAATATCGGATTACTGTACTGGAGCTCAGCTTAAGCCCATCTTTCACTCCTGAACCTTTTCACTTCTCTGGGATCTTTGTTGACTTGTCTCTAGCAGAAGCTTCTAGCTCTCAGATTATTTCATGAAAGAGAGTAGACCAATGAGAGCAATGTCTGCAATGTGTGCTTGAATTTACCTCCCACAGCATCTGAGCAGACACAGTTTCTATATCCCTTTCAGAGGAGACCTGTGACTCTACCAGGGTACTAGCTTCAAGAGCTGCATCTACCCACACTGATAGAAAATTTGGCCTAGTTAAACAATTAGCTCAAGAAAACATAAGGCAAAGCTGACACCTGAGAAGATAATCCATATAGCCTATTCTGCCAGCCACTCGTTCCTGGAGTTTGCTGCCTTTTCCCATATGCTGGCATAAGTATTTGTGCAGATACAAACTGAGTCAAAGAAGGTTAGTCTAGACTTAAGTCCATTGTACTTATATACATTATATCCAGAAGAGCTGGCTTTTACCAGATCATGGTGTTGACTGCACAACACTTCCTGAGTTGCAAATGGAGTAGGTGTTGTGAGGGCAAGAGCTCCCCACAGCAGACATGGTCTCCTTTGGTAGAAGTGCTGACACATATCATTCTAAACTGCTGACAGAACTGTGGCCTTGGCTTCTCCATAGCTTTGATCTATTCTGGTCATACTGCAGTCTGCAAAAATTACAATTAACACAAAGGATTGACGGTTCTCACTAAATGTAGAGAGGAAAAGCCAACCATTTCAGTCTCAGCACATGCCTATGGGCACCTTCTCACATGCATACATATACTGCAAAGAATTTGGGCAAATACAAGAATTCCAGTGTTTGGGAGTCGGGGAAGATGGTTTCCTCTTTAGGTGCCCTTGGCAATAGCTGAATCTTTCAAAGAATGTAATGTTATAGCCAGTCCTGCTTACAGGCAGAAGTGTTTAATTTCACACTGCCCTCTGCTCAAGGTGATGGGACTACAGCAGCACAAGCTATGGCTTTACTCTCAAAAATCAATTTTAATTTACAATTCCACAGCACCTGCGCAGGGAAAATAGGCATTTCTCTCAGCTGGTTTCTAAGGACTATCACTAGTATATTTAGAAAGGACTTATTACAATATAGAGAAAAATAGCTAGGAAAATATCTGAAAAGGATAAGAGCTTTCCCATGCTAACTCAATTGTCTAGCTATTGTTCTGATTATCTTTGGAGTGAAGATATCACTGAGCAAGACAAAAAGAACACTGAGACTGACACTGTGGGACTAGTAATAAAATAAAGACCATTTACTAATGGATGTCTCCCATTTGAGGTCTGAAGAACGGATATTTACAAAGGCTTGTAAAAATGAAAGCTCACATCCACTTTCCTACAGGAACATACTTCTGAAAACAAAATAAACATCCTAATGCATTTAGCTGAGAAATAAACCTGTTTTAAAACACAGAGCCTTGGATCTGCAAAGAGATATTTTAAAAATCACTTGGAATGTTACAACACTGATAATTACCCTGTGTTTATCTGCCAGAAACACTAGGGCTTTTAAAGGCACTTAATTCAGAGAATCCTTCTTTTAGAAGCATAATGAACCTTAAAAGAGAAAACGCTGTGTATTGCAATTTAAATCTCCTGCTTATTTGTTTGCTTAAAATCTATTTTGGGAGAGTGCTTGGAAAAGAAGGATGAACTCTATAGATGAGACCAAGAAATGTCTTCAATCTGTACCATAAGGAGAACAGATGTTGCTTTCTATTGCCTGTGAGGCTTCATAGGACATTTCTTATTGTGAGAAAGCACCTTCCTGCACGTCTCTCTTTCTACACATGTAGAAACATTTCTCAGGGATCCAGGGCAATGGGAGTTCTGTGCAAGATCTGCAGGTACAAAATCTGCAGGCCTCTCCAGCAGCCTTCTGCAGAATTTGGGCTGGTGAAGGCTTCCTTCTGAAACCACAACACTGGGCACCCCCTGACTTGGTAGCTTTGTTGCACAGCGAGAGTTTGTCTCCAGGTCAAGTCCTGAATACCAACATCCCATCTCTTGCATGTCCCAGGAGCCAAGTGGTTGTAGTAATCACCCACTGCAATGCACTGTCCTGATGGTGCAGGTTTTCCCATGGAGGTCATCCATGGGAAACTTGTTTGAGACAAAACTGCTAGGCCTGGCCTTGTAACAAGGTGGAAATGACAGTACAGTGGGAGGTGGCAAGAAGAAGGAAGACAGAAAGAGCTTAAAAAAAATGAGAGGATGGAAATTCATTTTGATGGATATCTGCTTTTTCTTGCACTGTATTATTCCAGTCAGAGGCAGATAATACATGTAGAGTATTGCACTGTTTATACCATTTTCTCATGATGAAAGTTAATCACAAGAAATACTCAGTGCCCATATAGTGAGGTGCTATCTAAAGAGCAGAGCATCCTGCAAAGCCAGTGGAAAAAAGTGCAGAGGAGCTATATTGTGACCTTCGTTAAGCCACAACAGTGAAGTGAAGCACAGACCCTCTGTCTCCACCCAGACAGTGGTTAACACATGAAGTGCAACCTGAACTGTCTAATTTAATTCCTGATTGATATGTTTATTAAAGACTTTATACTTAATTGAGCTCCATCCTCCCTAAGATCTGCTCTATCTCCTGCAAAAAGGCTGGTTATTTGAGAGTCCCTGAGAAAAAAAAAAAAAAAAAGGCCTAAAACATTACTTTAGACAGGCAGACATGCGTATGTTTACACTGCTGAGGAAGACATTCGAATCCTGAAAAAAGTCTATCTGGAAATATCTCTAGCAGAAACAATTTTAGTATGTTCCAGGCTGGCCTACAGCCAATGGCCATTTTTAGCAGAGCATCAATTTTTCAGCATACTGTAATGAATGTTTCTTCTGACTGTTCAAATAAACTTGCAGAAAATTGTTTTCTCTAAGGACTGTGGCCAACTATAGGCTTTTTAACAAACATATGCACTCCTTACAGTATATCTTAACTTTATTTTGTTATGTGTTACTAAAAAGCTACTTTCTATTTACAAATACAGCCTTCATGTGTGAGTATGGCCTAGAAATATTCAAAAGTGCAACTAAGCAAATATGTGCATGTGAATAGTGGTAGACAAATTAACAATAAAGCATGAAATACTGTTCAATTGTTTTAAACAATGGACTAACACCATAGGCTACTCATCTAGCTTTGACAGAACATCAGGCTGGCATAAATTTTGGTTGCTGGGATGGCTGCCCAAATCCAGAGGTCTCCTGTGAAGTACAGTTCCACAGATTTAACAGCTTCATTAGGTTATTACATTAACATCTCCCTGGCTGCTAAGTCAAGGGTAGATTTTATAGATGGAGACTGGGAGTCATAAGTAAGTACAGTGCCAAGTGTTCATGGTTTTCAGATAGCATGAAATGAATCCTTACACCAGCAGAACAGAAGGTTTAAATAGGCCTTTTGCTTGCACCTCCTCTGTACAGTGATTTTTCCCTTTCTTCTCATCAGCGGGATAGAGTAATTTCTTCCTATGCAGTATTATATCCAACATCATCACCTCTAGGTCTTCTGAATCGCTTAAGTGTTTTCTTTTGCAACCAAGTGGCAGCAAATAAAATCATTTCAGGCTGCCTAGTAAAGAGCCTAGTGTACATCCATTGTGTAGGTAGGAATTATCGGTAATCATGCAATAAAGCACAAATTTCATAAAGAGAAGTACCCAGCACTCATTTGTGACTTTGAAGGATGAGGAGAGATTCTTGCTCTGAAACAAATTACTTGAGGATAGAAGGAATACTCAACATGTTCTAGAGATCCTCTCCTTCCTGATCCTTGTAGCTTTGTATTCTTAGAAACCCTGGCATTACTAACCCAAATCCACTTGACTCCGGCTGACCATCAGTCATATTCCAGAATCACATCTGGAATCTGTGGTCAGCTATTAAACGTTATCAGTAATTCTGTTTTAGAATTTATTTCCCAATTAAAACCTTGATTCAGTTTTCAATAAAAAGTAAAAAGACACAATTCTATATTTTTTTTAAAGTTCATCAGTACAATTAATGAATTTGCTTGATAGGCTAATGCAAAACATCTCACTGATAATGTGTGTAATGACTGCTTTCAATAATCATTAAATGAAATTTACTCATACATTCTTACCTCTTGCCATTCTGTAGTATACCAGGAGGGTGGACAGTCAAATCGATTACAGGCTTGTACAAGGGATGGCTTAGGTTTATGGCACAATTCATCTGCTAAGATCACGGTCTCATTACTTTCTCTTGATAGTAGGTGAGAACAGAAGACATCTCGTGTCTGCAATCCGACTCCACACGTGAGACTGCAGGTGTTCCATCTCCCAATTTCCCATCTGTACAGGGGTCAGGAGAGAAAAACTTCAGCATAAAATAATGTAACCTTGATCTTTCTCTTTAAATAATAACAGGTAGAGTGAAGAAGCAGTAAATGAAAGAGATTTCTCCTTCTCTGACCAAGGTGAACCTTCTGGTAGCTGCTGGATGAATATTAACTGCTTCCCTGCATTCTTATTTTTGTCAAAATCTCTTGGACTTTAAGCCTATAATAACATAAGATAAAATAGAAGCTTTTGATGAGCCAGAGCCTGTCTAATGTATTTCAAGACTGAGTGGACTTGATTAGATGGTTCTTTTCCGTATTTAACCAAAAGACAAAAAAGCTACCAACAATATTTATCAAAGGACTGGTGAATTCCTGAGCAGGAATTTCTTCCAGAAGATCTAAATGTAGGGTTCCTGACAGACTTTTTCTTGCTGTGGAGACAGGGCATGCTAAGGCCTCGAGAAATGCGACAAGTCCCTCTTAAACTTCTGAATGAAAAACGGAGTCAACCCTTCTGTCCTAGCTGTGTAAATCCTGCATCAACAGGGCTGTTGATGGCTGAATTGCATTGTTCAAAACATTAGAGCAATTTTTCTGTTGCTGAGCTGTACTGAAAACACTAATTTCAACAGTGATACACAGAATATTTCTTAAAGTGTCAGGTCACTCTCTTGTACTCTAGTAGAAGGCAATTCAGAGATATACAGAACACATACACAAAGAAACCCTATATTCAGAGTGAATAAAAAAAAGAATAGTCTTTCCGTCAACTTTAGACAAAACACTAGACTGACACGGGCATACTCCCACATCCAAAATGGAAGTACAAAAGACAGATACTGACACTTCGTCTAATCCAGAAGAATAGCTTCCCTTCCTGCATGATCTCACTGAAACTGCTGGAGGAGTAAATTAAACATTCAGGACAAGGAAGGCTCAGTGAATTTGCCCTTGAAGAAAGTAAAACCAGGCAGAAACTAAAAAGAGTGATTATGATGAAAGACACCCTCAGGCTCCAAGCAGGGTAGAGACAGACAATGAAGGAAAGTTACGAAACATGTCAACAACATTAAACAAAATCTGTGAAGGAGCTAAGGGGAAAAACTCTTGACAGTCTACAATCAGAAGTCATTGCAAATGGCTCAGCATGTTTCAGATATATCATGTTAGTAAATACTTTATGGAAAAACACCCAGTCACCTTCTGACACATAACTATTCTAACATTTCTTTTTCTTTTCTGGAGTTGCTATGTATTTGTTCCCAGTTTCACAATATTATCCACTAACAAATGGAGAAGTCAGTAGGTAAGACATACTTTTTCCTTACTAGATGGTAATGAAAATGGACCAAAATGCCAAATTGTTCTCCTTCTGTGCTCCATCTGCTGATTACATTGTCTGGTTTTATAGTATGACAGGATGTGCTCTGAGCATTAGCATTGGGCAATAATGACACTCTAGCTTGGCCTCAGACAACAGCCTTGGTAGTGAAATTTACCCTCTCTTCCTTAAGTGCCACAGTGCTATTGTGCTTTTAGCACAAAAAAAGTGTTTAACCCTTTCTAACAATGCACAAACCCTGAATACCAAGCTAGAAGTTTCCATGGCCTCCTTCCAGGCTGCAGTACGCTGAAGGCCACTCAAGTCTGATACTGGGAGCTATTTAGCAGTGGAATAGGAGTGACATCTGGCAGCCAGTTAGGCTAATCTGGAATATGTTCTCCATATGAATGATCTTGGGGGAGAGGTCTTCCCAGATTTTCCCATAAAATTGTCAGTCAGAATTAATGTGGATATCAGCTACCCTTTAGTTTCAGCACAATCTAAACTAAGATATTTGAGTAGGTGCTGAAAAGAAGGCATTTTCTTATTTCAGAATCTATTTTAATACATGGGTAGTTGCCAAACTTTCATGTACTCAAGCGGTGGTAATAGATGTTGCCTCCAGCAACACATTGTTTTCTATTGGTATAAGAGCACAGTGTTTCTGTTGGCAGTTCTCATCTCAGTGGCTAGTAGGCTGCATATACTCTTTGGAGATCTTAGCTTCTGCATAAGAGAGTGTTTGTTTCTCCTTCTAGAAAAAAATGCTTTGTTTCAATAAGGAAAAAGAATTTTTTTTTTTTTATAATGTTTCAGTTTTCTGCGCAGGTTACACCTGTTGCCCTATCATTTTATACCATTTTGTTCACTACTCCTTGCAGCTGCTCTTAGCAAGAGTCTGTAGAGGTGCTCAGGAAACATGAGGTCAAATTCCCTTGATTTTTATGAGGTTTCATAGATACAAAACAAAGAATAGAGAGTAGAGTAGGGATGTGCAAAGTAACACAGTGATATTCAAATAACCAAACCAAAAGATGTTGTACACGCTTGGCAGAACTATACAGTCCTACAAAAAATACAGAGAAGATCAGCGATGACCTCACAGAATAGAGTAATAAGGCTGTAGAAATATTTTATAATAGCTAAAGGCAATTGTAATACTTTGTAAACTGGATAAGGCAGTATTCGTACAAGTAGTTTTAGATCTACTTTACACTGTAGGATATAATAACTCTTCTTTAAATATTGACTTAATGTAGCAAGCTTTATTTTTAGAGTGTAATGAGATAGAGAGTGGCACGAAATAGGAGCTCATCTTTTATTTCACCTGGTCATCATACACTTGGTCTTCTGTTAAACTTTTTGTTCTTTTTGCCGCTGTCATTCGTTTTTGTTTGTTTTTGGTGTTTTTTGTTTGTTTGTTTGTGTGTGTATGTGTGTTTTACTGAACTAACTCTTCCAATGGGTATGGCATACAAGAAATAATATCATGATATTCTGCATGCAATTCACAATACCAGAATTAAAATTCAAATGGAATATAATCTTATACTTCAAAAGGTGAAGAAGGTAGTTTCAGGATCAAATCAAGGAAAGCTCATGCAATTGGAACTTTTATGAGCTGTCTGTGGTTGTTGTTAAGGTATGGACTTCCCGAAAAATCTTCATTCTTGCTGTTTTACAGCCCAGCCAAAACTCACAGAATCACAGAATGGCTTGGCTTGGAATGGACCTCAAGGATCAGCGGGTTCCAAGGCCCTCTGTCAGGCAGGGTTGCCAACTACAAGATCAAGCAGTAGATCAGACTGCTCTGGGCCCCATCCAACCTGGCCTTAAACATCTCCAGAGATGGGGCATCCCCAACCCCTCTGGTCAGCCTGTGCTACTGCCCTACCACCCTCTCAGCAAAAAACTTCGCCCTGACATCTAATCTAAACCTTCCCTCTCTTTAATTTAAAACCGTTCTCCCTTGTCCTGTCACTACCTATCAGTGTAAAAAGTTGATCTTTCCCCTGCTTATAATCTCCCTTTGAATATATGGAAAGTCCTCTCAGACTTCTCCAGACTGGACAAGCCCAGCTCCTTCAGCCTGTGCTCTTAGGAGGGGTGCTCCAGTCCTCTGATCTTTGTGTACTACCTCCAAACCATCTTCAAAAGCTCAGTATCTTTCCCATGTTGGAGGCCTCCAACATGGATCCAATTCTCCAGATGGGGCCTCGTGAGGGCAGAGTACAGAGGGACACTCATCTCTGTCACCCTGCTGGCCACACCTCTTCTGATGGAATTCAGGATACTGTTGGCCTTATGGGCTGCAAGTGAACGCTGCTGGTTTGTGTTAAGTTTTTCATCTACCAGAACCTCTAAATCCCTCTCAGGAAGGCTAATCACAAGTTCTTCTTCTCCCAGACTGTATACATATCTGGGAATACTCTGACTCAGTGGCAAAATCTTGCACTTTGCTTTGTTGAATCTCATGAAGTTCACATGGACCCACCTTTTGAGTTAATCTAGATCCCTCTGGATGGCATCCCTTTTGCCTTACCACTTGAACCACACATAGTGGTGTCATCAGCAAACTTGCTGAGGGTACACTTGATCCCATCATTAACATCATTGATAAAGACATTAAAGAGTGCTGGTCCAAAGACAGACCCCACTCTTCACTGGGCTCCTGGACATAATGTCGCTGACCAGAACCCTCTGGCTGCAACCATCCAACCAAGAACTTATTTGGATAGAACGTAAGAACATATCCACTGAACAGTCCAGCTTTCAAATACATCTTATTTAGTGACAAGGATGCGGTGTGGGACCATGTCAAAGGGCTTGCACAAATCCAAATAGATGGCATCTGTTGCCTTCCCTTTGTCCATCAATGTCATCACTCCATCATAGAAGGCCACTAGGTTGGTCAGGCATGCCCTTACCTTGCTGAAGCCACACTGACTGTTCTGAATCACCTGCTTGTCTCTCATGTGCCCATACCATGGTCTTTCCAGGCACAGAGGAGAGGCTCATAGACCTGTAGTTCCCTGGGTCCTCCTTGCTACTTTTCTTATGAATGGGTGTGATGTTTCTCTTCTTCCAGTAACCAGAGATTTGCCTGACAGTCATGACTATTCAGATGTGATGGAGAGTGGCTCAGAAACCATATCAGGTGGCTGCTTTATGATGCTGGGATGCATGTTGTCCACCCCATAGACTTGTACACATTCAGTCTCATGAGGTGGTCTCAGACTTGCTCTGCCCTTAAAGTGGGGGGAAGTTTACCCTCTGAGTTCCCACTAGGAGGTTCAGGGATGTGAGAAATATGAGAATCCTGGCTGCCAGTGAAAGTGGAAAATTCACTGAGTAACTCAGCCTTTTCTGCATCTGTTGTAGCCAGTTTTACTTTCTCACCTAGCAGAAGAGGTACGTTCTCTTTGGCCTGTCTCTTCTGATCAATGTACCTATAGAACCTCTTGTTTTTAACATCCCTCACAAAGTTCAATTCCATCCCTGCCTTGGGTTTCCCGACATCATCTCTGCATGTTCAGACAGAATCCCTGTATTCTTCACAGGTGACAACTCCTTGTTAACTCAGCATGTACATGCCTTTTTTCCCTTGGCCTGACCAGCGGGTCTTTGCCAAGCCATGCCGGTTTCCTGCCTTCTCTGCCTTCTTTCTTATTCTGAAGGATGGAGAGCTCTTGCATTTTCAGAAGACCATCTTGAGAAGCCAGCTTTGTTCCACTCCTTTGCCTCTAAGGACAGCGTCTCAGGATATCTTATCCAGCAATTCCTTAAACAGCCTGAAGTTTGCTCTCCTAAAGTTCAGAGCCTTCACTCCACTCTTTGCCAGGCTCATGTTCCTTGAGATCAATGGCTCAGCCAGGGCATGATCATTGCAGACCAGATCCATTAATTTCCATTGCAGATCCAGCAATGCTTCACCTCTGGTAGGTCTGTCTAATATCTGAACAAGAAAGTTATTGCTGATAGACTCCAGAAGTTTCAAGGACTGTTTGCAGCTTGCTGTGTTGTTTTCCCAGCAGATATCCAGGTGATTGAAATCCCCCAACAGGATGAGAGCCTGAGAGCATGACGCCTCTTGCAGCTGAAGCAAGAAGGCTCCCCTTGATCAGGTGGCTTGTAGCAGACTCCAGCCATCAGCTGTCCTGAATTGGTCTTGTCCCTAATCTTAATCCACAACCTCTCAATTCATGGCTGTTTATCAGTGGGAGCACCTTGCTATCTATCCACTTTTTAACATAGAGGGTAACTCCCTACCTTGCCTATCATTTCTAAGAAGCTTATAACCCTGAGTGGTTGTATTCCAGTTATGTGAATCATCCCACCATGAATCTGTGAGAGAAATAAAATCACAGCTTTCCACCACCGTTTCCAACTCCTTCAGCTAATTTCCCATGCTGCATTCACTAGTATAGAGGCACTTTAGCTTGGCTTTCAGAGGCGTGATCTTCCTCGAGAAGCCCTCCCACAAATCTCTGGGACAAACTGGAGGTTTTCCCCACTGCTTCTTAAAGTGACAGCGCTCCTTCCGTCACACTGCAATACACTCAATTTCCCCAGCAGCTCTAGTACTGATGAGCCCAGTTGGTACTTCCTGTATGGGTTTCTCAAAGTCCATCAAAATATTGCAGGTTTTGACATGGAACATTCTTATAATCCTTCCTTATTTTTCTGCCTCTAGTGCCCAATTCTGTATCCATATGTAGCAGCAGGGAAATGGTAACTTTTCAGTCTTTTCTATAGCAGAACTCTAGCAAATCCATTCCCACAAATCCATGGTTTATCTTACCTCTAGGTCTATCAGATTATCAATTCTCCTACATACT
The DNA here is from genome assembly GCA_023055505.1 of Callipepla californica brunnescens. Classification (NCBI taxonomy): domain Eukaryota; kingdom Metazoa; phylum Chordata; class Aves; order Galliformes; family Odontophoridae; genus Callipepla; species Callipepla californica. The sequence goes on from JALIRH010000025.1 coordinate 2,567,871, forward strand.
TAAACAGCAGTTAAGTATTTAAGTATAACATAAAATGTAAAAAGATTTTGATTACTGTACTTCACAAGAAACAAAATTCTATATGTTTTCCTTGTGGATACTGACACATAATATATCTTGACTTTCTGAATTGATTGAAATAAAACTAAATCAATACTAAAACATATAGATATATGTAGAGATGACTAAAATGAGAAATGTACCAGGAAAAGGAAAATTCATTGGGCCAGATGTGTTGAAACAGAGGTATGTACATCAGTGACGGGCTTACTGGAAAAGACATACAGGCATACAGTTCAAATGAACATCAGTAAACAAACTGTTTCCTCTGGAAACGTGTAGTGAGCACAGGATGGTTTTAAAACACAGCTTATTTCAGGTATCATCACATAAACAAAACACAAAGCTAATTACAGAAACTTTCACTTTCTTAGTTGAACAATCTCCTGCCTCCAGCAGACTATCATGATCCCTTAACTGTTTTTTAGAGTTGTTGGAGTATATGGAACTTAAAATAAACATGAAGAGAGTTGAACTGATTAGTTCAAGCCAATGGTTTTCCTAGGTATTTTTTTTAAACACAATGTTATGGGTAGTCTAAGGCTCAGGAGAAGTTAATGAATAGGCAAAGCAACCTGAGCACTGCATTTTCTGCACTTCCAGGAACTACAGACTAACAACAGTGAATTAATAACGGTGATCTTTTGGGAAAAGAAAACATGCTGTTATGTAATCTGACAGTGAATTCATATTATGAATTAGATAAAATAAAATCTGCAGTGTACTATTAATCAATTTTAGCAATTAAAATTCTCATTTGTAGACATCAAAGAGTGACTAATTTTCTGGAACATACTCACTGAATGAATCAGGCTTGACTAGACAGTGCTTATGCATGGGCTTAATTTCAGGCAAACAAACACTTTTCACTATTGACCATGCTCAGTATCTTTTAAAATGTGAACATCTGCAGGCCCCTCAAATAAAAGAAAGAAAACAATTATGAAGATCCAATTTGCCAAAAATAAAGGGCCAGTAATCTGGAAATCTTGATTTATATCACAACACAATTATTGTGTACCATTAGTGTAAGTCTAAAAATGTTAGAGATGCTTTAAAATAAAACAGCTTAATCATGCTATTTTCTAATAAAGGAAATCCTCTTGACATATTTAACAGAAATATTGCCTGAAAACAATAAACTAAACTTTATCGTGTTACACTTTAATGAGTTTCAAGTCTTGTGAGGCCTCACATATTCAATATCCTGGAGACTTGAACCCAGTGTCAACTTGTTTAAAAGGAAAATAACAAAGCCTCTAACACTGAACATGAACATGAACTTCTAAATAGTTCTACCCAATTACTTATCATTAGAAATAAACTTTTTTTTATCGTGACAAAACAAAAAATACCAAAGTCACATTGTGGCCAAGAAGTTCAGATGAAGAACTGAGGAATCAAGTGAGCAGGCTCCAGTTCTTGCACTTCACTGGACTTCAGAGGAGACTGAGATGAGAACTGCTGAAGATAGACTAGCTGGTGAGATTGTGAATATCCCCTTTGAGCACAATGAGAACACTCAGGTGGGTGTGTATAATCCAAGACGGGCTGGATTATATTCTTCTCCCAGGCAGAAAAGAGAAGAAGGTTATCAGAAGTAGTGAAAATGGGTTCACAAAGGGGAAATCATGCTTGATCAATCTGGAATTGGCCTCTACAATGTCGTGACTGGATGGGGAGATGAGGGAAGAGCAGCTGACATTGTCTGCATTTACTTCAGCAAGGCTTTTGAAACCGCTTCCCATAACATTCTCATAGATGAACTTGCCCCGAGAGTAGGTGTGGTCTCCTTCTCTAGAGATACTCAAAACCTCCCTGGATGCTTTCCTGTGCAGCATCTTTAGGGAACCTGCTTGAGCAGGGAGCTGAAGTCAGTGATCACTAGATGTCCCTTCCAACCCATATGGTTCTGTGATTCTTTGAAATGTGGCTCAGCTGACTTAGTCTGCATTGTTGCCAACTGCTTTTCTATCTTTGCCATTCACAGGTTTGGGAAAGCTTTGAACTCTTAACAGAGAGATGAACAGCAAAGAGTTTAGTTTCTACCCAGTCTAACCAGAGATTTGTATCACTTTAACTATATTGGATAGAGGTCTTGTTTTTATTTTTATTTACTGTAGTTATGCTGTTAGAACTCCTAACCTAAACAAAGCTGTTCTGGTATGTCAGATAATTTTAGTTCTCTTCCCATAAGGAAGCAAACTGTATTGTCTAAAGCCAGGATTTTCCCCAAGATCTGAGAAACAGTTTCTAAAAGATTAGGGGATTAATGTTTTGTATTGTCATTCCCTTAATTCTGGATTCTGCACACATATCTATATTGTTATTACTATTTGGATGGAGATACAGAGTGTTTCAGTACAAATTTGATTTTATTTTTTATTATTTTAACATTTCTGACACCTTCAATTTGAATATAATTTTTAATTTACCTTTCATAAATTTTCTGAATCAGATTCAGATCTTGGTAGATGCCCCTATGAATTTGAAGTCTTTATATGGCTGCTTTGATTATAAACGTAGGTGTCAAGTGAGTTTAGAACTTCCTCACTGTGCATGAGGAACTTGGTCTTCTACTGCAAAAGAGTGAATAAATTACTGAGTAGATTATCAGTGGCAGTGTCAGGATCTCACAGGGGAAGTTAAAGAATTGGGTCTGGATGTGCTTTCAGGACAAAATACTTGCACAATCTATCACTATACCACAGAAAGAAAATGGAAAACAACTGAAACATAAGCAAGCACTGGGAGTTTTTTGAGTTGAGACATAATACCATAAGTATATGCATTCAACTGTTTTTTCTCCCTCCCTATTAAAATAAATAAATAAAAAAGGAAACTGAGAAAAATCTTGTATGCCTCATTTTGAAAGACAGCCTGTTTGTACCTTCAACACTGGTGGAATAGTTCAGGAACAGTTCATCCTAACAAAAATATTATCCCTGTAATACTGCCAGCTGGGTCAGCAAGAAGCTCATATTATCTGCTGTTTCTGTCGCAGTACTGCTTGCAAAACTTGGACTTGCAAAAATTTCTTAATCCTGATGTCTGTTGTCTGAACACTGCTTCATTCATGAATATGCTTTCTTTGTCCACTCAGATCAATGACATCTTCCTTTCTTCTTTCCCGCACTGACACTTTAGGAAAAGCATCCTTGTATTTGAGGAGAGTACTTTCATTCAGTAGAACAAAACCATGTGGTCAGGAACTTAGAGGTCAACAAGTCAGGCTTCTTGTATATAACCTCAGTGCCATTCAGTACACTTCTATGACTCTCTGATTCTATGATTTCCAGCAATCTCAGTTTTAGAGAGCTTCATTTCAGACACAGTACAAGTTAAAAATGATCAGTTCATTGCCCATCTTTCCCACCTGAGCTTTTCTTTTCTTTGTCTTCTGATATCTGCAAGCTTGCTGACTTCTTCTTCAAGAACAGCTGTTTTCTAACATTTCCCATGTGGCATAAACTGAGGCCTTGAAGGTGTTAGCTTACAATTCAGAATCTGTCATGGAGAGCAATGGTTTGAATAGAGCCACGTAATCTTGGACACAAAGCAACTCTGGCCTGGGCAGCACAGTATTAACCTCTCCCGTTTCTTCACAGTAGAAGCATGTGAAAGTGCTGTGTAGACTGATGGGTACAATTTATTCATGAAAATGCAAACTATTTTGCATTACTTTGGAGTAGGACAAGGGATATTGTCCCCCTCCTCTGTGGTTTTGAAAATGTTCATTCCTTCCTGCACTCCTTATTCATGGCCTGTCATTCTGTGTGCAATTTATGCATGCAATTCCTGCCCCATTCCTCAGATCTTCCTGTGTTACTTCTTGACCAGATTTCCCCCTTTTTATTATACACTCTGCTCTACAACTGTTTCCTGTCTTCATTTTTGAAAGGGGTTACAGAGGACAGTTATGATGTATTTCACATAAAACTCAACAACCTTTTTGTAAGAAGTCACTGCTTTGAGCATGAGCCCAAATCTAAACATGAGCCAAAGACCAACTCATTTGTCTATCAGGCCTAATCTGGTCTGTGTAGCTATATCAGAGATGACCACTGCTGTAATTTATCTCAGCATTTCAAATACCACACAGAGTAAAATTCTCTCATGAGATACTTTTCTGTAGTCAGTATCTCAGTCTCTCAAAATGGTTCCCTGCCAAGGGAATTCACTTACTTGAAGTTATCTTTCATATTCCTCTGTGATTCACGCATTCTGCATCTGCAGTAGTCCCTCAAACGTTCCACTGAACAACTTCCTACTGTTCAACCTCCCACTGTTCAAAGCGTTGGCATAAAACCACATACTTTCTATTCTGACCTGGTCTAATGGCAGACTGTCTCTCCTTCAGCTCAAGAGGTAGCAAGATTTGTTCACCATTAAGAATCTTATATTACATATTACTTGAAGTCTGTCAGGAAATTATTAAAGCAACCAAAATTGCCATTTGCAGTATTGTTTCGTATTCCATGTACACTGTTCTTCAGTGACCTCTGAGTTCCTCCTCTATTTTCCTCCATGTGGCTCTGTTATACAAATACTGGCTCCCAGCCAATTTCAGCTATAACGAGCTGCAATATTCATTGATACAGATAAGTCTACAGAGTGAATGCAGGCCACTTCTGTCATCTCCCAGAGCACTTTCATTGAGCCTTTGAACTTCTCACGTGTGTTAGCTACATGGACTTCTCTTTTAATAAATTACTTTAACTTGCAAGAAAGAAAAGCATTTTTCTCTTCCCTGTGCACAGTGATCCCCTGAATCTTTTCCTGCCTGTTACACAGAAGAGTTCTGATCCCTTATCACACTGGAAATACTGAAAATCAAACTACAAGATTTTATCAGACTAGCACTGACAACAACTAAATATCAATTATCTTTCTGTTGCTGCTGCTAAGTAAAAAAATATATTCCCTTATAATTTTTATTTCTTTTATTTCCTTTAGTTATTATTTCAAATATTAGTTAAATCTCACTTTTCCTCTGAGTTATATGCATACTTCACCTGTATTTGTAATGTTCTTTCTATTACTAACTGAGTTATGGAGGTGAGGAAATTACTTCCGAGAGACACAGATTCATGTTTTAATGTCCAGGTGGAGGCTTTCGATCTCACACTTCGCTTCAAAGGAGGAGTCTGATTTTATAGTAAGTGATTTAACATCTGAGTGAAAAATAAGCTATAGTTAAATTCTTACCTTTTAGACCCCTTTCTTTGAAACTAGATCAACTAAAAGCCAGAAACTGACCTTGGAGCCATCTCAATTCTGCAGCCTCACAGGAAACAATTCTTCCCACACAAGATTAACACTAACTCTCTCTGCTGCCCAAGGTTTAAGTTAATTTTCTAGATATTATCTAGAACAGACACTGAGGATACTTACTCAACCCCCAAAAATCTACTAAGGGAGTCTCAAGAAAGCTTTACACACTTCTATGCGGAAGCTGTGCCACAAACACAGCTCCAGATCAAAAACAGAGAATAAAGGTATAAAAGTATGTGCTCCCATTAGACTTCTTGCTGTGCAAGGTCCAATGTAGGATGCACAAGTTGAGACATGACAAAAATAAGCAATTATTGATATGGTGTATGATATGCTTAGTCTGTTGCATGTGAATACACAGCTGCCACTCTGTCCTTGTACACTGGGGAACATGTACATTCAGGCAGGTATTGAAGTTAAGTAAGGGCAAACCTCTTTCCACACTGGTGAATAATTACTTCAGAGGAAAAAACAAAACAGAACAGAAAAACACTCTTTTGTATCACTTATAACATTTAACCATAAATAAATGAAAATAATTCGATTTTTTTTTTTTGAGACCTGTTTCGTGAGGTCTTTGTGTAGAAGTATATTTACTTTTTTCTGCACAGCATTCCATTTTCTTGGCATTCCCTAAAGGTATTCTGTCACGATGAAAATTATATATCTCGAGAAAATGTTCTCCATTACAACACCTAACGACTTAGAATGCTTTGCTTTTTACCACGTATACTGTGAATATAGGGCCTGATCCAAAGCCACAGGCTAAAAATTGATTTGGCTCCAGTCTATACATTATTAAAGTTATCCGTTCATGATTTACTTTTTCCAGGCTGACTGTGGGGGTATGAGACTACTTTGTTCTGTAAGCCAATGTCTTCATGGCAACAACTGCTCTGATCCTAGTGGCCTCTTCTTTTATGAGGAGATAGCTGGTTATTCATTGGTGCCATTTTCTGGTCTAGCCAGCTAGCAGAATTGTTATGTGAGGTCCAGTTTCTGTAGCAAAGAGAGTGAAGTTTCAAAACTAAAGTAACAGTACATCGTCACTGTTATTATTTATATCATATTAATGGCTAGAGGCTCCTCTCCCATTGTTCTAGGCAGTAAATAAAGACAAAGAGATCATCCATTCTACAGAGCTAGAGCCTTAACAGGGCCAAAGAGAAAATAATGTTTTGTTATGACTTTGCAAGTCTGAAGATACAGTATCACAGAATTGTAGAGGTTGGAAAGGACCTCTGGAGATCTTCTAGTCCAACCCCCTGCTCAAACAGGTTTCCCTAAAGATGTTGCACAGGAAAGCATCTAGGGAGGTTTTGAGTATCTCTAGAGACTACGTCTACTCTTGGGGCACCTGTTCTAGTGCTCTGTCACTCTCACAGTAAATAAGTCCTTCCTCATGTTCAGATGGAACTTTCTGTGTTCCAGTTTGTACCAGCTGACCCTTGTCCTGCCACTAAGCATCACCAAAAAGATCCTGACCCCATCTTCTTCACATCCACTCTTCAGATACTTTTAAGTGTTGATAAGATCCCCTCGCAGTCCCCTCTTCTGCAAGCCAAACTGTCCTGGGTCTCTCAGCCTTTCCGCACAAGGAAATACTCTGCACAGTTTCTCATGTTTTAGCCATCCTCTGGATTCTGATTTGGAGACTGCTGTCTTCCTTGCACTGGAGAGCAGAATAGGACCCAGTACAACAGATGTGGCCTCACCAGGGCAGAGTAGAGGGGGAGGATCACCTCCTTCATCCTGCTGGCCATGCTCTTTTTAATGCGCCCCATAATACTGTTGGCTTTCTTGGCCACAGGGCATGCTGCTGGTTCATGCCCATGTTCATGTTGCCTGCCAGAGCAGCCAGGACCTCCTTTCCAGTAGGTCAACCCCTAACCTGTACTGACACAGTCAGTTATTCCTCCCCAGGTGTAGGACTCCACACTTGCCCTTGTCAAACCTCATTAGTTTCCCCTCTGCCAAACTCTCAAGCCTGTCTAGGATGCACTGAATGGCAGCTCTGCTTTCTGGAGTATTAGCCACTCCTCCCAGTTTCATATCATCAGCAAACCTGCTCAAGGTGCATTCTAATGCATCCTAATTGCTGAGGGTGTGTTTTGATAACTGTACACCACAAACTCCCTTCCATCACTGAGACCTTCAGTGCTTAACGGTGTTAGCAGAGAGGTCAGGAAGTGAATAGGAATTAGGATCACTTAACTGAAGACAAAGATTTTCAAGAACACAAAGAGGATAACTTGCTCTGCTATTGCATGTGACATACTTAGCTGGGAGAAACAACATTGTGTTTAATCAGTCTTGTTCCTTCTGAAAGTATTTAACTCACTCCAATTTGAGTTTTAATTGAAAATGATTCATTTGTTTATTTCAATATTTACTGATGTATAACTATTGCACACAATTGCACAGTCCGTTTTCAAAATATAGGGCCATTTTATCCTCATTTTACACAACAGATTTTCTCATCATTAAATATTTATTGTTTAAAAAGTGCTGTGCACTCCTCAGAAACTGATATAGTATGATACTGTACATTGAAGATACAAATGGTCCTCTTCGTTTCTCCCTTTTCTAAAGGAAGTGATGTTGCATATTAAAAATAAATATATGAGACCTTCTAGCTAATTTCACAGGATAATGCTACAGTGAAGAAATTAATCCTGACTATCATCATTCAGAACATTTGACTTAGCTTTGCATTTGGTTCAAGAGTTAAAGACACACTCTTTCTTTACTCTTGGGAAAACTTTCTCCTGTGAATGAAATTCTGCAGTTGAGACAATGAATAACACTGAGAATACATTTAAATCATAAAATAAGAATTAGAAATAAATATCTGAAATGCAGAAATGAGAGCATATGTAATCAACAATATATCAACAAAATATCAAGTGGCAGCAAATACTAGATTTTAGTTTGCACTAAAAAGAAAGATGGAAAGAAGTGGTATGCCTTAAGGTGACTGCAACCTGACAACTCAGTGGCAGGAACTCACTTAGCCCCTACAATGACTAAGAGCTTATGCTATCACAAACCAGAATACAAACAACCTGTGGAAGGCCATTGCCAAATTGTGTTTCAACTCAGCATACCAACCTGGCAAACCTATCATCAGGAACTTTGCGTTGAAGAAAACTGTCTACGAACTTACATAGGACACTGGATTAGAAGTGTGATCTGTCATTCACTGGATCACAAAATGGAAGGGACCCCAAAGTTCTAACCCTCCTGCAGTAGGCAGGGCTGACAACCAATAGGTTCAGCATTAGATCAGGTTGCCCAGTGCCCCATCCAGCCTGGCCTTGAACACCTCCAGGAATGAGCATCTACAGTCTCTCTGGGCAGCCTGTGCCAGCACCTCACAACACCCTCTGTGAAAAATTTCCCTGAAGTCTAATTTAAATTTTCCTGTAGAGGGTCAGATAACATCATGGGTCATTGACCCTTCATTCTTAAAAGAATTATACTTTATTCTCATAGTCAAAGAAAAATCTTTTTACTACCGGACTTCAAGTCTGTGAAGAAAAGAAAATCAATTTAAAGCAGAAATTGATCAATTGTTCCCAAAGCTCTCTGGTTCAAGAAAGAAATATATGTTACTAAAAAAAAATCTACTATTGCAATCTAATGTTTTATGAGCTAAAATAGAGGAAATTGCCTATGAATAAAACCCTATCTAATTGATCAAGTGAATTTGAGAAAAATGACTGTTTTTGAGACTCCAGAGACATTCTGCTCATCCTAGCAACTGGTAAGTTGCTTCATTCTTCACATTTAAATGTGCTGAAGAGGTGCTGAAAAAAGGATCTCCCTGTGGACCCTCTTGGTGACTTCACTGCAACTGCTTTTGAGTGAGAGATATCAAGGAGCATGCAGCTCCACCACAGTCAATGCATTCAGAGAGTACAGAGAATGGTGGCCTGTGAAGAACACTTTGGACAATCTCTTAACTACAAAGAATACAAGGGAAAGAGTAAAAAAAACAAAACACAAACAAACAAGTGAGCAAAACATGAATGTTTTTAGGTCACATTAATCCCTTTTAAGTCTAGGGAAGTATTGTAGTAGTGCAGAGTAGGAGTGCGGGTGATGCAGGCACAGCATTACTGAATGCAACCTCAGGACAGTAGCATGACTGGATGTCTTCGTACTGAACTGCCTTTAGCAAAACAAGCCTTGACAGTGTAATAATGATTCTCTAATCAACTTCTGTTTAAATGTCTTCTCAACCTTAAAAAAATAGAGGTGAATCTGTCATGTTTAGCAGCATTTTATTTATGTCTGTTTCTCTAACCTACTCTCTAACTCATTGTCAAAGGTTCAAGTTGCAGACTGCAGAACCCAGGAGGCTCTCTGGTCTCCCTTGTAAGATGCTATAAAAGACATTCTCAGTAGACTTCAACTAAAAATAGACTTAGATTAGCCTTACTGAAAAAAAAAAAAATAAATCAGAAGACTGTGAAAGATTGAAAATCTTTGAGTGACAAGAAGAGACAGTGGCACTACCATTGTATCACTGATGCTAAGTCTAAGTTACACCTCTGAGAAAAGACTCAAACAAAACAGGAATTGGTATCTCCTGCCAGTAAGGCAATACTGCAGTATCAGTTAACCTAATGACTCAAAAATCTTTTAATCTTTTTCCCTAACTAGACAGAGATGCTCTATTTCATCTGAGTGATGCAAAACACATATGCATCTGACACCCAACCACACACAGAGGTCACCTTTAATGAACTAGAGAAAACTCCATCCCTTCCACACATATTGAATGAATTTCATATTTTGGATGGAAACATATCTTGCACCATGTTTGACCTACCAGCAACCTACTGCTTCCCATCTCCAAATGAACAGAAAAGCATGTTGATTTTTTTCTCCTTTATAGTTTCATTTCATCTGAGAAATAGAATGAAACAGATGGGAAATATTGCATCCCTCAGAGAAACATTTGAATAATAAATGGTAATTTATTAGACAAAAACAGCAGCAGCAGCAACAACAACAACAGATGCAAGGGGGAAAGAAATGAAAAAGGAAAAGGAAAAGGAAAAGGAAAAGGAAAAGGAAAAGGAAAAGGAAAAGGAAAAGGAAAAGGAAAAGGAAAAGGAAAAGGAAAAGGAAAAGGAAAAGGAAAAGGAAAAGGAAAAGGAAAAGGAAAAGGAAAAGGAAAAGGAAAAGGAAGAAAAAGGAAAAGGAAAAGAAAAAGGAAAAGGAAAAGGAAAAGGAAAAGGAAAAGGAAAAGGAAAAGGAAAAGAAAAAGAAAAAGAAAAAGAAAAAGAAAAAGAAAAAGAAAAAGAAAATACAACTAGCTGGAGTCCAGCCTCAGTTATTTTGACCCTTCAGTAAGAAATCAGTACCACTCAGATGTTTTTGCATCACCTTGCTAAATACAAAGACTTGAAGAAGTAGGAGAGTGCTGGGGTGAAATATTGTGCCATTTCTCCTGTAACCATCTGCTTTTTCCTCACTATTTATCAGTTCTTAAGCATTCAGCTGTTCTTTGTTGCAAAGGAATAAAAGTTCACTTTTGAAAATATGCAAGAACAAAGCTTTAGAAATTGCCTGGAATTTCCTCCATTTTCAGCCATCTGGCTTTCATTGCTTTTCTTCTCTCTTCATTCCTCTATACATGTTTACTAAATCCTTTCAACATGCATTGATCAAGTTATTGAGCAGTTATAATTAATAACACAATTACAGAATTCTCATTCCCCTCTTTGGTAGTTCTTTTTGGATCACCAAGAGCTGCTCATACCGATAATGTTATAAACAAGAACAATTATATCTGATTAGATGATGACCACCTCTGAATTTTGGCTTGTGGATGTTGAGGAAAAGTCACTCTTTGGACTCAAGTCATTTTATTGTTGAAAACAGTAAAACTAACATTGTAACAGAGTGTTTCTGGTTCCTTTTTGAGTAATTTAGAATGCAAATACATCAATTAGAAAGCTGGTGGATCTATCCTTTCATTTTAGAGCTGAAAGAAGACACTTCTAGACCTTAAATATTTATTCTGCATTAAATCCTAGGAAGGCTGTGCTCTACTCAAATATTGCTACATAATTCTGGAAGTGGTATACTTTGATTGACACAATTTAAGTGACCTGACTCAAAGGGCATGGAGGAACTGTTAGTCCAGAGAAGCCGAGGATGCCTCACCCCTGCATGCATTCAAGCCCAGGTTGGAGGGGACCCTGGGCAGCCTGATGTTGTGAGGGGGAGCCATGCCTATGGCAACTGGTTGGATTTAGATCTTTGAGGTCCTTTCTAAACCTAAACCACTCTATGATTGACTGAATGACTGAATTAAAATATCTCAATTCTCCTCTTTCTGCAAGAATTCATTCTGGATCTCCTAATACATTAAAACAGGCTATATAATTTTTATAGCAATACCAAACAAGCCTACACCAATTAATGAATATGGAATGTTATGCTTACTGTGCTCAAAGTCAGTTAGTAACTTAGGATTCAGCTTCAAGGTGCTTCACTATTTTACTGTTCAGAATGAAATCGGACATTCTGTTATAGCATTTTCCAGGAGAAAAGAGATCCATCTATTTCTGCCATTGTTCATGAAGCAACAAGCAAAAACATCCCAATAAAGTCTGAAACCACAGGAAATTCAGCTACTTTTGGATTTGTATATGAATCAAGTCTTCCAATTTTTGCATGAAATGTATCCCAGTTTTGAAAAAGTTTATAAATTATGAGACTTTGCTGACTGTATATAGCTGTAAATATTTGAAGACAGATTTCTGCAGTTTAGTTTTACTGTCTCTCTACAATGGATTCAGAATAGGAATGTGTTAAGATACTAAGCCAGAATTTCAAAGGAAATTACAAGGTTCTCTCAGGTGCTGTGCCTGCGCTGTCATGTTTCAGTTTTCATAAATCTGAAATACTGTCAGTATATTCTAGTTTTTACCATATTTTATTTCAGAACAATTAGGAACTAAAGAAGACAAGGATACCATGGATTGATATCAAAGTGAAATATTAAGCGAGTGTTCAAGTTTTTTAATCTTCACACCTTTGCTCCAGTGTGAAGCAAACAGTGAAGATCTGTTTAGTATAATTCAAGTGTCCAAAAAGAATAATGAAATACAATGAAAAAGAAATCATCACTCTTTAGTGATTACTCATATGTTATCTGTACTGAAGTATGAACCTTCTGATCCCTTAGAAAGTGTGATTAGTTTCTGTTGTTCAGTACTTTTGCTAATGTACATCGAACTACCACAAGGAATTGTTGAGCAGGAAAGGCTCAAACAGCTAAATCTTTGAGAAGGTATGAAGAATACCTCATATAAGCAGAAACAATTTTAAGCTTGGAAGTTCTAATTTTTAATGTTCTCAACTTTAAACTGAATACAGTCTTGAATTGTATTAAAATCTAGCCATAGAATTCAATGTTCTGGTTCAGTATGTTCTGTTGTTCTGGCTCAGAAATGCCACTTTCTCTAAATATACCAGGAGGGAATTTTTGTACCCTGGAACAAATTTCTCACCTTTTTCTCACGGTATGGACAGCATTGCCTTGATTTCTAAGATATTCTTCACTGTATCAGCTGCCTTTTCAGTAGACTGCCTCCTCTACACACAACTGCATGCTCCAACAGTCACTTACATATCACGGCCATTTTAGGAAAATTTTTTATATTTTTAGCTTCTGTAGATGTACTTTAGCAGCTGGAAAATAGAGGGAAGAGCCAACACTACAAGATCTGCCAGCTCTCTATATAAGCCATCAGCAAAATCTCTGGGAATTTTCAGTGGTTCACAAGTCACATTTTGGGAACTTCTGTAACAGGGATCTAAGCTCACAGCTACATCTCAAGTTTTGGACTTGTTGGTCAATACCTTCATCAACATTCATAAGGACAAAATTTTAGCCTAATTTCTGTCTGATTCCTAAATCAAGATTTCTTGAATTAGCATCCTGAAACATCTTCTTATGATTAAAACAAAGAGAAAATCTTAGAACCTCTTTTCATTTGGTCTCTTTAGAAACCCTAAGATTATTTTAATTAATAGATATCAAACAATAATATTTATATATTTAATGCTATCAGCTTAAGAAGTATTAATATGCAGTTGCATTTAATATGGCACTACTGGTATATATAGAACTTCAGAAGATTATGAGAAACAAGAGTTACCGTGTCACGGCCTGTTAGGAGCTACATGGGAGACACATTGACCTGTCTTCTTGCCTCCCATTCTATTAGTCACACTGCCTGCTGTCTGTAATCTTAAGCTGTAGGTCTTGCTCTTACCAGAGCAACCATTTTGGAGATCAAATGTTGATCTTCTGCCTGTGCTGCTTAAATCTCTGCAGACAGGCAATTTCCTCCAGACTTAGGGGTCTGTAGTACAGGATTTGTATATACTAGAAATGGAGCTCAGTTGCAACCCTAGGGGTGCATGAAAGCTTCTTAATCTATGCCCTTTTCATTCCTCATCCTACTTTACCTATGGCTCCATGTCATTAACCTCATCACAATCACCTTGTAGTTGGAGAGGAAAACCATGTACCCAAGGTAGTTTTAAACTACCCCTGTGCCAGTAGCATGATTATCACAGTGGTATGGAGTAACACTCAGACTAATTCAGCAAATAATCATCAAAATTCTCAGAAGACCTTTTTAACAGAAATAACTTGTGTGATTTGCTTATGTGAACGTATCCTTTTGCTTTTTTTTCTTATTTTTTAACCAGTACATATTTATTTTCCATGTCAGAATTGTTGGTCAGTCTCCTACCATGCACTCTCATTCTTGTGACATTGCTACCTGTCAATTACAGGTTTCCAACTACAAAGATACTTTTTGTTTGTGTTTTAGAATCAGCAACACAGAGATTTTAAAAGACTCAGGATTCAGTATTCTGCTAAGTAATTTTTCTGTTGGTTTGGTGAATTGTGTAAGACTATTTGGCTGTGCTTGTATTGTATTCAAAATACTTTACACCCAACTAAAAAAATATCTTTGTCTTTTATCATTCTTGGATGCTGTCCATATTTAATTTTTAACATCAACTGTCTTTGTGTAACAAAGTCTACTAATCCACATAATGACACGCTTTGGAATAGCCTGCTGCCATGCAAAAAATTCATGCAACCACCAATATGTAGTCCAAGGAATAAACACCACCTGGAAAACACTGATTGTTTTTAAAAGTCCAAGGTTATAAATAAGTCTCTTTCAAATCTGCCACATTACCACAAGAGAGAAAATGCACCTGCATGCAGCCGGGAATAAAGACAATATGTATGCAGTATATTTTCAAGACCTGACAGCCCTTGGTCTATTTAAATAAACAAGGGGAATCTCATGACAGACATTTTCTGCTGTAGAAAGTACAGATGTGGATCTTTGCAGGCAAAGAATTGCTATTTTTAGGGCCAGGATTGTGGTAGCAATCTGAGATCAGGGAGGCACAGGTTGTGCAAGCCTTCTGTGAAAGTGGAAGTCGCAGAAGTGTCCCCAAACTTTTTTTTAACTCTAGGTAAAATTAATCTAATCCATAATATATCTGGCAGAAGGACTTGACTGTGCAAGCAGTCTGAAATCTGCCCTTTGTTTTCACCACTGCTTTGCTCCTCCCAGTTAATTCTGAGGCCTGAAGAGGCTGCAAGCCCCTGTAATCCGAGAAAGAGCATGTGTGAGGCAGCGCATGCCTCCAGACTGAAAGGCCATTTGGTTTGGGGTCACAGCTTATTTAATTATTATTATTTTTTTAACAGCATAGTTTAAATGTTTCTGGACAACATACCAGACTACAGTTACCTCACACTTGTGTAATTTTTTTAACTATTTCCATGGTGTTCTCAAAATCCACTAACTGAGGTCCAAATGGAAATGAAGGCCCCTGGCCTGGATATCCTCACCTAGGCTAACAACATCTTACAGTCCTGTGGGCCGCTGGGGATTGAACTCCTGCATTATTCAGTTTTTTTCTCTCTTATTACCTTTTCTCACTTCATATCCATTACAACGAATCTCCTACATCTCCCAAACACATACACCTGATGATAAGATAAAGGAAGTGTACCTTGGAGGGCAGGGGTCCAGACTACAGGCTTTCAGCAGCTGTGGAGGACGTCGGCTCATTACACACTGTGTCTCTTCTGCAGTCTCCCTGGTTTGCTTGTTCAGGCAGGTCACCACAGCCTCCTGGACACCTGCACACAGTAATGCACTGTCACAGCCAGCTCCCAGCACACAGAGGACATCCAAGGGAGAGAAAGCACTGCTCATTTTCTCTTCTCTGTTGGGAATGAGTGCTCATCTGTTACTTTTGCAGTTTTCCAGACACAGTCACACATTTCTTTTCAGCACCTTTTGTATCCTGTTTCCCAGCCACTGTAGAGACGGCCTAATCAGAACTTTGCATGGAATGCTGGGCTTTTACTTGTCTTTGCTCTCAGCCTCACCGAGTGTCTTGACAGCAGTGAAAACTACATAGGTTCATTCACTCCGTGTCTTGCCCAGACAAAGAAAAGTCCAGTACTCTTCAGTGACTTCCATTTATTGGGAGCGCAACATGTCAGGCAAGGGGGTGAAGATGGCCCTGGCTCTGGCATGCTGTGCTTTAGATAACCATACTTAGAGGTTACTTTAAGTGCAAAAGTAAAACAAAGCAATGTCAGTTCTCTGCTGTTTTTTTTTTTTTTTTTTTTTTTTTTTGCCTCCAAGAGCTCCAAGAATACTGTAATAGAGCTGTCAACACCTTTTGCTGTTTCTAATGCCAGAGCACACATCATGCAAACGATGATATCATATTACTCAACAGGACCAAAGTACTGCAACTCAGTAGGATATGACATTGTTTTTAAGTCATTGCTGTCTGCTTTGTATTGATCACTTGTGCAGCCTCACAGCAAGGTCAAATTGAAGAAGACAAAGGAAGAGAATTGCTAGTTCAGACACAGTGAAAGCTTGGAATGTACTATTCTTTTTTAACCTGTGTGAAAAAAACAAACAAACGTTGAATCCTACCACAGACAGGTGACTTCATTCTGTCTGCTAGGGATTAAGCTGACTAACCAGCCTTTATGTACAAGGTTCTCTGTTTTAAACTTTATTTCCAGAGCTGCAATTTCTCCTTTCTGAAGTGTGTTACTAATGAGCTGTTGACTAATAATTATCAAATTATCTCAGCACACTCACATGCCTGTTTCAGAGCTGACTATCCCAAAGGGATGGTCTTGAATTCAGCTTCTCTTCCATTTCTCCATCCAAAACCTAAAGATTTTGCATTATCAATCTTCTGGAACCAACCTCTAATATTGTTTTCAGCTTTTAGTATACAACCTGCCCAGAACTCACAGTGTGTTCATTACTCATATAGACTCCTGCCATGTATACCATCTCTGACTGTATTTCAAACAGTTTTGATATTTTAAACTAGCATTCTACTAGCATTCTATTCTGCTAAATAGAATTACCTTTCAGAGATTCTTCCAACTTTTTTTTTTTTTTCTTACAACAGATTCCATTATAAACAATAATCTTGTCTGACAGTCTTGGTATTGAAGAAAAAGGCTCCTCCTGAGTTTAGATGATCTGTAGTGTCTAGATTGGGTATAGACAGAAGTTTCTGGCTTGAACTGTTCATGCTAATGACTTAAATATATTCTAGCTTGCTTCAACAGGAAAAAAAAAAAAAAAAAAACAACCAAAAAAACAAACAAAAAACATGCTCCAAATCATTTTCTTTAGTTTGTCCATTAATCTTGCACTGAATTTGTCACAGCATACTGAATACATCTGTTACTTCATTTTTGATTCATCAGTGCAGTGAACTGACAGTGCAGTGATTGGTTACAAGCTTTAACTCAACAAATGAATCACTGAATCTTTAGAGACTATATAGAATGTCTATCATCTGTCAGAACTTCTGTTATCTTTATTAAAGATAGTGTGAAAATATCTTTCACACTCTACTGAATCTTGAAAGACTATATAGAACGTCTATAGGGATTTGATTTAGTAGCTTGGTGGGTAGGGATGGTGGTGTGAGGATGGTTGGACTAGATGATCTTGTAGGTCCTTTCCAACCTAATGAATCTATGAATCTATGAATCTATGAGTCTATTATCTGTCAGAACTTCTGTTATCTTTATTAAAGATAGTGTGAAAATTTATGAAGTGTGTGAACTTCATAAATTTTGCCTCTCATTCAAGTAAATTAATTCTAAGTACTGGTTACTGCACAACATTATTAGAACAAAAGCTGTCCTTTAAAATTGCTGAATAGTAAACTGGAATACAAAAGGGTGTAAGGGTGGGACATGAATCTGAGCAGTTTAACTTCACATTCAAAATACCATCAACTGAGATTTTTTCTGTGCTTATATCTACTAGAATAGAATAATTGTTTCATGATATTTGATGACAGCCCTGGGAGATGCAGCCACTAGCAGCAGACTAAATGTCTAACTAATTCCTTCTGGTTGCTACTTCTATGAGGTGAAAGGTTATTCTACATCTATCCAATTTCTTCTCTTGAGACTTTCAAACCAGTAAAATTAGTTTGACCTGTCTTGCACCTATTGCTACGGAAGTATCACACTTAGCATCTGCTCATCTGGAATTTTGAAGTTGACATCAGAAAAAAAAATTAGCTACCAATTTTTTCTGACAATTGAAAGATTGGGTTTATAAAAGAAAATGTCTCTGTTAGTTCAGCCTATGTGAAATTTTTAAAATTATGTGCATATTTCAAAAATTTGCACATACTCATTGTGTTCAGATAAATGACTAAAATTCAAGAGGATATTCCTTGAAATTATTCAAGTTTCAGTATTTGAAAGGCAAATGTGGCAAGTCATTAGTGCTCATTAGTATACTCAATGAATGACAAAACACTACAGTACAGTCAGTGGCTTATCACCATTTAGCAAAGATTAACGTCTGTTGTTTTCCATAAAGGAATCAAAGCAGTTGGGGTAATTGTACGACAGCCCTCTGTGAACTTCTCTAAACAGCGACTATCACCAGCAGGATAAAAACAAACTCAGAAACCAAATGCATTATTTTCTATTTATCGTTTTTTTTCCTTTGTTTGTAACTGATTACAGATCTATCTGTTAAGCATTCATGAATCGCTGAGTAGTTTCCAGTTCTACAATATACATTCGGTATTTATCTAAGTAAGCTTTTTAAAATAGCCTGAAACTTATCATGTAAAAAGACAGCAGTTGTAGAAGTCTAGGTTTAATTAAAAGAATACTGAAGAGAGCATAATTTTTCAGAACAAGCTAGAAAAACTGGTTATAAAAAAGAGTTATCAGGGAAATGTGCATTAGTATTTCATAATACATGGTGACTGTAATTAACTTTGAGAAGCTCCAAGTACCAAGGCTGCTTGCTTCAGGCAATCACACCATTTGTACTTTTCTACCATACATTGTCTTTAGCAGGGATATCAGAGCTAGTGTCACTTAGTGACGAGAGTTAGGGAACCAACTGAGCCTTTAAAATATAAAATATCAATAATCAAATGTGGCTGCTATTGTAGTACCATTTGTTTCCAAGAGATAAAAACTAAAAGCGACATTTGATTCCTGCCTGTATCAGGAGACCACTAGAACATTCAGCTGTTGTTGTGTGAGCGCATTCTGTGTGACCAGATAATACAGGAAAGCAGGAGTATATGTACACCAGCTGTGATGATCTGAAAAGGGACCATGAAAGTCTTGAGTAAAAAATATGTTCTGCATGTGAGGGTTTTACAGTTTTCATACAAACCTTTCAAATAGATGGAGGAAGGCAGCAAGTCCATTGGTGTTCACAACAAAACACACACTTGAAGAGGGAAAGCACATGCAGGACCAAAACATATTGCACTTACCTCCTCCACAAGACTCTGAACACTCAGTGAAGCCCTCATATTCCCAGTCATAAAGCTCATCAAATTCCTGCAATCTGCCGTAGAGCATATCAGTTTCTTCGGGGGTATATTCGGTTGCCTCTCCACTGCAGGGACCACTGTAACAGGCTCTCTGAGATGCAGGTTTGGGGCCTTCACATTCATCAATGGGCAAGTCAGCCACAGATTGAGAGAAAGACAGAAGCACTTGACATTTCACAAGCCGCACCTGGCTGCCCACTCCACAGGTGACACTACAGGAGGACCAAGCCTCAGGAATAAACCTGTGAGAAGAAGAGAGAGCGCAAGGTGAGCAATGTCCAGAAACAGTCAGCCACAGAAAAGTAGCATAGGTCTGTCCAAGACAAAGTCCATACAATGAAAAAAAAAAAATTACTTCACCTTAACAAGGCGCTATTATGAAATAAATGTAAAAGTAATGATTTTTGAGTTGAGTTGGGAACTCAGTAGCAACAGTAGAAAGATTCTCGATAAAATTTGGAGTACTTCATATCTATAGAAATAAAACATATACCCTATGTTCATCCTAAAAATTCTTAGTGCAAGGAATTCTGCAAAATCCTGATGTACATCATGATCCTACTAGCTACTGTTTTTCTAGGATACAATCTCTATCACCTTTCCCTTAGTTGACACTGAAGGTATGTTATTAAAAAACACTAGATAGTCTGCTTGTAATACTCTGTGGAAAATAATTTCAACCATTGCTCCCATGTTTTGGAAACTGTTTTAAGCCTTAGATCAAAGACATAAAAAATAAAAGCACATTTTCCTGTCCCCAGCACATTTTTTTTCCTTTTTCTAGCCAAATTATCTTTGTCTGTTATTGCTCTGATAAGGAATCATTACTTATTCCAGATTTTGGCCTCTGAATGTTTATACATACTGGAATCAAAACAAATTGCCGTCATCTTGCACTAAGCACAACAGACCAAATTCAGTTTTTGTTTTTTTTGTTTGTTTGTTTGTTTTTAATGCTGCTTTTCTCAACAGTGGAATAATTTCTACATTTTTCTTCATTGTCATTTTTTCTATGTCTTGAAGAAGTCAGCGGTGGAAATTGATCTTTTGATTCAATGCTAGTCAAGCAGAAAGGCCACATTTTGCTCCATACCACATTACCAGATTGTTTAAATGTAACACACCTTGTGTGGATGAACTCATGTTGATCTGTAATGACTCCCAAGTATTTCTGGAAATGAGCTTTCAAGGCTACACCAAGACCTGCATTACTTGTGCCTAGGTACCTCATGTTCATGGTATTAAAACACTGAAGTAATGAATCCAGGCAACACAGTGATTCAGATGGACTTGTCTGATTATCTTGCCTTCCCTGTTAGCCATTCTGACAAACTTTCATTTGTGGACAACTTTTAAAAGAGTGATTGTACCTTTATTTCGAGGTCAAAAGTAGAAGAGTGAGTCATTGCTATGATCATTTGACAATCCCACAGGAACAATCCCATAGGAACAATTCCAGTCAGTTTTCCCAATAAAAGTAGTTGGGATCTGTCCAACTCCAAACTGAAAAACGTTTTTTATGATATTCCAATTAGTATTCAAATCAGCACTATTCTAATAAACAGAATGCCCATTAGGGTCAAGTAGGATCAACTTCCAGATGGCTCAGCACCTAATCATATGCATTAGCTAACTTTATCAAATGAATCAAAATTCTCAGTTTGTATTTTTGATCAAAATCTCTGCTGCCACTGAGAGTATTCCTCTCATTTTGGTTTTAATTTAGACAGTCCACAACAAACCTCGAGTTTTGCCCAGGGCAGAAGGCAATAAACACATTTATTCTAGAGAGTAGTCCTGCCTGGACCTACCAGAAATTCATTTCTTACCATGAGAATGTCATGCACATTCTGATAAGGAGAAAAAAGGTAATTAATTTTGTGATTAGCAGTTTTTGATGTATTTGTATGCACTTTTTTTCTTTTCCCAATCCACTGCCTTTCTCTAGTTGATTAAGGTTCCTTTGCTTTACTGAGCAAAAAACTGAGATCTGTGGTATCCCCTCAGTTTACATGTACTAGGATCCCTGACAGGATTTCTCTACCCACTTTTTGTGGCTGTTGATAACATCTTCTTAAAACCCTGATATTCTCTGCTAGCACTGTATGCAGGAAGTAATAGAATGGAAATTGGATATATTATTATAATCTTTTTGTAATGCTACTGCAAAGACTATAACATTTCTTTCTGGAGGAAAGCCTCTGAGAAACTAATGATACTTCTTATTCCATTTTCACACTCTAATACATTTTATCATACAAATGATAAATAAAGATTGATTTTGTTTCAAAGATAGCTATGTTTCATTTTGAAAGGACTGAAATTTTTACAGTGCAGATATGCCACTCATACTGCTTTAACTAAGACCGTACTACTGCTGTGACTTAGTCTGATTAATTTAAATGCACAGTTTCTTGACCTGACAAACTAAGATGTAAAAATCCTAATTAGGTTACAAGAAAAGACACTGTAGATGTCTTCTTCAAAAGCTGGATTCCTTGCATTTTTTAACATTTTTGGATTATTGTGTAGCTTTTCTTTGTTAAAGGACTATTGTATTCCAAACCAAAAGGTATCACAGTTTGCCAGGCATTAATATAACTTGTTTAGAAAGGCAGAGATACTTTATATACTCAGAATATTTACACATGTTGAATATCACTCATACAAACACAGGAACAAAAGAGAAAGGAAACAAAAGTGAAGTAAGAACGTCAGTAAAGCTGACTGGGTTCTTTTCAAAATAAGAATTGATCTACAAATAGCACACATTATCTTATTTTACTCCTGTAAGCAGCTTATAATGAAAAGAATTGATTATCTTCAGGATAGTATATTTTGTGCAGATTTCTAGGCCCAATTTATATATTTTAAGTAATAAATTTGGAAAGATAATTTAATTCAAATATTATTGCTGGCTGTTAAAACACAGGAGGAATTATCAGAATCAAAAGATTTTAAAGTAGAGGAAAAAAGGGGAAAAACAAAAAAAAAACCCACACTTTCATATAGGAGTTGTCATTAGATACTGAACATTTACGTGGTATGCATGTGTAGTATAAATATACACTGGTTCTGAGTTTTCCCCCAAAGCAGGAAATTACAAAGGTTTTCAGATATCTTTATGTGGTCATTAATGATAAATGTTGCCAAATGGTGAGTGCAGAACTTAAAAAGTATGTGAATAATAAGCAGACAATTCCATAGGTTTTAAGTTATTTTCTCTGCATACAGTGTATCTTCCACTGCACAGTACCGTGCTTTTCTGCGTTCTTTGAAAACTGAAGTGGTGTAGTAGGTTTACTGAAAAGCAAGAATTTTAGAAAACAGAAAATGATGCAGGTGATTCAGATGTCATTGCACACTGTTTAATTAAATCATGCTTTAGTACCGGTCCTTTTAATAGCCATAATAAACACGACAGTCTCAACGATTGGTTGCTGTGGTGTTACAGTGATAGCTGTCAGCCAGAACTCCCTGCGCTCATAGCAGTACAAATAAAAACCAAAGTGATAACTCTTGCCTTGAGGAGATAACTTGGAGTATTTTATAGCTCTTAACATACTTCCAAGTGACTACTAGCATGTTACTATTGCATGAAATACAAACCTTTGTCCTCTGCACAAAAATGCTTCCTCCCTAATGGAAAAATGCAACATTTAGTGTATTCTGAGGGCTCTGTAGATTATTCCATAGAGGAGTATATTGCTCCCATTTTAGAGAAAGCGCTACTAGATGAAGTGAAATCTGGAAGAAGGGGATGTCACGACCTGATGGTTGGACTAGATGACCTTAGTGGTCTTTCCAGCATTAGTGTTTATATGATTCTATGACCTTGCTTGGTTATGACTGACCTACTCATGTCTGCTACTGCTCAGCTATTGGAGTGCTGCCTTCATTGTGGCACCCAGCTGTGGGAAGGCTGAAGGGCCCCTCTGCCTGCCATCACTCTAGACATCCCAATACTCAGCACTGCTCTCAAAGCTGGAAAAGGAAGCAGAAAGGTAAAAAACTCTCATAAGAAAACTAGGGGTTAAAAATGGATGTTCTTTGTAAATAAATGCCTATACTTGTTTTGTTGACCTATAGACAGTTACAGTGGTGGACTGAAAACCATTTCCCTCTATGGTAACATGCTGGCAAAACAGTCAACTTTGTATATTAAAGAGGCATTGTATTTTTCAGTGTTCTTTCTCTTTCTTTCTTTTTTTTTTTTTTTTTGTTAGCTGTTTCACAATATGCACAAGATTGACTTTAGCAGAGAGGAATTGATTATTCCATGATTTTTCATATGCACAATAGCCTACAATGGCCTACATCATGTTCTGGGAATGGAGAAAAAAACCATGATGCTACCAATGGAATCAATGGGATCAATGGAATTCTGCAGGAGCCACATAGATGTGGTGGAGCACAGGTTTAGATTCACTGCTTTTATAGTATGCTACAATTATTGAAAATACTTTTGAAGTAAATTTTAGTATGAGAGCTAAACTAACATATGGATGTTTGTACGTAAAACACAACGTAACATACTGGTCAATTTGAGAAAGACATTAGAATCCAGTCTTCAGACTGGGCAGCACACATGTAATTTACCTACACACACAAATTAATTTCAGCTCTCCACAGATTTTCATGTATATCTCAGCACTGGGTAGATACCACTTTCCCAGTTCAATTTTGCAAAGACTATTTGCATTTGTAAATATTATTATTTGTATTTATGCTTGAGAATGCTTTTCTCACATTACAATTTATTTTGTAATTAAAAAAATCTTCTCTTTAAAATATATAAAGGGAATGCATTTAAAAACACAGCTTTTGTAGAGTAGCTGAGACAGAGATTAGAATATGTGTATATTCCTCTTTATAAGGTAATGTAGGTGACTGGGGAAGCCAGAAGAAGTGAAACACAAAGATTCAGTGCTCAGTAATGGGAGAACTTCCAAACAGATCACGGTGTGCTGAATTTGATATGTACAAAAAAGAAGGACAGTATAGAGATTTATATCATTTATGCTATTCAGAAACAGATATTTTAATGTTACTTAAATGACATATTGTCTTAATTCCATTTTTAAATCCGTCATTGAATAAATCCATTATTCAGCTGAAGACTAAGACTCCAAGAACTGTAAATACCAGTAAAACTGGGTATTTGAAGGCACAGACTGGCACCTAGTTAAGCTCCCAAAAATTAGAATACAACTGGTGAGATAACTGGGCTCAGTGGCTTGTTTGAAGGTATAGAAACTATGTCTGCTAGAACTGAAAACTGAGCTCAGTCTTCTGGACTTCTTGTATTGAGCTGAAATGTGGGCCTGCTCTTCTCTGGGAGGATCCAACTTTTTATGGGATTTAATTTAATACCACAGAATGGTTAGACACATAAACTATGTATTTGCTGTTGCTGCTCCTCAGAGGAGCGAAAGAGAGGAACAACTATCACCTGTCAGTAAAACCCCAAGAAGCTTCATCTGTAAGAGTAATGGCGCCAGAGCCATGAATATAGCTTAGACTGCAATCTGGATGATTACTGTCCCCATAATTTCTCTTCAGTTCAGTTTGAGTACAGTCTGCTTCTTCAGCATTGTCAGATCACACTGTACTGTTGCTACTCTCCATAGATTCACTAGTATCTTTCTCCCTATAAGAAGATAGCTGGTTCTATCCTTTACAAATATTAGACATAAATCCTAGGCAGAGGTAAGTCTCTAAAGGTTTGTTTGTTTGTTTTTGAATGAATAGAAAGAAATCATGACCTAAGATTAGCTGCTGCACTTGTGCTCTTCCATGCGACTGTCCACATTGATAATCATAACATAGTTATCATAACATAACAAATAAATCATAACATAACAAATAAATCATAACATGGAAAGGGTTCCTTAAACTTCCTTCCTCACGACATGGTACTGATAGGGAATAATGCAGCATCACTACCGTTTCAGCAATTCAATAGTCGAATCACACCTAATTCTTAAGGCATTTGTAAGCAGTTTCTAAACTTCATTTTAACCTGTGAACTTGGTACTAACAGAATGACAGAATCTATTTTATGGGGAAAAGCCAGAATGAGATAGCTTACATATCCTTGGAAACATGAATACCTTTTGAAAAGTGAAAAAAAGATACTGGGTGATTCTGCCACACTGATCTCTCTGTCCAAATCCAGTTCCCTGAGGGCTCTGCCCCCCCACTGATGCATGTCAGGAATTTCCTTTTGTTTCTTACTGAACTGGCCTCATCTCTATGATGGTGCCATCTGGCATCCAGATATTATTGTTTGCCCTCTTTTTATCCCCTTCTTTTTATGGCTAGCACCATGGTTATTTATGGCAATATGTTAAAAGCTGGGTATGGTGTTAACATACAAAAGCATTTTTCAAGAGTTAGAGAAAGAAATCTTTTAAACAACCCCTCCACCATCCATAAAACCAATCTCATAACACGTAGAAAACCCATGCTTTTTTAATTGCAATTGCTTCTCTTTCTGACTCCACTGTCATGCTGTGCTGGTGCAATCAACTTCAGTGCAAGAGGTCACGCAGAAAAATATTCTGACTTCTCGCTTTGATAAAGACCGCTGAATGATCTTTCCTTGTGACTAGTGACACAAGGACTTCTCATCTTGTATCTTTGTCCTAGCAGAGATCACAGTATTTTCTCACTGGTCTAGAGTATTTCCTAGCAGTTCTGTCAAAAACTAATACATAATTGACTCTGTCTAGGAGTGCTACAGGTCAGACAGCACAAACTTAACTGTTCCCTCTAGCCATCAAGTGTCTGAACTAGTTGTAAGTAATTATTTGAGCAGCAGAACAAATGAGGACCAATTTGAAATAGATTTGGATTTGAACACTGAGTGCCCTAGTAAATTCTCTGGTATCTCTTATGGATTGTAGTCCTTTAGAAACCTTTTCTTCAACAGTGGAGTTAGTAGGTGTAAGTTTTATACCTAGCCATATAGTTCAGTGAAACATGTGGGAAATAAATCCATTAAACTTCCTGGTGAATATTAACCAATTGTGACAGAGAGGTGAAGTTCTTGTGATAACTTTATACCTCCGTCCAATTCAGCATATAGAAATACACAGACATTATTAAGGAAAGCGGAAGGCAAATGACAGACAGACATATACAGACAAAATTATACTGTAAAGCTTGCTTCCTTTCGAAACCCTGAAGAAATAAACAATGGAAAGCATTAGATGCAGATGGAGTAAAAAGGAGGTATCTGCTGTCCTAATAGCACATATTGAAGAATGATCACAAATTACAGGTGGAAGGACAATGCAAAAAAGTCCACCAAATTTATGCTTACCTATAAAAAAATCATAGTTTGCAATTTCTTAGCAAATATGTATGTGATACAAGGTCACTAAAGTCATAAGAGAGCAATATGAATTTCACAAGTATGAGACCTCAAATAACACAAGAGGTTCAGTGGAAATTTTCAGCTTTGGCTTTACAATTTTCAGTAAACAAAAATACTTTTGAGAAGAACAATAGAATTGCTTACAGGTGGGAGTTGCTTTTTCTGCCCAAAGAATGATAAGGGAGAAAAGATAACAGTGTCAGGGAGCAAAAATGCAGTCTGTTAGCTTCAAAGAATGATCCTGTCTGTAGAGAAGAATGGGAGTAGATTTGATGGCATAAGAAAGCTCAGGAAAGGCATCAGATGAAGGTGCAGAAGAACGAATCCTTACTAACTCATGTGCAGCCAGGAGATCAGTCACTATTGCATCATTACAGAGCAAGCTGGAAAATCACAGGGACATATTTTTTTTCTGAAGAAGCTTCCAGTACTTCAGCTTCTAGCAAACACACTCTTGAACATGGTACTGCCTTTTCAGCACTAGCTTTATAACCTCCCTGGCTGCCTCCCACTTCATATCCAACTCTCCCCTCCATGCTGCCTTTCCTCTCCCCATATAGTTCTCTCCTTGTGAAGCTGAGGAGTAGGGTCTTCAGGAAAGCCTGCCTTGGCTCCTTCAGCTCACTTCCCACCCTCAAACCCTGCTCAGCCAGCTCAAGGGATATGCTTTCTGAAAATATTTACAGCTAAGTAACACACTGCAAATGAGTGAGATACTTAGGGAGACAAACATTAAGAAGTGGATGGTCATGTTCTAACTATTCAAATTCACAGTCAGCAGAAGAGCTGGCAACATCATAGACTGTCTTACCCAAATGGTATTTGATCAGACGTCTAAAAACTCTCACTAGTTCTGACCTTTAAATTAGCATGCAACTACACTCTGGACTGACCATTTATTAGCCAAAAAAAGTGTGCAGCAGCTCAATTTCAGTTTGTTGAGCCATGGGATACTCTTCTGTACCTTTACAGCTACAGAAAAAAATGCCAAAGGACATATTATCATCTAACACATCTTACTTTTCAACTAATTGGTGTATCTGAAATTGCTATGCAGCTGAGTGCAGACAAGTAATATTTTAAAATTGGCATCAAAATTGACTGTTGATTGCATGAGCTCTGAATGTACCGTCCTTTTTTTTTTTTTCTACATCATTATACACATTTTTTTCAATCTAACAACCAGGATCTAAAAAGAATGTGTGTTTAAAGCTAGACATTAATGAAAACCATCAGTAATAGTGAAGCACAAAAGCATTTTCTAGGGAAGTACACCACTGAGGGTCACTGTCAACAGATTAGATTGTCTGACAGAATATGAATACAGCTATTAGCAGTCACAGGGATTGCATGTGTATGCCTCTCACTACAAGCTTTTTAAGTTTTTAATTGGCATGCCTGGCTCATGCCTTATCATTGGAAATAGTTCCAAATCAAACAAAGCCTTGGATAGCTCAGAGCTTTGGAAAAGTTTGCACAAAGTGCCTGAGTTTTCATCCTCTATTTTAGCTATAAGTCAACATGTATAAAAATTTACAGTTTAATTTAATTTCATGTCATATTGATTTCTCATCAGCCTAAAATAAAGATTATTCATGCTTCCAAAGTCATGTTTTACAAGGAGAAAAAAAAATGTAAAAATGTTGACCCACGGCAGAATGAACTTTATGTAAACGTTGCTCCACTTTATTAGCATCCTACTGTTATCACTGAACTGTTGCATGAGATGATAGGGTAAAAAGATAAGGAGATCTTAGCAGAACAGAATCTTTCTTTCAGCAAAGCAATGAAACTGTGATGGAAATAGATGTCATAGTGGCACATAAAACATAGAAGATTTAAAGGATCATAAGCTCCTTCTTCTTACCCTTAAGGCCTGTTTTAGTATAGCAAACAGTATACTCACAAGCTTTTCTGGAGTATTTTATCAAAATGTCTGTGATGATAAAACAAAACCTCTTAATGTTTCTTTTCAGGCTATGCTTATACTGTACAAATCCCTTATTACTAATATTTAAAGATACATTTAGCTATGTGTATATGTATATGTGTATATATATATACAAATTTTGTAACCATACAGGAAAATATTCACATATATGGAATTATCTACACTGTGAATGAATCAAGTTACAAAATTTATGAAACTGTGGAAATGTTAATATCTCTAATATTACATGCTATAGCTGCTAATAATGTTTATATACAAACATATGAATGTGCGTATTTGTAACATATCTGCATATGCATGTATCTATATACAATTATGTATAAAAGATACATCAAAATATTTATTATATTGAGGGTGCTACTCTATATCTCTCTTATTTTAGATTAATGTTCTAGTTACACACAATTTTAATTCAGATTAACCATGCCCAAACTGCAATTCTGTTGCATAATGAATAATATTTATCATTCCAATTCACTGAAAAATGAAGGAAAGAGAAGGGAAAAGGGGAAAGGAAAAAGGGAAAGGTAAAAAGTAAGGGAAGGGGAAGGGGAAGTGGAAGGGGAAGGGGAGGGAGAGGGGAGAGGGAGAGGGAGTGGGAGGGGGAAGGGGGAAGGGAGAAGGGGAAGGGGAAGGGGAAGGCAAGGCAAGGGAAGGCAAGGCAAGGCAAGGGAAGGCAAGGCAAGGCAAAAGAAAAAGGATTATCAGTGTATGTATATAGGCCTATCTGCTCTCCAGGAAGATCCGCAGCAGGAGGAAGAGATAGATGCTAATGGGGGTACAAGGTGCTGACTGATCATTTTTGCAAAAGTGACTAGAAAAAGACCATTAAGAGTCTAGAAGACCAGGAAGGGGAAAATCCATGATATAAGGTAAGTGGAGATGTAACAATAGAAACCACAGCTCTGGAGTTGTAGTTTAGTTTCTGTTAAAGTTCATTCACATCGTTAACTGATATTACACTATTCTTTGGGAATATTTCCTCATTGGCTGCCCTGTATTTTAACTGTTATTACACAGGGATATTGTGATGATAAATCAAGGTGCTGAGTGCTGAGATACAATGGTAGTGTGCATTGTGTAACTACTTCTGGCAGATAGGCTCTCATTATAGTATCACTGTAAATGAAATTAAATAAAACATACAGGTATTTGTACAAATTCAGTCTACGTTTGTCCTCTTAAACTCTCCCTCTTTGCATCTAAGTGTGATACAGCCTTAAGTCCTTCAATTTCCATGGGGCTATATTTGGCCTTTATCCTCTATAGAAAGCCAAATATAATTTCAAGAGACCATGCCAGCTCAGCACAAGCTCCAGGTTCTCATCTCACACATGCCTGCAGTGGAAATTTTTTTTAAGACTTACGAAGGTTCTTCAGATACCACTGCTCCTTCTTCCAGCTCTTGAGCTTGTTTGTACCACGGCAACTTTGCTTCCACGGGAAGTTTCTCTACAGAACAAATGCAAGTACATGAAAACAGAAACCATGCAGCAGCAATGCTCCCATGTGTGCCAGCCTTTGCTCTTTCACCGAGTGTGCTTGGAATATACATGTGCCTCCACTGACGTGCATGTTGAGCTCAACAAGAGAAGGCAGAAGAGGGATGGAATTATAGAGTTATTATGGACTTGTGAGCTGGATTATAAAGGTCACAAAGTTGACTAGACAGTTGCTTCATAGATAATGCAACTGGGCTACTAAGCTAGGCACTTCAGAAAACATTTTTTGGAGTGAGACTTGGAGGTGTAATGACCCTCTATGGATGCTTTGTTGGCAAAATGTATAGAATCCTTGTGCTTACGCTTGAATTTTAGAATTTCAGAGGACATATTAATCTCGCTTTTGATAGATTACGAAAAGGAAAAAAATCCTGATTTGATGAGCGATAGCACAAAAACAGAGAAACTGTAATAAAATGGTCAAGCTATACTTTTCAACTTTAAGTTTATCAGTTCATCAGCTATGTGGATTTAAAAAACGAGCTTGATACTTTTTCTGTCATTTCTGATGAAAAACAGTGGGGCTGCTTTTTCTCCCATCCAGGATATGCACACAACATAATGACTTGCTCTGTTCTGGGGAGTGAGTGTGGGGCCATTCAACTCTTTCAGCCAAATTCTGCTCTCAGGCAGTGTCAAAGTGGAGCGTTTCAGCTGAAGGCAGTGGAGCTGTTTTAACTCTACAGGGGCATAATATAAGAGCTAATTTGGCACATTTGAAAATGAGCTCTGCATATTAACAAAATATTTTGGGTCAGGATCAAGAAAAAAACACAAATAAAGCAGACTGAAACTCAGAACACTGTAGAGAACCAGGACCAGGCTTTTTGGCTACTCACAAACCACCTGAAGCTTTTTGGTAGATCTGTACTCATCAATAAGAACAGACTAATGTCATTCAGAGTATTTAAGATTTTTCAGTAACTTTCTTATAAATAAGAAGGAAACTTTCATACATGCATGTGACATTTGCAAACTGTTAGCTGTATCACAGAGGAACAATGATTAACAACTTGATTTCACAGCTACTGCAATTTCTGTCAAGCAAATTTTCTTGGAGTGAGATGTTAAATGAGGAAAAAAGGGACAGTGATACATTAACTATGCCTCTCTTGCAGAAATATCTTGCCAAGTTCTTACTCTAGCATATTTACTAGTGCCATTTCAGGATGTATATTTGCCAGCACAGCTCTTAGTTTAATCTATATTTTACCGCTTTTGTTATCCAAAATATGTAGGAGATAGATAGTTCTATTTATATGCACTGTAGCCCATTTTATGAGTTTTGGAAAGCCAGATACTACTTCTATGCTTATTTCCCTTGGATTCAAGTGCTTATAAAAATCAAAAGCTCTCGCATGCAGTTGTCCGCTATGTGACTTTTAAAATAAATTTTATTTTTTAAAAGATGTGTATTCAATAGGAGAGATAAGATCAATTGCCATCTATACTGTAAAATGGTTTGGAGGATGAGAAATGCTGATGTTGTACAGTGTGCTCTGACAAAAAAAAAAAAAAAGAATGAAATTCACTCTTAAAAAAAGCAAATGAGGAACTTTTAATTTTGGAGATTAAAGTAAAATCTCTACTTTTATAGGAGAGTATAAAAACACTCAGATCCTACATTATACAGAAAGTTTTATTAAATAAATGCACATTCTCAATAAAAATTGAAAATTATTACTTTATCTAAGGTTGCCCTGTATTTCCTCATTACTGCTGCAAGATAAAGTGCCTCAGTACATGAATAAACTAAAATGAAATAAATTACATCAATTATTAGCATACTGGTTTTCTTTAGAAAAGAGTGTTAAAGAGTGTTCCACGTGTTTTGTTTTGCTGTTTCAGTCAGCTGAGGACACTGCTTTCCTGCTTTATTTTATTCCAGGTAGGGAAGGAAAAAGAAAACTAAGACTAAAACATTCAACAGAAGAGAGATACTTTACTACAACTATTGCTTTAAATTTATAATGCTAGTCTCAGGACATAAAAAAATGACAAAGTTCCATCACATAAATAGAATAATTTGTATTAGAAGAGACCTCTGGAGACCACCTGGTCCAGCTCTTTTCAGAAAGTATGATTTAGTTTTCAGGCACATGTATCTTCAAGTATTACCACTTGCATTATGGAGGAAAAACTATAGAGCCAAGATGAAGAGTAAAATCAAATCCTAGCAAATGTTTTATAAAGAGCTTTTCATCTCATGGGAGAAGATGGAAAAAAGAGAGCCATCTCTACTCACTTATTAATGACATTACATATTGCAAAGGGCAAGAATTGTTTTAGGCTAAAGATGACACTCTTGAAAGAGTGTACTTCCAGGAAACAGCCACATGCAGTTACCAGACAAATACCATTGGAAGAGATGTCTTGACAGACGCAACCAAACCTTCCTAGTTGGTCTTGCAGCCTTCCAGGTTTCCTAGGCAGAATTCACTTGTGGGTGGTATGCATCATCTGATTTTCAGCATCTTAATGCATTTTGTTTACACTGCACACTGCAAGCAACAGCAGCTTTCTTTACATGAGTTCTGAACGTGATAAATAGATAAAGTCTCACAGATTCAGCTTGTTAACTGAGCACAAGGCCACTGCATCTCCAGATGAAGCTCAGTCATGGTGGTGCAGCCTTTTATTCATCCTGGGACGCAGGGAGGGTGAGCTCATGTCCTCCAGCAGTATACAGTGCAAAATACCCTTTGCTTTCTGGTGGCCCTGCATCTGAGTTTTGCCACTTTGGTGACCGACAGATACAGATAAACTGGAACCTTGCAGATGGACAATTTTTGTCTATCATAGGGCAGTAAGCATGGAAATTAAAATTCCAAATTTCACTCTTCCATCCTGGATCAGCATCAGGTCACAGATCATGCTTACTTCACATAATAAATAATATTCATCAAGATATCAATTCATTTTTCAAAAGGGACTGATGCTTTTACTATGGTGGAGTTTAAGTCTCTAATTTAGGCTAATTAAGACCACTTACATTGCTGTAGCCCAGAAATTTCTGTAAAATAGTCAGTACACGGACACAAAAATTCATAAGAATCTGTCATTACCTTTAGGTTTGTAACAAGGAGTGGGTACGATGCATTCTTCTTTTATGTGTGGCTTTGTTTTAGAGCTGCAGCCTCCTGTATGCATTCCCCTGTGATCAATGCAAAGGACCACACGATATCTGAGTCCTTGTCCACAGGTCACAGTGCACTAGAAAAATAAAATAGGGGAAATGAAGGAATGATTGCAGTATGTTGTAGGAGTGATATATAAAAAGATAATGTACTATTGCACATGTACATCACATGGCAAAACATGATGCTGAAACACCCAACCATGTTCATGCATTACTCACAGTATTTGGCAGCTATGGATAATGTATAAAATTGACACAAGTATTTGCCTTTTTGTTCCGGACATGTATTTGCCTTGGACTTTTATCCCCTGGAATTCTATTGCTGTGCCACACACTCAGCACTGGCTACTTGGCTGGTGGCCATTCATCTCAAAATGGATACGCTTCGTAACGCCCTGTCAGCTTCGTCTAGAGCCACTCTGCTTTGCTTAGACAAAGTACTGGAGCTCATGGGCTAAGGGAGGTGACACTCAGCTATTTTGGAACATGGCACCAAACAGAATGGGAAACTATTTAGTCTTTCTTCCCAAAGGCACTTTATTAAGTCTTTTTTAATTTTTTTTTTGTAAGGTACTTCACTCTTTTCCCCTGTGTGGATTGTTACTGCTTTTGTTGCATGCATTTATGTTCTCAGTCTACTGTTAATAGAGGATCACTAATAAACTTTTCAAATCTTATTTATTTTTTTTTCATTCTTCCTAACTCTGTTAAATCTTCTTAATACACAGCCTGTGCACTTACTTTGTCGTCAGACAAATAGCATGATTTGAAACAGAGGAAGGAAAATAATTAAAGTCCTTAATTCAACAAGCTCACTAAGGTATTATTCTCTGCATTTAAGATGTATTTTCAATACACGAAATAAGAGATCATCAAAGCCAAATAGATTACCGGTGACCATTCCTGAGCAAGCCACTTCGGGCAGTCAAATATATTGCAAGGTTGGACAACAGGCATCTTTGGAGTGTACATGCATTTCCATTCTTCCACGGGGCTAATATGCCCTTGAATGTCTTCCTCCACACATGAGACACTGCGGCTTTGAATGCCCCCTCCACAGGATGAGGAGCAGGCAGTCCAGGGTGTACTTTCCCATCTGGGAAAAAGCAAAGTGTTACAGAGAAGAGTCAATAAAAGGAATCCCTGATGCTCCCATTATCAGCCCCATAAATTCATAAACTGCTACCTACAGCTGTTTTTCTTTCATTTCACATAACTCTCAGAAAAAAATACATACGGTGATATGAACAAAGCACTATGATGGGTGCTATCCTTAAGTTACAGACTTAAATGTAAAAAATCCTCTCTGCATTTACCCAATGGCTACTAATTTTAATATAATATCTTTTATTTATCTAGTAGGCTTACTAGATAAATCTTTACAATTTGCTACGTTCTGAGAAATCTTGGTTGCAAATTACTAGAAGTTCAGTCTGATCCTGAAATTATGATGTTCCTTTTGCTAGAAGAGGCAACAAATAGAGGTGCTTCTTTCAGGAGAAAAATTGAGTAATGGAGGAAAAAAAATAAAAAAGAAGATTGAAGGATATTGTGAAAGAGGAGGTTATGATAATGGGATATATGGCCTTGGATGGATAAATTACACAGGCCTTGTTTTCTTCAACCTGAAGCAGGGGGAGGAATTCAGACACCGTCTTTTGTCAACTGGTGCCATTTGAAAATTGTAATGGCAAATCCACATGGCAATATGTATGCTTTGAAAAGCCATGAATAAGGCTTTCTTTTTTTTCCATTATGATGCATATACAGTAGTGTATGTATTGTTTTATACGCATATATATCTGTTCGCATAAAATGCAGACTGATATTTCTTCCCTTATATTCAAGCTGCTGTCACAGAGGATACAGGACCACTGTTAAAGAAGCTGTAAGTGTGGCTATTGCTTTTAAGAAGGAAATCTGAAAAAGTACTTAAAATATTACTTTGGTCACTATTTATTTATTTATTTATTTTTTAATATACATATTGTTGTGGAAGATCCCCATCTGTTTCCTTTTTCAGGCAAGAAAGAAAAAAGTGACAGGTGAGGACTTATTTTCTCAGTCACGACAAAGTGATTAGACTCATTAAGTTAAACCTACAGGATCGCCACAGTTGTTAAACAGTATGAAAAAAATGTATCTTTCCCTCTGATTTTTCATCACATCAACCCATCTTATTCCTTTCAGCTCCAGTACATTTATCTACAACGCACACTTAGCTAATGGCTAAAGGTGCCACAGAACACTGTTTGAAATGGCTTATATTAACAGGAGTTTATGAATGGTTCAGCCATCAACTAATTCTGTTGTTGAACACAAAGAAGTGCTGGAACGATGCATACACCATGTC
This sequence comes from Callipepla californica brunnescens, assembly GCA_023055505.1. Lineage (NCBI taxonomy): Eukaryota > Metazoa > Chordata > Aves > Galliformes > Odontophoridae > Callipepla > Callipepla californica. The sequence continues at coordinate 2,603,472 of JALIRH010000025.1, forward strand.
CCATCCATCATGCTGTGCTCCGTATAAGCCTTGTATGTCACAGATGGGTAATGTGATGTTTTCAATTCAAACTTGTTAACTATGGAACTTGTGGACAAGTTTTCCAGATAAGATTTCTAACTATCGCAAATGTAACTGAAGAGAACTCAAACAGAAACCAATAAGCAGCAGAAACTCTTGCCACCAGCATGAGCAAGCCACAGGACTGCTCTGTCTGGAATTCTCTGGAGTCATTGGGAGAGGCTGCTGGATGTCTGGCAACCTGGCAACACAAAGCTGCATAAGTCTAGGCAAGAAGTTTGGTTTTCAGGTTTTATATATGTGTAAGGCAGAAGAGTTCTCAGCCACAAAGTTCTTAAAGGTGAAGCCATTTTGATTTACAAAATGTGCAGCTCTGACTGAGGATTTGTGAGAGGCCATAGTACTGCACTTTCTATCATGGTAAAACCCAAGGAAGAGGGAGCAAGAGATAAACCTTGCAGATGCTTTCCCAAATTTCCTTTTCACTTCTCCTGGAGTGTTTAATAGTCTCCTCTGTCCTTAGTATCAGTGCTACTCAGACAGGTAGTGTGACCAGTGTGGCCTTTCCTCCCTTCCTCCCTTCCTCCCTTCCTCCCTTCCTCCCTTCCTCCCTTCCCCCCTTCCCCCCTTCCCCCCTTCCCCCCTTCCTCCCTCCCTCCCTCCCTCCCTCCCTCCCTCCCTCCCTCCCTCCCTCCCTCCCTCCCTCCCTCCCTCCCTCCCTCCCTCCCTCCCTTCCTTCCTTCCTTCCTTCCTTCCTTCCTTCCTTCCTTCCTTCCTTCCTTCCTTCCTTCCTTCCTTCCTTCCTTCCTTCCTTCCTTCCTTCCTTCCTTCCTTCCTTCCTTCCTTCCTTCCTTCCTTCCTTCCTTCCTTCCTTCCTTCCTTCCTTCCTTCCTTCCTTCCTTCCTTCCTTCCTTCCTTCCTTCCTTCCTTCCTTCCTCCCTTCCTCCCTTCCTCCCTTCCTCCCTTCCTCCCTTCCTCCCTTCCTCCCTTCCTCCCTTCCTCCCTTCCTCCCTTCCTCCCTTCCTCCCTTCCTCCCTTCCTCCCTTCCTCCCTCCCTCCCTCCCTTCCTCCCTTCCTTCCTTCCTCCCTTCCTCCCTTCCTTCCTTTTCTTTCTTTCTTTTTCTTTCTTTCTTTCATGTCTTCTGTGTGTGTGTGTGTGCGTGCGTGTGTTTGTTTCATTTGTGGGATTTTTTTTTCTTACTTTGGATTTTAACCTAAACTCAACACAAGTTGAGAGGACAGGAATATTTTGTCCCCCTGCCTTTGGCCCTGATTCATGACAGCTTTGTGTTCTATGCAGTGTCTGTTGTTTCTGCCTCTGAGGCTTGGAGAAGAGACCTGCCACTGTGACTCCCTTTTGGGAGCGAGGGAGGGAGACCCAAGGCCTGTTTGTGGTTTCAAAGAATCAGATGTGTGAGTGGAAGGGTGGGATGAGAGGGGGAGGCTAGGGACCCAGCCAGAAATTTTAGCCTGAGCTGCTGGTAAAAACATTGAAAGAAGAGTGGCCAGGAGAGTGGGTGTAAAGGGACTGTTGAGGGGTGAGACCATAATACAGAAAAGCTTGAGAAACAGTATCAGGCTTTTGATCACTTTCAGCCATAATGAAAGCCAAACACCTCAGGGCATTTTGATCCTTCATCTTGGATTTTCTTCAGATGTAAAAAAGCACTCTGCCCAGCTGCCAGCTCAGGATGCTGGTTTTTTTTTTTTTTTTTCATAAATACAATCCTTCCACTGTTAAATGCTGCTTAGTCATCCTCTGATACAAGTTTTTGTCAATGTTCAAAACCTTTGAACACAGTGGAAATAAATATAACATTCTCAGAGCTAGTCTTATCTCCTGCATGAATATTCTAGTTTCTATATTTCTTAAAAACAGAGGTTTAATTTTTGAGGTTCATAGCTACATGTTTGCTTGTTTGTTTTTAACAAAAACACAGACAAATTATTTCCAGAAAAAAGGAATGAAAGGCAGGATTATACTTTACGAGTACATCTCATGAGCAGTAATAATGAATCTGTGTAAGCAATCCAAATCATTTAGCTGTCAACAAACAAGACTAGTATGCAGAAAAAATAGTCTGAATATTACTGGAACTGAAGTACATTTCCTGGATATACAAGGGCTGCTCTGAAAGTAATACCTTCTATTTTATTATGTTGGCCCACAACAGCAGAGGTGGTGGTTGGTGGTATGGCAGTAGAGCCGGAACCTTCCCATCAATATTCCACTAGATCTTGTTGCCATGTGATAGATGGCCGCAGAGGGGCACTCAGACAGAACTCGGACAGTGTCTGACATGCAAGTGCATATGAAGCAAAATGTAGCACTTAATTCCTCCATGTAGAAAAAATGGCACCCATTGACATTCACTGACTGTTGTGAATTTTATGAAGACCAGACAGTGAGCACAGTAAGGTGGTGGATCATGCATTTCAGCAGTGGCAACAGTGACGTGGACCACCTTCACTGGTGCTCACTGTGATGAGTGCAGCATGGAGGCACTGAGGAAAATGCATCCCTGGTGGTGGTGGCTATGTTGAAAAATTGTGTTTTGTAGCTGAGAACTTTCTCTATCAAGACATGTTATGCTTTTTGTATCTCTTGTAGTTTCCATGGAAATAATCAGGACACATACTTTTGGAACAACCTATATACAAATGACTCATCACACATAAAATTGCTAATTTGAATGGCAGCTACAGTTTGTCAAATAAGCTATTCTCCTTCTCGTCTTCTCATTCAGTTTGGGATAGGTTCATGGTTTGCTGCAGACCCTGTGTCAGATGTGAATATGCCACACTTATGCAGAAAGTCCTCACTGTGATTTGAGGGAGACCATTTCCTCACCAAGTTTAAACTAATGTTACAGAGGAATTTTTTTCTGTGGCATAATAAATATCATGGGACACAGTAAGTTAACCAGTACTACTGCATGTCCAGGCAGTGTGATAAAAACACCTGGTTATTATCCTTCATTTACCAAACATTTTTATCAGCACCAGCGTCATTACCTGCTTTAAGAGTAATTGCTCATGTAATTATTTTCATTAAAATCTCAAGTCTTACATTAAAGACATTTTAATTCTGAGATAATGAATAATATACAGCAGGCCTTGATTCTATTTCTGTCCCTGATCTCTGAGCTGTCAGAGAAGCATACACATTAATGCCCCTGGGAAAGGCATTAGCATGGGTTTGCTGAATCAGAACACAACACTAATACTGTCTGAAACCAAAATCTCACAATTCATAAGCATGCAAGAAACAGCAATGTCAGAGATAGGAGGTCTGGTATTCCATTGCACAGTCATGTTCAGATATGACTAAGGGGAGGGAAAAGGAAAGATGAGAGAGAAAAAGATGGAGGGATGGGGGAAGAGCGGGAATGCTTAATAAAGCTACGTTACAACTTCAGCTAGAATATTGTTTCAGTTCCACAGCAGTAGAATTTATAGCAGCAGGTTAGTAGTAGAACATTTCTAGGTTAATCTGCAGGATTTCACAGCAAAAAGAAAGCAGCATCTGTTATTTTATTTTGAGAACAAAGCAGAAATGCAGGAAGAGGAAAAGTCAATAAATGTATTAGCTAATCCTAGCATCTGGTTGATTGTTTTACATACCGAGGAAGGGGATGGTAGAGGTCATAGGGCATGATCTGCTTGTATCCATCACTGTTAGGAACAATAATGCCAACCCTCTGAGTAGAAGGTACACATAATAAAAACAAACACTAAATGATTACATTATACAACTTTTTACACAATATTACAAAAACAAAGTCAAAACAAAAAAACAAATAAATTTTATGTAAATTACTACCACATTTAAAACATATGCTTTCATTCTGTATTTTCCAAGCCGTTAAATAATAAACACGAATTACTACTCTACCTTTGTGAATATACTAATTTTTGACTAAGAACAGCCTGCTGTCAAAAAATGATCTATATGAATTTTTTCAAATATTATTTGAATTTCTAAGTTATAATCTGCCATTAAAAAAAATGATCACATAATACTTAGATTTGAAGTCACTGAAGACAATAGGAGAACTTCTTTCCAGTTCAGAGATCTCTAGAATAAACCCTTTTTCAGTTATTATATGGTTGTTTCTGCCCTTCAGATAAGACTTCTGCTTTTATAGAAGCTAGGATTAGGAACTGAAAGTATCTTCATGCAAGAATTCAAATCTCTGGTTCTATCACTCCAGCTTAAATGCATCCTATTTCATTCATCTTTAGAACCAGCCTCTTATTTGGACTTTTCTTGAAGCAGAAAGAGCTGGAGAGAAGAGTAAACTGTCAGGGATTCTGTTTGATTTCTTCTGGCACTGTCATGACAGTTTGGAAATAATATAGGTAGAAACTAGTAATTATCAGAACCGTTATTGTGCCAGTAATCTGCAAGATGGATATCATTTGACATATTCGCAAATACAAGATTTCACTGATCTGCTGGCCTGAAATTTCATACTTTTCCATTTTGATAGATTCTGACTCAGAGTAACTCTCTACCCTCATCATCTCTCAATTATCAGGCACGACTATTAATGTCAAACATGATCTTAGAGCACCTCATATATCGCCTTCATCAGAGCCAGGGTGCAGGAGGGGACTCTGGGCAGGTGGACAGAACCATCAAAGGGTAAATATTAGGTGCAAGAGAATATGAAGCATGTCCCTATCGAAGTAACAAAGAAAGGAAACTGGCTGAAAAGAATGACGGTGGTGTTTGAGAGCTTTAAACAGAAGAGAGATGATAGTTACGTTGCTCTGGGTTTTCTGTGAGGAGGAAGGAGAAAAGGAGAGAGAAGGGGAAAGTATTCTCCATTCTCAAATCAGTTCCTTGTAAAGTGGTCTAAATATTCAGAGGAGACTTGGCATACTAAGGTGTTTTTTTTTTTTTTTCATGCAATTTGACCCTGACAGAAGGATAGATTCCATTGTGTTTTCACAGTGAAGAGTCAGCATTAGGTCAGTGTGCAGGAATTTTCCAGCTAATGTGCCAAAAGGTGAGTGTGTGATGGGTCCTGGGTGATTCCTTATCAGTTTATCAGTCTCTGCAGTCACAGGAATCCCTTATGTGGGTCTGCATACTTGAATCTAAAGAGAACTGCCGAT